>CM069916.1:47377961-47675677 GCA_036172215.1 Camellia granthamiana | reverse complement strand
TAAATTTCTTAATTTGGTCCATAAAATCTTTCCTACCCGAAAACACTAGTATCAAAAACTAATTCCATATTAGATAGATAAAAATAAAAAATTACAATTGTAATGAATCAAACTATTGAGGTAATGGAGGAGATTGAATGGCGGATTGAGAGAAAGAGGTAATCAATTGCACTGAGTAGAATGAAGGAGATGAGGTGGTCAATTATTTGAGTGAGATACAAATATACATTGAGAGAATGTAAGGGAAACGAAAATAAAAAAAAAATAGTTAAAGTTCAAGTATTATGAGATAATATTTTAATATATAATATGATAAGTTGTGATTAAAAGAACTTATATTTTTTTTAGTGAGATCGTTTTCTAGGAATTAAAGAATCAAAATGGGAAAAGAGTCATACCGTCGAAGGTAAAATGTATAATTTCCTCTAATTTTATAACAACTAAAATTTGGAGTGAAAATAACAAAAAAAAAAGAAAAAAGAAAAAAAGAAAAGAAAAAAAAAGTAAAAAAGAGGACAAAAAGGTAAATTGGGAACAGGCCTCCCTTTTGGCAACTGTCCCTTAGCGTGTCTGATTAATCGTCTTTAAAAGTTAAGCCCACAAACCAGAACTGCAAAATTTAGAGAGAGAGACAGAGAGAGAGGGGATCCCAAAGACGGAAAGATAAGACAGACAGATACTAGATATTTTTTAATAGTTATTTGAAATGATTTGAATGTATTTTTTTTATTTTTTATAAAAAATTTGTAATATAAAATAAGGAGGTGATATGATTTAAATAAAAAATAATATTATTCAAATAAAAAAAAAAAAAGTGTTAAAATGGGAGTATTGACAACTTAGGTTTAAGCTATTTTTTGGTTAAAATTGGGTAAATTATAAATGGGTGATTTTACTTATACCATTATTTAACCTATTTACACCCTCTATCTCATTATACTACTAAAAAAAAATTTAATTCTCATTACTCCTCCAATTTATTATCAAAACTAACCCTAAATTAACTATTTCATTTTTTTACACCACTAATTTTGGTAACACGGTGCTAAACAATTTACATTATTTTGGTGTTATGCTGCCAGAAAAAATAGATTTCTCCAGTATTTTGTTGCTATACATTTACAGAGACATTTTCTTTCAAACAATAATTTTTTAATTTGTTGTGGGCATGTTCAGTAATACAACGCTAATTAATTTGAATTACTCTAGTGTTATGTTATCGGACAATATTTTTTTTCCCAGCATTATGTTGCCGTCCAATTAGATGATAACAAGAAATTAATTTGGATTACTTGTGAAGTACATGTTCAGTGATACATTGTTATACAAATGAGATTACTCTAGTATCATGTTGCCAAACTACAATAGAGTTATCTAGACTCCCGTCGTTGTACATTGAAAGATTTACTTTTCCCTTGAAACATCCATAAAAAAAATTCACCAATCAAACACGCATCCATAAAATCATACGTAAAAATTATTCATAAAAATATCAAGTGTACGAATATCCATGAAGTATTCATAAAATCTATCATTGTTTGCATCCATCAATCAAATATGTTTACAATTCGTCTTGGTAATTTGTAAGTAATTTTTCCCCCTTAATAGAAATAGACATCTACACTTTTTAGAACCTGTCAACCTCAATCGTTCTCCCTTGATCTTCCTGTTGTCTCTGTAGTAACCACTTCTTTTACAAGCAAGTGTAAGTCTTGGTTTTCTGTCATTGCCTACCGCATCTGATGTTTTTATAACAATGACAAATCCAATCTTATTCCCAACGTCAGGAGCCCATTTAATTAATGATTCACGATTACGAAAATCTAAAGATAATAAATACATTTATACGTCAAATTATTAATAAAACTCAATACAAATTAAAAATAAGAAAAAATTGTATTCATAAAAAAAAAAAAAAAAAAACTTAACAAATCTCGTTTGTAATGAATTCATGACTAGAGTCCACTAACATTGCAGTACGTGCGTTGTTGCAATGAGTATAAATATAATCCTTCTAGAAAAAAATATATAAAATGAAACTTAAAATACATGGTAATGAGAAACCGAACAAATTAAAAAAAATCGGTTTAGGGTTACTGAAAATGTATCTTTTATTCAGCAGTTGGTTACCAGACTCATATTTTTTGTTCGACAATGTAATGCCGGACTATTTTATTTTGTTCGATTTCGAACCACTGAACGAAAGTCGAACACCAGTCAAAAAAACAAAACATAAACCTACCAAATAAATAAAAAAACTCACAATTTTACTTTTTTGATAATTTTTCACCACCATTTATTCATCCATTACTTTCTTTAATGACCAAAATATTATGATTCTCACTTTTTTGAAAAGAAATGTGTAAGGGAAAAGAAAAATTAAGAAAGGACAAAGAGGAGTAGGGATTGAAGATCAAGGGGTATAAGGAGATAACAAACTATATTTAATTTTAGTGTTTTGTCCTTAAAGGTAATTTCACACATAAAAAAAAGACTCATATAAATGGTGTAAAGATGTAAAGTAGTGGTGTAAGTAAAATCACCCATTATAAATACACTCTTGAAATTTGCTTAAAATATGAATTGTTCCATGTAGTTTAGAAAATTACAAATAACTCCCTGTCAGAATTTTTCATTTAACAGAATTAATTAAAAAAGTAAAATTTCTAACTGTTTAGTTATACAATAATAAAATTATCTGAATTATTAATTGAAATAAAATTTTAAGATTATTAAAAATTGTTAATTAACTTGATGATTTATTAATAACATGACCTATTTCTTATGAAATTAGAAACCTTAAGGGGCATAATGTAATTTATAGAACAATAAAAATAATTTGTAATTTAAGTAAACCTCAGAGGATGCGTTTGTAATTTACCCTTAAATTTATAAATAGATAAAATAAGCTAAAATAATAAGACAAAATGTTACATCAAATCCATAATCATTTCACTTTTTCACTCGCAAACATCATATCAAACTAAAAAAAATCTAATTATCTTCCAAGATACAAAAATTTTAACTTATTAAAATAATCAAAAATTAAAATAACTTACTAAAATAATAACTTTCCAAACACTCATATGGGGTTCGTTTGGAATATGAGTTGATTTTTTGACTATTTTAGTTTGAGGCTAATTTTTTTTTTTTGTTTTGGATAGGTTTTTTGACTTTTATAAGAGAAAAAATAAAATGATTATGGGTTGAATGTGATATTTTGTATTATTTGACTAAAAAATATCGTTTGGGATATTTTTTTTGTTTTTTTTTTACTTTTGTGAGAAAAAAAAATGAAATGATTATGAATTGGATACAATGTTTTGTTTTATTGGGTTAAAAAATTTATTTTGTCTTTTTGTGATTAAAATAGTCAAGAAAAACCAAAAAACCTGACACGCCAAACGAAGGTATAATGTATGCGAAACAAGGCTTTACACGAAGGGAAATATTATGGATTACAAATAAATTATTAAATTTTGAGTAGTGATTGGTAGCTCGAATATTTGGCTCGAATGTTTGGCTCGACCCCAAAACGACGTCGTTTTGGGGTCGAATTTTTTTTTTTTTTTTTTCCCCTGGTTTTGTTGCAGATCGGGAGAGGGAAGAAGGGAGAAGAAGAGGAGGGGGGGAGAAGAAGAGGAGGGGGAGGGGAGGGGGAGGAGGAGGAGGGAGGGGAGGGGGCCATAAAATCGGCTGGAGGAGGAGGAGGAGGAGGGAGGAGGAGGAGGAGGAGGAGGAGGGAGGGGGAGGAGGAGGAGGCGGGGCGACGGAGCGGCGGGGCTGGGGCGACGAGGACGACGACGGAGCGGCGGGGCTGGGGCGACGAGGACGACGACAGAGCGGCGGGGCTGGGGCGACGAGGACGACGACGGAGCGGCGGCGGGGCTGGGGCGACGATCGGCGACGATCGACCACGACGATGGCGACGATCCCCTCTTCTTCCCCTCTGCTTCCTTCTTCCTCTCCCTCTCCATCTCCCTCTTCTTCCTCTCTTCTCTCCCTCTTCCCTCTTCCTCACAGATTCGAGCCAAATTCGGGCCGAATTTTTCGAGCTACGAGGATTAATTCTTAAATTTTTTACCAAATTTCTTACGTGGTTATGAGACTCACACAAATCACATATATGTGGGTCACACATCCATACGAGAGATTTGATAAAAAATTTAATAATTTATTTAAAATCTCTAACATAACTCGAAACCAAGAAGGGGAATAGTATGATGCGGTGCTAATCCCACCCGCCCATCTGCTCATCACACCCCTAATACTGCCCCATTAGTCCCAGCAACAGAGAATTTCCTCTCAGTCCTCCGTCCTCGGGTTCTCTCTCTCTCTCTCTCTCTCTCTCTCTCTATATATATATATATAGATTTTAAGGCTAGAGGTTGGGAAGCATTTACATCGATCCTCTGGAGTGCCAGCGTGAAGTGGCTGCCTGCAAATTTTCTACATGGGTGTCTCTTCCTTCTCTCACTTACTCCTGGTACTCTCTCTCTCTCTCTATCTCTATCTCTCTCTCTCTATTTATATATATGTGTGTATATATTTGCCATGTCTATTGTATGTTTATAACAAGATTTATGGATCTTGTTTATCATCTGATTTTGAACGATTCTGGGTAAGAAGTGTAGTATCTGGGTAATGAACCCTGAGATATAAGATAACCCTTTTGTTTGCTTGGAAAATGTGAGCAAGATACAAAAGTAAATTATGAATTTTAGATTTTTTTGTAAATTTTTTTAATATTAGTTTATAGTTTTAGTTGAGGTTTACCCAGAGGCTTGCTTGACATAAGAAATAGAAATTTTCTGGTCCTTTGTTTTTCTCGTTTTCTCGCCTGCCAAACAGTTGGTAGACGATAAAATTAAGTATTGGTATTTATTTATTTTTCTCTTTTTATTTTTCCCGGGTGAAAGAAAAAAGTGAAACGCTATGATGCCCACCTGTTTGGTAGAGATAAATTCACGAGCAATAACTAAAATAATATATGCTAAGGAAAAAAGAAAATTAAAAATTAATCATAACTAAAAAAAAAATAAAAATAACCTAATAAAAATATATATAATACACAAATTTTTTTTTAACGAGTTATATATTAGAATTTCCCAAGAAACAATCTTGGACACTGTCGTGATAGTGAGGTACAGATAACATGGACCGAGTTTTAGTCAGCTAGGTATTGTCTTTATACATTCTTTTGTTGCTATATTTAAGGTCCTGTTTGGCCAGCTGGAAAAAAAATTCCATTTCCAAGTCATGGATAAGAAATTACTATGCATCTATTATTTCTAAAGTCAAATTACAATAGTGGTCTTTGTGTTAATTTGGTGTCTTTAGTTCTAATTGTGTTAATTTTTGCCTTGAATTTTTTAATTGGTCGCTCTTTCGGTCCAATCGGTAATGGTCGTTGCATTTTTTTTTTTTTTATGGAAAATCATGCAGCACATGAGTCTCACGTGAATTATTTATGGGCAAAGTAGTTAATTTACACAAATTCCCTATTCTTACTCACAAACAACCCTCTCCTCCCTGTATTTTCATACCTGCCCTACACCATAATCATCCTGGGAAAGATCATGAACTGCTCTTTCCATCTTCGAGAATTTAAGTCCCACATTGCCAACTGTTGCTTGAACATTATCTCCTATGAATTGAGAGATTCATCTTGGCAATAAAACACATCTTGTGGCTTTTATTTCCCATCTTTGTCGAGACAGGTATCCAAATCTACAAGCAGATTGCCCAGCATAGATCTTTTTATTCTTATTTTTTGTAAGACCTATCCTTCAGGAAACATGTTCATTATTCACCTTTCTTTCACGAGTCCACCACTTCGTCAAAAATTTTACCACATCATAAATGCATGTTTCAATGGTTTGATTTCTGTTTAGTAGAGAAATGCCACTACTTACCATATATGAACTTTTAATTTGGGCAAATTAAAATGGTAGTCCTTGTAGTTTACCCGTTTTATCATTTTGGTTTCTGTTGTTTTATTTGATCAATTTTACCCTTAATTTTACGGATTGTGTCATATTAGTCTAATAAATAACAGTGGTTAACTTTGATGGACGAAAAATCAAATGGTGTGTCAATTGGTCTCTATAGTTTATAGTATGTGTCAATTTGGTCCCTATTGGTTTTGACTTTCCTATAAACTACAGGGATCAAATTGACACATCCTATAAATTACGGGGACCAAATTGACACATCATTTGATTTTTCGTCTATCAAACTTAACTGCCTTTATTTATTGGACTAATATGACACAATCCGTAAAATTCAGGGGCAAAATTAATCAAATTGAAACAAAAGGGACCAAAATGGTAAAACGAGTAAATTATGGAGATCATTTACATAATTTACCCTTTAAATTTTGATGTTCATCTGGCAAGGAGCCCATGAAGTCGCTAAGACAAGACAGGGTCACCCTCATTATGAGTAGAATTTCAGTTGAGTGCAGCTAGACATGCAATAGTACTATATTCCCCACAGAATCAGACTCTTTTAGGACATTTTTACCACCTACTCACAAAGGAAGTGGGCCCCATACCATATGTGAGTTGTGGGTCCACTCCTATCATGGGTAGGTGGTAAAAAATGTTGTAAAAAAAATGTGTGGCATAGCAGGACTATATACATACTCACATATGTAAGGGCATCTCAAATCCTTATTTTTACTCATATCAAACATAAATTTGAGTAAAAATATTTAAAGTCTACTTTGTGGTGACAAGTCAACTTCCAAATTTGCCACTTTGTCACTCACTAAGATACATGTATGTTTTCCCCATTTGATCTATTAACCCTGTTTTGAAGTACCCAATCCCTAATTGTTGATTTGAATTGCAAACTAGTAAAGCACATGATTGTCATAGTTCTTGTGGTTTTAGGTTGATTGAACCCTGTGCCATTATTTGATTCCAACTTTCTTGTCGTACATGAAGTTCATTCACAGAGTTTTAAAGCAATCCTAAAATTATTGGCATTTTCTATGTCATAACTGGCATTTTGTGTGTAAGTGATGCAGGGATTGTGCCATTGTGAAAGGTCCTCACAAGACTCAATTACTCTTAAGTAAATTTTGGCGGTGATGAAAATTTCAACTTTTGTGAGGACAAAATGTTGATGGTAGGAGATTTCAATCTGAATTCAATGCAAGGATGTACCGATTCTGTCAAAGACATTTTAAAGCAGACAATGGTCAGCCAGGAGGTTATGTTCAGAAAGCAGGTCTGTGGACGTCTCCCACACAGAATTGCAGTTAGATATCATTCAACTTTAGAGAGCCAAATTTCTGTGTCTTTAGTTGGCAAAAGCTTTTCTTATTGATTTCATATCCTAAATGATCCATCGTTGAGTTGGGCCAAACCCTTCAGCTGTTGGGCCCTCTGGTGTCTGTGTTGAGCCTTCTATGTCAAAACATGGTTTCTGCTGAATGATTAGACAGTAGGCTACACATGAATAAAGCACTACTCTTCCACTGTTTACACATTCATTTTATTGCAACTGATTTTTCGTTCAGGTCCATGAACTCCACCACCTGTATAGGATACAAAAATCCTTGATGGAGGATTTTGGCTGGAAAGAGCTTGATGATGGATACAATTTGTGGAAAGCAAGCACAAAATCAACCTTGGGACCCTTTGTGAATCCAATACAATATTCTCCTCTGGCGAAAGAGAAAAACTTTTGCAGGAGTCCCATGGTATGTGAGCACAAGCTTCTTTCAAAAAAAGTTTAGAAGCAAGTTATTTTATTTTATTTATTTATTTTTAATTTTTGGGTGGGATTTTTAATTTTTGATTTTTTTAGGGTAAATTACACTAACATTTCTTGAGGTTTAGGGAATATACATCAAGCCCTTAGTTGCAGGAATCGTCCTAACAGGTGACGAATCTTCGTAAGAAACGCGATTCCGCGTTTCTTAGAAAGAAATGTGTAGGAATCGCGTTTCCGTAGAGAGAGAAACGCGATCCTAGCCAAGATGGGATCGTTGGTGAAGAAGAACAAAAACCCTAGCTTGTTGGTCAACAAAGAGAGAGAGGAGAAAGAAAGTGAAGAACCTGAAGGTTGTGTCTGGTGTGCCGTTTGCTTTGTTTTTCTTCTTCTTTCATCACTTCGAAGGTCCTCTCTCTCTCTCTCTCTCTCTCTATTTTTCGTCTCTATCGCAGTTCGTCTCTCTCTCTCTCTCTGTTTTTTGTCTCTGATGCAGATTGTCTTTCCCTCTCTCTGTGGCAGATCGTCTCTCTCTCTCTCTCTCTCGCAGATCGTCTCCTCTGCCTTCATCTTTGTCTTTGCCTTCGTCTCCTTTGCTTCTCTCTGGCCTTCACGATGTATACCTAATATATAAGTAAAATATATATATATAAGATAATAAAACATATAAAATCTTTAACTAAATAAAATATATATATATATATAAAACATATAAAATCTTTAAATAAATATATATATTTAAAAAATAAAAAAATAAAAAACATTAACACATTATTATTTAATATATATCATATATATACATATAAATATATAATAAAAAAAATAAAAATATTAATATATATAATCTTTATAATATATTTACATAAAAAAACATTAACACATACAAATATAATATATATATATATGAGTATATATTATACATATTAATAAAAAAAACACACACACATATATGTAAAATAAAATAAAAATAAATTAACAATAACACATTATTTAAAAAATATAATAAATAAATAAAATAATTAATGTGTATTAAAATAAAAGTATTTATAAAAAAACTTTTAATGTGTATTAAAAATATATATATATATATTACCGCTTCCCGAGGCGCTCCCAACCTAAGAAACTTCTATCGGCTTACGCTTCCTCGCTCCCACTCCCACCCCCGCTCCCGCTTCGTGCAACTAAGATCAAGCCTCACAAATTTGACATAATTACATTGTATCCGTTGAAGGTTTAAATTGATATGACACTTGGCCCTCATTTTCATCAATAATTTGTATGAATAAAAAAAAATATTGTCATCTTTTTTACACTGAAATGTATATCTTTCCCATTTTCTCCGTGTCTACAAACCATCTACATTAGTTCTGATCGTTTTGGCCTTATTAAAAGGGATATCAGTGTAATATTTCCGAACTTGTGGAGTTTATTGTATTTTTCTTTCTAAAACTCAGTGGTGGTCAGTGTAATTTACACTTTCTCTTTTTATTATAATAATTAGGTGTGGTTCTTCCATAGCATGCATCTTGCCTTTTGGAGATTTTACTTTTTCATGGTTTGACTGAGAGATAAGGGTTACATTCAAGGTTTTGAAAGCGGCGGTGACGTGGTAGCGGTTGCGGGGTGTAAAGGCCGTAGCGTAACGGTTGCGGTAACTGGAACTGTGATTTTTTTTATTTTTTACACAATTGAAGAAAACTTACCAATATATATATATTTTTTCTTTTAGAATCACATTTATTAGGGTTTAAAATAAATTTTGAATAATTTTTGTTAATTTTTAAGTATGATTTAATATATTTTATATTTTTAAATCATTATAAAAGGGACTTTTTACATTTTAATTCAATAGTTAATGATTTTAAGAATAATTGATTTTAAATGTTTACAAATTGTTTACAAATTATTTTTTATCAATATCTGAACTAATTGAATAAAAAATATTCACAATTATTAAATGAAATGATTATAAAATAAAAATTGTGCCATAAATTTTTAAAAAAAAATTATAAAGAAAAAAAATTCATATAAATTTTTTTCTTTGGGTTTAGATCACTTGAGTATTTGTTCTTTTTTGTAAGCTTTTCTTCTTTTTTTTTTTTTTTTTTGAAAAGGAAGCTATTCATTGTAAAAGGGTGTAACGGTATCTAACGGACTGTTACGGTACCGCTACTACAAGGTTTTAAAAATCAGCCACAACTGTTACCTAACGCTGTTACGTAACAGTTGAGGTGGTTACTATCACTCGTTATGTAACGGTTGAGGTGGTTACCGCCATCCGTTGCGGCCGCTACAGCGGTGTGACAGAAATTCACTTGTGTAACGGCCGTTTCAGTGTTACGTAATGGCCATAACAGTACTGTAATGGTCATAACGGTCCGTTAGACATCGTTACACCATTTTACAATATTCTGAATAGCTCACTTTTTCCAAGAAAAAAATAAAAGCTTACAAAAAAAAAACAAATATTTGAGTGATGCAAACCCAAAGAAAAAAATCTTATATGAATTTTTTTTTAAAATTTATGGCACAATTTTTATTTTATAATCCTTTCATTTAATAATTGTGAATATAGTTCAGGTGTTAGTAAAAAATAATTTGTAGATATCTAAAATCAATTATTCTTAAAATCATTAACTATTGAAATAAAATGTAAAAAGCTCATTTTATAGTGATTTGAAAATATGAAATATATTAGATCATACTTAAAAACTGACCAAAATTTATTTTAAACCCCAATAAATGATTCTGAAAATAAATAAATAAATATGCGTATTGGTAAGTTTTCTTCAAATTGTACAAAAAATAAAAAAAATTACGGTTTGGGTTATCCAACCGTTACGTTACGGCTTTTACACCCTGCAACCGTTATTGCGTCACCGCAACCGTTATGGCGACTATAACCGCTTTTCAAAACCTTGCGCTATAGCCGTTACGCAACACCGAAACAGCCGTTACACATGTGAATTTCCGTCACACCGCTATAGTGGCTGTAACGGGTGGCGGTAACCACCACAACCATTACGTAACGGTTGCAGTCACTTTTTAAAACCTTGGATACATTGTTCATTTTCATAAGTAGTTTTTGAAAGAGTATTCGCCATTGAAAAAAAGTGTTGGTTTGTTCAAATGCAAGACCTACTATTTGGATAAACTAAACACTTGGTTCACGCTAGTGCGCTTACCGTTTAGATGCATCTCCTTTTTGATGCATGAATTTGTTATTTGTCTAGAATAGAATTGTGAGATTTTGTTTCGTTATTCACTTCTATATTTATATATAGGAGCTTTAACAATCTTGTTACGTGCTGCTTATAGAATTCTTCAAAGAACTTCATAGTCCACAGTTTTCTTCTATATTTTTTTGAGAGTTGCTAGGTCTACATATAGACTTCGTGGTTGGATGTTCATTTAGGTCTACATATAGACTTCGTGGTTGGATGTTCATTTATCAATCTTGGAAGCTTAAAGGGTCACATTTGTATGGGAGTACAAGTGAGAGATAGGACAAGCATATACTCCCATACAAATGTGATCCTTCAAGCTTCCAAGCTTGATAAATGAACATGCAATCACGAAATCTATATGTAGACCTAGCAACTCTTAAAAAAATATAGAAGAAAACTGTGCACTATAAAGTTCTCTGAAGAATTCTATAAGTAGCACCTAACATGATTGTTAAATCTCCTATATATAGATATAGAAGTGAATAATGAAACAAAATCTCACAATTCTATTCTAGACAAGTAACAAATTCATACGTCAAAAAGGAGATGCATCTAAACGGTAAGCACACTAGCATAAACCAAGTGCTTAGTCTGTCCAAACAGTAGGTCTTTCATTTGAACAAACCAACATTATTTTTGAATGGCGAGTACTCTTTCGAAAGCTACTTATGAAAATGAACAATGTTCTTGTTCAACTGGACCAATGTGCATTCGAACGTGCACATCTTTGTAGCAATGCAAACAGTGCATGACTATTCGGATGTACTTAGCCCGCTAACCTATGAAGCACGGATATGGGATATGAGATATGAGATATGGGTACGACCAAGGTTTTAAAAAGCGGCCGCAACTGTTACGTAACACCGTTACGTAATGGTTGTGCGGTGTTTTGGGAAGTTGTTAAAAAGCTTACTTTTTGGCTTTTTTGGTGTTTTTTTGGCAAAAAAGTTGGCTTTTTTGGAAAAATTTGGTAAAAAGCCAAAAAACTAGCTTTTTATCAAGTTCCCAAAAGGGCACTGTGGTGGTTACCACCACCCGTTACGGCCGCTATAGCAGTGTGGCGGAAATTCACATGTGTAACGGCTGTTTCGGTGCTACGTAATAGCTATAGCACAGGGTTTTGAAAAGCGTTTGCGGTCGCCATAACTGTAGTGGTTGCGGGGTGTAAAAGCGGTAGCGTAATGGTTGCGATAACCGAAACTGTGATTTTTTTTAATTTTTCGCACAATTTGAAGAAAATTTATCGATACGTATATATATATATATTTCAGAATCATTTATTGAGATTTAAAATAAATTTTGTTCAATTTTTGTTAATTTTTAAGTATGATATAATATATTTCATATTTTCAAATCACTATAGAATAAGTTTTTTACATTTTATTTCAATAGTTAATGATTTTAAGAATAATTGATTTTAGATGTTTACAAATTATTTTTTACCAACACTTGAATTATGTTCACAATTATTAAATGAAAGGATTATAAAATAAAAATTGTGCCATAACTTTAAAAAAAAATTATAAAGAAAAAAAATTCATATAAAATTTTTTCTTTGGGCTTACATCACTTGAGTATTTGTTCTTTTTTTTTTAATGTAAGTTTTTGTTTTTTTCTTAGAAAAAGTAAGCTATTTAGAATATTGTAAAAGGGTGTAACGGTGTCTAACGGACCGTTACGATACTGTTATGGCCGTTACGTAATATTGAAATGGCCATTATGTAATACCGAAACGGCCTTTAGACATGTGAATTTCTGTTACACCGTTATAGCGGCCATAACGGGTGGCGGTAACCACCACAACCGTTCCGTAACGGCATTAACGTAACAGTTGCAGCAACTTTTTAAAACCTTGCTGTAGTGGTATTGTAACGGCCGTAACGGTCCGTTAGATACCGTTACACCATTTTACAATATTCTGAATAGCTTCTTTTTAATACTGTTACACCCTTTTTTGTAAGTTTTTGTTTTTTTCTTGAAAAAAGTAAGCTATTCAGAATAATGTAAAAGGGTGTAACGGTGTCTAACGGACCGTTACGATACTGTTACGGCTGTTACGTAATATCGAAATGGCCGTTATGTAATACCGAAACGGCCGTTACACATGTGAATTTCTGTTACACCATTATAGCAGTCATAACGGGTGGCGGTAACCACCACAACCATTATGTTACGGCATTAACGTAACAGTTGTAGCAACTTTTTAAAACCTTGCTGTAGTGGTATCGTAATGGCCGTAACGGTCCGTTAGATACCGTGACGCCCTTTTATAATATTCTGAATAGCTTCTTTTTTCCACAAAAAAAAAAAAAAAAAAAAAAAAACAGAAGCTTACAAAAAAGAACAAGTACTCAAGTAATCCAACCGCAAAGAAAAAATCTTATATGAATTTTTTTTCTTTATAATTAAAAAAAAAAAAAAATTTATGATACAAATTTATTTTATAATCCTTCAATTTAATAATTGTGAATATTTTTTATTCAGTTAGTTCAGATATTGGTAAAAAATAATTTGTAAACATTTAAAATCAATTATTCTTAAAATCATTAACTTTTGAAGTAAAATGTAAAAAGCTCCTTTTATAGTGATTTGAAAATATGAAATATATGGGATCATACTTAAAAATTAACAAAAATTGTTCAAAATTTATTTTAAACCCTAATAAATGTGATTTTGAAAAAAATAAAATAAAATTCATATAGGTAAGTTTTCTTCAAATTGTGTGAAAAATAAAAAAAATCACGGTTCCGGTTACCGCAACCGTTACGCTACGGTCTTTACACCCCGCAACTGCTACCGCGTTACCGCAACCGTTTTTCAAAACCTTGCGGTCAATAGTTGGGCTTATCAAGTGAATTGTGTGTTCAAAGGGACTTGGAACTTTGTTCTGTTTCTGAAGCTGTTATTAACGTGCCTTTCAGGTAAGCTCAACACAATTTGAAAACAGAGGTTTTCTGGAAGACAACCATAGTGACAACTGTAGCCTTCAACAGAGGTCTTTTGATCTTCATTTTCCTGCTGATAAGTATGTTAATCGTGTGGATAAGGACTTTTCAGATAAAGGAAATGATTGGAATTTGAAAACACCTATAGCATTAAGTCATCGGTTTCATAACGAAAATGCGTCTTCTCTTGGGAAGCTAAACCTTACCCTGAGCATTGGAGGGAGCAATAGGATTAAGGATGGTCGCAAGAGAACTTGGTATGAAAAACTTATTCATTTCTCACCCCATCATGTTATTGACTTGGAGGAATCAACCGATGTGGTATCAAATGAAGATGCCAAATCTGTATCTAGTTTTAGTCATGCTGCTCTGATCACTGGAGATAAGCACGACTCTCGAATTTCTGTCCAGTCTAATCAAGTCTCCACAAATAGTGTGAAAAAAGATTTATCTCATGGGGTTACAGTGAATTGTTCTCTCATAGATGGCAGTGAAAGCTATGAGGAACAAAACTCCTTCAATCAAGGTTTGGCATTTCTTACATGCTTCCAACATATGTACAAGCCTAATGCTATACAAACAGAATTTGTATATAAAAAATTCATAGAGAATGATGTGTCTTATTTATATTCGTTCATTGGAAGTCAAAATGCCCCATCGCTTTGGTTCATATTTGCAAGAATGCTATTGGCATGTTTATGCACATAAAAGATATGCTTGGTTACTGTGATTCATTTATTCTGTATTCGGTTCGTTTCTGCAGGATTTGGTGATATCAAATGTAATGACATGTTCACTAAAGGGAAATCAGCTGCTCCTTATGAAGCTTTTGATCTTAACAAAATTCACGTTGATGAGTCGGCTATTGAACCTTGCCCTATAGATCTTGAGCCTGTGTCGGGGCCGCTATCAGAAATTTGTGAAGACTTTGGCAGTGACCATAGGAACTCTGGAAATGGAAATATAGACTTGCTGTTAAAATTTCCAAAGGGAAATTATACAGACTTAACTACTGCAGAAGTAAATGAGAATTGTGAAGAAGAGTTGGTGTTTTCTCATCCACGTAGAAATGGAAATACAGTTGAAGATGGAAATAGCAACAAATCTTCTACCTCATGCGAGTTTGATTGCATTGTTGATGATAGTTCAAGTGGTGCAAAGACCATGCAATCTGGAACTGATTTGGGAGGATCAAATATTTCGACTTTGAATCATTTTTCTGAATCCCAGTCATCCCAAGTTGCAGAAACTCAATCAGGTGAGCAGGACTTGAGATCTTCCGACAACAGTAAACTGAAACATCAATGCTGCAACAAGAAAGAGGAATCAGCAGGAGAGGATGTTCTGATTCAAATTGCAGCCGAAGTGCTTATCTGTTTTTCCTTTGGAAGTTCAATGAGAAATCAAGATTGTGGTACCAAAGAAGCATCAAGATCAAATGAGATTGAAAACGAGGGGAGGGATCGGCCGCAATATTCTTTAGATTCTTATGAGTCGATTGTGTTGAAGTTACCAGAAAGCAGTGTGGATGACTATTGTGTGTCGTCAAAACCATTTGAAGTTGACGAACTTGATAACAAGGATTGTCGAAGTAAGTTGAGAAGGGGGAGGAGACTCAAAGATTTTCAGAGAGATGTACTGCCCAGTCTGGCATCTCTTTCTGAACATGAGATCCGCGAGGATATAAATATTATGGAAACAGTAATTAGGTCAAGAGAATACAAAAGAATGAGATCGAAGATGGCTGGCGGAGGGAAATGGTTTGCACCTGTGAGAAGCAGGAGGTCGAGACTCAATTACGTTGGGCGACGATATTATTCATGACAATTTGTTGTGAGTAAGCAGTTGCATTATATTTGAATTTCATTGTAGATTAGTATACAATATTGAAAATAAATTTAAACTAATTGGGTTTCTAGTTATCATTGAATTGTAGGTTGATCCATTTCTTCATCTTCAATGAGGACAAACTTACATATATATATATATGAAGAGAAACTGTGATACTTATCAGAGAGAGATGGTTAGCCTAGCTTTTAAAACTCTCTAATGCTGTGTTTGGTTGGGGGATTTGGGGAGGGATTTGGAAAGAGAAATGGAAAAAGTAGGTGAAATGTGAATAAAACATGTCTATATTTCACCTAGTTTCACACACTTTTTCTCTTTCTGTTTTCAAATCTCTCTCCAAATCCCCCAACCAAACACAGCATAAATGTAATTTGTCGAGAGAGGATGAGGCAAAATGCTGACAGTATTATCTATTTTGTTGGAGCTCTATAGATTAGACAAAATGCCCAAAATATTCTAAATGCTAATCCTATTGAATATGCTCCTAGTAATTGAGACTTAATGAATGGTCCACTAAAGAAGGTTTTCTCTTTTCTTTTACAAATGTGGGGTTGTCTTTGCAACGAACAAATTAAAAGTTGGATCTGGACCGACTTCAAATTGGACTGAACAGTTTAGTCCGGCCCGTTGGACTCATTTTGGCTCCCATTTCGATTATTTAAACCGTTCACATTTTAGGGTTCGTGGAGTACATAATCTCTGTAAAAAATCAAGTCGATTGGATAACGGAAATTGCATGTTCGGATTAATTTTTTTATGAACTGTTAATTTTCATACCGTTCATTTTTTTCATCCAAAATTGATTCGAACATGTGGTTGTCGTTATCCGATTGATTTGATTTTTTACATAGATGATGTACTTGACAGTTTAAATTATTAAAACAGGATCCAAAAATGAGCCCAATGAGCCAGACAACACATCTCCAGTTCGAAGGGAAGCTAGTCCCTTAAAAGGTACTCTTTTTATGACTTTCATGTCATAGGATGCTTCTGAAATTTTGTATTGAATCCAAGATTTAGATCTTAAGTAGAATTGTTTAACTAAGACCCACTGATCATCATTTTCAACACGAATGCCCAAGATCTTCTCTCTCTCTCTCTCTCTCTCTCTCTCTCTCTCTCTCTCTAGGTCGGTTACATTGAATCCTTAAGATCTTTTAATCAATATGTTAAATCCTTTGGATTTACCTTTGTCTACAACCAAAGATGGGCCTAGATTGATGCATGAGTGGGTAATGAGTAGTACCATCATGCGTGATTCCTTATCAGCCATTATAGAATATAGATGTGTTTAAGTGGTAGGCCCAATATTTCACGGTCTTAAATCTTATGTGAATTTTGTCAATATGATTATATATTCTTTACAAAAATTCACAACTTTAAAAGAATATATAATTATTTTAAAATTTATTAATTAATACTTTTTAAAAGAAAATTAGTGAAATATTTCTTTTCAATCTTAGATAGTAAGAAAGGTTCAATATGTTTTTTCTTCTTAGTTAAGATTTGTTAATAATATTATTAGAGAAATTTTAGCTCGTCACAGAGAAATTTGAATTCGCTATGAAGAATTGAAATTTCTCTGTGAAAAAAGAAATTCTCTGTAAAGAGTTGAAAATTTCTTTGTCTGTGAAAATGTTGAGGATCTCAACTATTATAAAAATATTGTAAATCATTTATATTATAAAATTCTAATATCAGAAATTTTAAACTAAAAATCTGTACTTTTAAGACATTTGTTTATCTTTTATTTATTAGTATTTTTAATGAGTGCCCAAGACATGAATTAACAAGTATTAAAACAATTATATATTGTCTACGGTTGAAAGTAGCACTCCCGCCGTACTATTTTGTTAGTCCACCCTTTCATTTTAATCCGTTTCAAAATATTTGTCTACATACTAAATTTTGTTAGATTTTCAAAACTATGCATTATAAATTATTATAAGCATATTTTACATGTCTCCTTAATAAGTGAATTTTTTATAGTGGACGAACGAATTGGGACGGAAAGAGTAATTGGAATCATGATGATTAGAAAATAGAAACTTCCCTTGTAAATTAAGGGGATAGAGTAAAAGAGATGATTGATTGATTAGTGATGATTTTACTTAAAGTGAAAATTGCAAATTAATGGTAAATTCACAAAAAAATTATAAATTCTTGAAAGAGTTTATAGCTTTAATTACTAAAATTAGTAAAATTTATTGCTAATTTGAAATTGTTTTTGAAAACATACACTGATTTGCAATTTTCCTCTTACTTAATTGTTTTGTTTTGTTTTGTTTCCTTTTGAACTCATACTTAACTGTTTGTTAGAACAACAAAATAAGCTATTGTTCAAAAAGTTTTCTTGACATATTGTTGACTTTTTAAAGTAATTTAAGTGCTCGTTTGCCAATGACTTTTTTTAGTTGACTTTTTGATTTTTTTGACTTTTTTAGTCGTTTAGTATTATTGTTTGGCTTTTTTGACTTTTTGGCTTTGGAATGACAAATTTTTTTGTCTCTTTGTGATTTTTGTCTTTTTTGTAATTTTTTGACTTTTTTTTGTCCTTTTGTGATGTTTTAGCTTAATGAGTTTACCAAACGACCCCTAAGTTGGTTTTTTTGGTTGGAGCAAGAGCAGCCAAATGGCAACTGATATTTTTATAATTTGAACTTATAAGCCCGGCTAAATGAGATTTTATGCTTTTACATTCAAATATATTGAATAAAACACAATAGTATATGTGAAGCCTTGTTCGGTATATTTGGTCGTGAATGTGTTTTTTATTCTTACTCTTTTTGTTTTTTGAACAAGAGAAACAAGCCAACCAACTTCAAGGAGAAATATCAAAAGAAATAAAGTAAAAAAAAAACAGAAGATGGGTGTAGAAACCAATCAATTGGTAAAGAGTCGCGTAAATAATGTATTACACTTTGATCTAAAAAACTTCAAAAGCATCATGAGTAGTCAATAATAATACGCAAATTAAGAACTAGTAGTATATGGAAAGCAATAATAAGCATGTTGCTTCGAGTTGTATTCTTATTAGTATATATTTTTACTGTCTATGGAATAAATAACTTTGTCTTCGATTTCATCAACCTCTTCTAACTAATTAACTTTACTTATGACTTGATTATTAACTTGTGTGTATGACTTAAGTAGGCAGCTTAAGGATAAAGCAATTCCGAGCAATTATTAATGGTCAATTTTATTAGGTAAACATGGGCCATAGTGGCTTAAATCCTACAAAATCTAACTTCTAAAGGTGACGGAAAATTTTCACAATCACGGCTTAATATTAGACCCGTTTGGTAACTAGTCAAAAAATTAAAAAAATTAAAAATTAATTAATTAATTAAATTTTTTTTTTTATGGAGTTTAAATTTTTTAATTTAAATAGTGAGTAAATCACTTATGATCATAATGGAGTTTAATTTTTTGTGATTTACTCACTTTTTTAATTAAAAAATAAAATAAATAACTAATTTGATGGAGATTTTTGTTTATCATCATAGATGATGAGATTGGATTAATAATCCGGTGAACTCCACATAAATCATATTTAGGAGACAGGGGAGGGTGTTGGCACATCACCTCACTGTAATGGCCCTATTGAGGTTTTTATCAATCTTTTTTTGATGATCCGAACCTTTTATATTATAGGGTTTGTTAAGTATATCATCTATATAAAAATTGAGGTTAATCGGACATGCATAGCTTGATGATCGGACCATAATTGTTTTTAAAAAATTATGCTAATTAACTGTTTATTTATTTTTAAACATAAATGTATAAGGCTACGGATGTCTAATTGATTTTGTTGGATAATCTATTTAGTGAACCTTACAATATAAACGATTTAAATTATTGAATTAAATTCAAAAAATACCCCTACAAGCTCACAACACCGTGTTGTGCCTTAGAGGCACAACACCCTCCCATATTTAGTTGGTAAAAATAATATATGACTTAGAGTTTTATGGAATTATAAATCTTTCTACACGATGAGATTAGCAATTCTAATCCAATTTCTTAAGATTCGAAGTGGAAAGATTATTTTTCCCTCACTAAAAATAAACATGTAATTGCCTTCTTTTTTATTTTTATTTTTATTTTTATTATATATATATATATAATAAGCCTTTTAGGTCATTTTACAGATATAATCCCAACAAACTAATATCATCACAACTAAATTCAATTTATGTTCAGTTGTGATTTGTGGCACTAATTTTTTGAGCACTAATGACACTAATTTCTATATCAGGTTAAAAAAAAAAAAAAAAATTACCAAAATAAGAAATTAGTGCCATTAGTACCAGCAGTTTTAGAGTCACAAATCATTTTTCATTTATGTTATATTTGTAACATAATAATCTCTTATCACCTAATTGCATTTGCGAGTCCAGTCTATCTAATCGGACAATCAAATAGTACCATAGGTCCATCATCTAAAATGTCATTTGCATAGAGATAGCTCCTATTCCAGAAAAAGAAAAAAAAGAAAAACTTTTGCGTAATAAAATGCTTCTATCAATCACGTATATGTAATTTCAACATAATAGTTAGAAATATGGGTGTGTTTG
Source organism: Camellia granthamiana (assembly GCA_036172215.1). NCBI lineage: Eukaryota > Viridiplantae > Streptophyta > Magnoliopsida > Ericales > Theaceae > Camellia > Camellia granthamiana. The sequence continues at coordinate 47,655,358 of CM069916.1, read as the reverse complement.
TTTGGACGGATTGAATAAGGAGAGATTGTAATCCATCGGACTGTTAGTCCCGGGACTATTTGGTTGGATTGGATTTGTATCCTATGTTTGTTTAGTCATGGGATTAGATGTCTGGATTGGACTATTTTTAGTAAATCCAATGTTTGGTTAGACGGACTGGATAATGATAAATGTTCAAAATACTATTTTACCCTTATAATCTATAATTTATAATTTAACAACACTAAAAAAATTTAATTTATAAGGCCACAATTTTTAATTTATTATTTTCAATTAAATTAAATTTATAATTTATAATTTATAATTTATATTTTTATTTAATATATAATTTTAAATAACGACAATAAAAAAATAATTTTATTTAATATATAAATTAAATTTTCAACAACACTAAAAAAATTTAATTTATAAGGCCATAATTTATAATTTATTATTTTAAAATAAATTTAATTTATAATTTATATTTTTTATTTAATATATAATTTTAAATTAACAATACTAAAAAAAAAATTTATTTCATATGTAAATTTAATTTTTTAACAACACTAAAAAAATTTAATTTATAAGGTCATAATTTATAATTTATTATTTTTAATTAAATTTAATTTATAATTTATAATTTAAATTTTTTATTTAATATATAGTTTTAAATTAACAACACTAAAAAAATAATTTATAAATGTTTAAAAGACTATTTTACCATTTTCTAATTGTTTACAAAGTAATAGCATGGAGGGTAAAATAGACATTTTACAAAATAATCCCATGGGATACCAATCCCATGGTTTCTATCCCACACCACCCCATGGGATAGGATAATCCCATATTTATGGGACTAATAGTCCGGAGCAAAATTTTTTAAACAAACAATGGATTATTAGTCCGGTGGGACTAATAGTCCAATCCCACCCCCTTATCCCTTAAAATAAACATGCTCTATATGTACACTAAATTTGACTTATTATGATAATTAAAATCCGAATCTTTCTTTACAAAACTTATAGTAGATTTTTTACTAATTAAAGACAAACAATCATATATTTATGTCATCATTTAAGCACCCTTTTGTCAAGAAATATCAACTCCACGTTGCGTGATCTTGGGTTGATTGTGGTTAAATCAAGTTTGATGTGTACTTCACTAAGGTGGGTTGAAGAAATTAGAGAAAACAAAATAATTTGGGTTAAGAGTTAATCTTAGTTCCCATAAAATAAAATAAAAAAGATTTAATCTTAGTTGAGTGAGAGAAAAGATTGGTCTATAAATCATCAACAATGCTAGGGATACTTACAAATTTACTAACAATCTTACTAACACACTCACAAGTTGATGTGGATCCCATATCAAATGATGGTTGATCTTATCAAAATTTACCAAGTAATGGTTGATCTTATCAAAATTTGTGAGTGTTGTTCGTATCCCTAGCATTTTTCATAAAACATTAGTTTGGTGGTCTTAAATGCACAACGAATTAATCTTGAGTTTGATGCTAAATTTTAGCAATAATAAGAATTTTAATTAATTGGAGAAACCCTAAACCTAGCTTGGTTGTTCTTGACTTAAAAGGGGGATCAAGTATTTTAAGGGCTCTTTTGGGAAGTGATAAAAAAGCAGCGTCCCGGCGTTTCGGCAAAAACGCCATCTGATTTTTTTTCATCATTTGGGAAGTGACAAACCTTGGTTGAACAATTACGAAAATACCCTCATAGTTGGTTTGGGTAAAATGTAAGTTTTTTAAATTGAGTGAGGTTATTTTAGTCATTTTAGTATGATGTGACACCATAAAGAAATATTAATTCAAACAAAAAAGCAGCTTTTTACTAACTTCCCAAATCACTCCCAAAAAACTTGGTTAAAAGCAAAAAAGTTGATTTTTACCATCTTCCCAAAATACCACTAAATGATTTGATCACACTGTTATCTATATTGAAAATCCAAAAAATTGAAATAAATAATAATAAAAATATTAATTCACAAAATAATAAATGATTGAAAATTCTTCAACTATTCATATTTAGAGTTGTTTGGGATGATCTAAATAAGCGCACTTTTTGACTTTTTATAAAACATGAGTTGGGTATGAGTTGGGTTTGAAATGATGTGGTAGAGAGGTGATGTGACTCAAATAAGATGATGTGACTTAAATATGATAATGACTTTTTGATTTTTTTAGATTATGACAAACAAGGCCTTATAAAAAAATAAAAATATTATTTTGAGCATGTTAAGTAATGCTCTAAAGACACCCCTTAGGGGAGTGTTTATGATGATCTAAATACGTATAATTTTTAATTTTTTTTGAAAAGATGTGTAAAAAAGTAAAGAGGTAATATGATCCAAAAAGATAAAAAGATAAAAAAAAAAAACACTTTTGTAGATTATGCCAAATAGTGCCTTAATAAGATTCAAAAAAATAAAAATAAATAGTGTCTTAGGAATGTGTTTTCAAGCATGTAATAATGCTACGTTGATTGAGTATAAATATAGTTTTTATTAAGGATTTGATTTATCTCTAGTTGAAAGTTAAATTGAATAAGACAGTTGAAAGTTAAATTGGATAAGACAGTTAAGATCTCTGATCGGTAAGAATAATTAAACGAAAAACTCTTACCGGTAAGAATTTATGAAAACATGGTCCAATTGAAAATTTTCAAAGACTTTTACCAGTAATAATCTTTTGTTTAAGAACTTTTACTAATTAGAGCCTGATTCTTATTAGTTAGAAATCTCAACAGTCTGATTCAGTTGAAATTTTAACAGGAGACAAGCCATCACCTTTATTAAAATCATGAGGAATTAATCTACTTTTGATGTCTTGAGCTTCAAGGGATTAAAAAAAAAAAAAAAACTCTAAGAGTAAACTCTACCATTATGCTAGGGGACCTAAAAATTGTAAACTCTAATCTTTAATTCAGCTACTTATCCTAGGGGATCTAAATACACTGAAGTCTTAAGTTGTACCTTTCTACCCAAATAAAAAAGTAATATCGCAACCAAAAGTTGCTCTACCATTACCAACCTAGATGAAGGAAATTTGAAGTTGAATTCACTTTAGGCCTAACTGGCATTGCTCGAGTAAAAGAGGTGGGTGAAATTTTGAAGCTCAAACTAGATTGGTTAGGTTTCCAATTGAAAGTTAGGCTTGACCCAACTAGTGATAGGTTGACACGTCAAAAATAATTAATAACTTAGACACAAGTCTTTTGTCACGAAATTTATACATATATAGATATATATTTTTTTTGTTTTTGTTTTTTTCAATACATTTTTTAATAAGTAAATCACATCTTGAGATTTAGATATCTCAAAATTTTCATATGATTCAATAGTTTAAAATTTATTAATTATATATTTTTGTTTTAAATTCCTTGGTCCATTATTTTAAAACTCTTACTATTGTTAAGTTATATCTTAAGATTTTTTTATAATCGAATGACTAATAGTGTTTTAGGGACATTATTATTGGTTGAGTAAGAAATATTAGAACATAAAATTGGTTAGGCAATCAATTTTCAAAAATCAAAAAATCATTTTTAGAATTTTTTGAAAGACCTTTTTTCTAGCAAAAATGTTAGGGTCCCAGAACTTAGAGCATCTCCAACGGTGTAGCAAATGTTTCATCAAATTTGAGTAAAAAACAGGCCATTTCCTTAATTTGATACGTCGCGCTCCAACGGTTCACCATCAAATCCGTTTCATCAAATTTGAGCCGGGCAACCGGTTGGTTGACCGGCCCGGTCGACCGGCCGGTCAACCGGTAAAGGGCAAATATTTTTTTTTTTTTTTTTTTTACCGGTTTGAACCTTTTATTTTGAACTTTTTGAACTTTTGGGTGGTCGACCACCTAGGCAAAATTTTTTTTTTTTTTTTTTAAACGGTTTGAACTGTTTTTGACCCGTTTGAACCCATGTATTTCAAAGAGAACCGGTTGACCGGTTGGTCAACCGGCCGGGCAACCACCCGGGCAACCGGTGTACCACTTTCAACGGTCAGTAACAGTGATTCATCAAATTCTGTGTGTTGGTATCAGTTTGGTGTAGCGTTTGGTGAATTCTCAATTTGATATAGGTTTGGTGCCACCGTTGGAGCGATGAAAAGTGAGTTTTTCATCAAATTTTAAATTTGATGTTGGATTTGGTTCTCCGTTGGAGATGGTCTTAGGACTCAGAATTTACCCAGAAACGAGTATGTATGGTGAAGATTGAATTGATGAAGTGTGAAATCCACATATAAAATAAATGTGAGTCACACTAATGTGAAATTTTAGATTTTTATGTCTGGATCTGTAGCATTATTATTTTTCTAAAAAATACTTTTCAGCTTATGTTTTATAAAATTTTAAAAGCTATTTTCACAAAAAATAAAAGTAAAACAATGGTGTTTAGAAGCTTTTAATCATTTTTTAATTCCGAACACAAAGAACACAAAAGCATAAAAATAAAATAAAAAATAGAATAAAAGATAAGAAAATATGCCCTTTTCTTCTAAAGTAGTAAAAGAAGAAACAAACAGTAGGGACCAACAATGTCCTTTTCATAATTTGGTAGTTGGTATCATATATTATGAATAATAATAATAAATAATAATAATAATCATAAGAAGTGCTGAGTATCTAGCCTAAATCTAAAAAGGACCTTTACAAAGTCAAAATCCTTTTATATAGATTTGTCACCAACTAGAAAACCCCTACAATTACTTAGGTCCTTTTAATAATAATAATAACAATAAGGGTTGGTTTGAGAAGTGGGTTGTCTTTTTAGTTTTTTGATTTTTTTAATTATTTTAGTCTGGGTTAAAAAATTTGATTTGGGAAGGACTTTTTGACTTTTTAATTTTTTTGACTTTTTTTGTGAGAAAAGAATGTAATGATTATAGGTTGGATGTGATATTTTGTTTGTTGTGGCTAAAATAGTTTATTTTGTCTTTTGTGGCTATTTTAGCCACAAATCTTCTTCCCAAACGGATCCATTGTTATTGAAATTTAAAAATTAGACTAATTTTTTAAATTTAATGTTGTAACATTCAATTAAGATATCTAAAGTAAAACTCTTTCTTATATTTTTCTTAATTATAAATCAATCAAATTACTAACACATCAATGATCTAAAAAATAAATCTAAAAAGTAAATTTTTATATTATTTTTTTAATAATACATGACATGAAAAAGGAAAAAAAAGGTACATTTGGGTGATGATAGAGAAAGCGAAGATCACAATGTATAGAGATTTTTGAAAGCAACTCAATGTGAGAAAAGACACAGACAGGCACGCTAATGTTTAAGGAGTCGCAATCAGCAAAAGCAAATCGATTTTGGATCTTTTGCTTTACATTTGTGTGCCACAGATCACAATTTCACTAGGGGCATTCCAAAATATTGTCCTACGCTTTTGAGTTTGGCATCATCTTTAAAAAACAGTCAACTTTCTTTTTAATAGTTTTTAGTGGATTTTTTTTTAATTATATATTTTCACTGTCTAATATGTCTATTTTTTTTTGACCAAAAATTCTAATATGTCTATTTGAATAAAACTTAAAAGTTCATAATGAGAGAAAATAGACTCAGGGGTATTTGGGGTGTCTTAAATAAGTGTATTTTTTATCTTTTTAGATTAAAAAGTTGAGAAAAAAATATAGATGTTTAGGTTAACTTTTTGACTTTTTATGAAAAAATATATATTAAAAAATTGTATAAATAAGTGTGTATGAGAAGATAGTGTAGTAGGCTGTACGGATTGGCAGTGCAGTCGGCTGGGTGAACACATGGGAAAAGATTGTCTCCTTTTCGGGCTTTGATTGGAAAGTGTTGTTGGGCCCGTGGGGGCTACCATGGGTCCCGTTTTTCTAATCGGAACCGTTCAATGTGTAGAACTTGTCGAATACTATATGCTTGTAAAAAATCACGTTGATTGGATATTAATAGCTATCTAATCGTATTAGTTTTTTTTGTCAACAGTTAACTATAACACTATCTATTTTTTATACAAAACTGATTTGATCATATAGTTAGCGATATCCGATAGACGTGATTTTTTACAAGCATATAGTACTAGACGAGTTCTACATATTAATGGTTCGGATTATCAAAACGGGACCCATGGTGTGCCCCCACGGGCCCAACTTTACCATCCAACTTAGTGAATGTACACATGTAATTTCACTGCAGTGGGTGTGACGTCAGTATATTGATGGGCAAAAAGTTGATTCGGAAGCTAATATTTGTATATTAATTTTTTTATATTTTTTTTGATGAATAGCGATAACTTTTTAATTTTTTTGATAACTTTTTAATTTTTTAACCTTTTTTAAACTTACCAAACCAGCCCTCAATACAATAACAGTCTCCATAGCTAGACATATATAATCAATCTTGTCTTCAAAAAGAATTGACTTGTTAACCTCTTAATTAGGAGTGTAAAAAAATAACTAACCAAGCTAATCCGGTTAGTTAGCAAAAATTTCTCATGCACAAGGTTTGACATTTTTAATATTAATAAATTGTGCCCGTGCATGTAGACTAGTGACTATCCTTTAAAAAATAAATAAATAACAAAGATAAAGGGATATGTTGTTGTAAGTGAAAATATTAACCATATGAACCCGAAGTATTCTTAGGTTAATTACACCCTTAATTCAAAAGTTTCGTGTTATTTTTCTGGGGTGGTAAATTTATTGAAGTGAAAATGGATGTAATAAAATTCTTAGGTTAATTACATAGACACCCCTTAATCCATTACTAAATATCACTTTATGTTTTTTTTTTTTTATAAATTTTTTAATGTTAACATTGTAGCATCAATTCTAAATGGTAAAAGTGATGCAATTTTATATAATTAACGAATTCATATGTATAATTTTAAAATTTTAAAAAAAACATGAAATGATATTTAAGACTTTTTTGCACTACAACATATAAGAGTTTTAGAAACAAATGTTTTGGTTTCTAAAAATGAAAAATTTGTTGCAAAAGACATTTAGGGACCAATTTCTATCGTCATAAGGATAGTCCCTAAAAGATCGACCTGAAAAGTCAAAAAGAAAGTTTTTGTAGACAAAATTTTGAAAATGTCACTAATAAATAGACTTTTAGAAACAAAATAATTTGGTCTCAAAATAGTTTATTTTTTGAGACAAAATTTGGTCAAAAAAAGATAATAATTCATCACTAATGTCTAATTTTTGTTACTAAAAATATAATAACGACACTTTTCACAACAAAAAATATTTAGTCCTTAAAAATTAATTTTATCCCTAAATTTTAGTTTCTAAAACTTTAATTTTTTTTGTAGTGTTGTTATTTTGATTCAAGATATTTAAGATTTCAACGAATCATGCCGTGAAACTGTTAAGTGGTGACAATCTTTTGTGAATAATATGCTTCACTCAAAATCTTGAATTAGTCAGTCCATCTTATTTTGGGTTAATTATACATACCTCCCCAGAGATTTTTGATAAATACACAAATCTCTCCCTTGGTTTATGAAATTACATTGACCTTCCTTGCTAGAGTTGGTGACAAATTGAGTGTAACTAAAAATATACAATTACTATTTTGCCCCTTTACAAAAACCAAATTTACATAACATTATACATGTGACCAAACAAACTCTACCTTGAACATTATTTTTCTTATTTCATAGTCAAACATCCCAATTCCTTCTCACCAAAATGTACTTTTCCCATCTTCTTCACACAGTCACCATCTCAATTTGCTCTCTCTCTCTCTCTCTCTCTCTCTCTCTCTCTCTCTGCGCCTGCGCAAACCCAACTATACTAACACAATGATATATGTATGTAAGTATGCATGTGTTATGGATTTACAATATTTACAATGAAATGATTCTTTGCAAAAATAGAAGTTGAGCGGGAAAAATATTTATGTATGTAAAGAAATGAATAGATAGAGAGCCTAGATTAATATATCAATTGTTCAATTTCATGAAAAGACTAAAATTTGATCTTTTAGATAAGTTCAAAAGGAGATATCTGGTTTGGGGAAGATTCATATTTTGTTTGAGGAAGACCTACAGTGGAAGCATTGCCAATGAGCCACCATCATCGAACACTCTGTTGTGCAAATGTTCGTAAGTAGAAATAAAGGGCAAAAAAAATAAAATAAACTAAACTATCTATATATTATGTGTATATGTAATGATATATATAAAGAGAGAGAGAGAGAGGCTATGCCTACAGAAAAAAAACAGAGTCCATGGATCTCAACAGAGGAAGTTGTTAAATAAATTGGGAGAGAGAAAAAGTATCTCTACAGAATATATTATTTCTAGTCAATGTACATGGTTTCCTTTATATAGGAGAAAGGAGATAAGTCCTATAGAAGATAACTATCTATATACATACATATCTATCTATATAGACATACATTAACAGCTACATATCTATCTATATAGATATACATTAACAGCCCCCCGTAAACTCAAGGAGGATAAACATTAACCAACTTGAGTTTGGAAACAAGTTCAATGAAGTGGCCAGGAGGATGAGCTTTGGTGAAGATATCAGCAGGTTGATCAGCAGAAGAGATCAAATGGAGATGAACAGTACCATGAGTGACATGTTGACGGATAAAATAGAAGTCAATCTCAATGTGCTTGGTGTGATCATGAAAAACATCATTGTGAGCAATCTGAATAGCACTTTGATTGTCACAATAGAGGTCAGTAGCACCAGAGGAGGTAACATCCATGTCAGTAAGAAGCTAACAAAGCCAAAGAAGCTCCTGAGTAGTATCAGCAAGAGTACGGTATTCGGCTTTTGTACTTGAACGAGCAGTAAGAGATTGCTTCTTGCTACGCCAAGAAATAAGAGAATTGCCTAAGAAGAAGCAAAACCCTGTAGTAGAGCGGCGGTCAGTAGATCCCCAGCCCAATCAACATCGGAGAAGGCATGAAGCTAAAGAGAAGAATGGGTGGAATAATGAAGACCATGAAACAAGGTGCCTTTAAGATAACGAAGGATACGAACTAAAGCATCATAATGAGTTGTACAAGGAGCTGACATATACTGGCTGACAATATAGACAGTATAGGAAATGTTAGGACAAGTAACAGTGAGATAGACAAGGCTGCCAACCAGCTGATGATACAGAGTAGCATCAAAGAGGAGAGTGCCATCAAGAGGAGTAAGACGACTTTGAGTCTCCAGTGGAGTGGAGCCAGTTTTGCAATTTGTAAGACCAGGACGAGTAAGAAGATTGGAGGTATACTTAGCTTGAGAGAGAAACGAACCCGTAGAATCATAGGAGATTTCAAGACCCAAGAAATCGTTGAGAGGACTAAGGTCTTTCATCTCGAAATGATGGCTAAGAAACTGTTTGAGGCGAAGAATACCATCCACATCATTACTGGTGATAATCATGTCATCCACATAAAGCAGAAGTAGGGTGGTCCCTTGAGCAATTTTCCTTACAAAAAGAGCAGTATCATAAGAATTGGAGGTGAAACCACAATCATGAATAGTAGAGCTGAACTTGGCAAACCAAGCTCACGAGGCTTGTTTAAGACCATATAATGCACGTTGAAGTTTGCAGACCTTATGAGGCGGATAAGTAAACCCAATGAGAGGTTGCATGTAGACCTCCTCTAGAAGATTACCATTAAGGAATGCATTTTTCACGTCCATTTAATAAAGGTCCCATTGACAGGTGGCAGCAACAACAATCAAGCTGTGAACAGAAGTGCGACGGGCAACAGGAGCAAAGGTCTCCTCATAATCAATACCATATTCCTGGTTGAAGCCTTTAGCAACAAGGCGGGCTTTATATCTCTCAATAGAACCATCGGAGTGTGTCTTGATTTTGTACACCCATTTGCAGCCAATGTGTGACAACCCTCACCACTGATTAGTGCTAATCTATGATTAAGCATGTTAACTGGCTGATTGACTGAAATTCTAAATTGATTGATTGAGTGTATAGCTTAAGTGCATTTCTATCTGTTGACTGTTGAATGATCTGTCCATGTTTTGCGCTTTAAATTGTAAATTGAAGGTTTTATCGGCGGCCGAATCTGAAACCGAGTAATGTTTTATGCTAGTTAGAATTTATGTGATTTTATGGTATATTTAATTGAAATTTGATTTGGTATGATTAAATTGGATTTAATAATGTTAAATTACATAAGTTGGCTTATTTACCCTTTTGCCATCTAGTGGGCCACTTCACCAAATGTTGTTTGAAGCTTAGTCTTGCATCATTCTTCATTTCCTCTAAGACCAAAACATGAGAGAGAGCTAGAGTGTTGGAGACATTGAATTCATCTAGAATTCTTGCTTGAAATTAGAAGTTTTGAGGAGAGGATTGCATATTTGAGCTTCTACATTTGAAATTGGAGCCCTAAGGTAGGATATTCATCCTTTGGTTTATGAATTTAAGTTGTGACTTGTATGGTCCATGTTAATTTTGAAGTCCAGAGCCAAGATATGGCTTAAATTGTTGAATTGAAGCTTGAATCATGCATGCATGTTCATATTGTGAGTTTTGAAGTTGTTTCATGAGGATTTCTTCATGCATGTTCATTTCTTCATGCATGTTCATATTTTTGGTCTTGATCCATGAACTCACCATGTTTTGAAGTTAAACATTGCATTTGATCTTGTTTTGTAGCATTGGAGTTCCTAGGAACCCATGCATGTGTTGAATTTGCATTGTTTTTCATGTTCATGAAAACTTCTTTGAAATTGTGTTTAATTGAACTCCCTTTAGGCTTTGATTTCTCAAATTGATCTTTGAAACATGTCATATTATGAGTTTACAAGTGTTTTCCAGAGAATTAGCCCAAAAGGAATGATTTTGATGCTTTAAAGTTGAGTTTTGAGCTTGAAGGTTCAATCTGGAAATTCCAGAATTTGGACCCACGCTCGAGCGTAGGACTTCATGCTCGAGCGAGCACACTGAGTTCATGCAGACCGCTCGAGCGGGAAAAGGGACGCTCGAGTGGGAAATGCGTGTATCCAGTACTTTGCCCATGTTTACAGTCCGCTCGAGCGAGGGAATGCACGCTCGAGCGAGGACTTGTGTCTCACGCTCGAGCGGGGGATCGAGCGTCCGTCGAGCGTGAATTGCATGTATTCAGTACTTTTGCATGATTTTACAGTCCGCTCGAGCGGGGGAAACCACGCTCGAGCGGACCTCCCTTGTTCTGCATGTCCGCTCGAGCGTAGAAAGCTACGCTCGAGCGTGGACCCCCTGTTTCAGCAAATTTTGAAAAGTGTTTTAAAGTGCATCTTTGCATCCTCTTTCCATCCTAGGCATTCCTAGGGCATGTTTAAGGCATCTTAAGGAGGATATTGATGTAGAACCACACCGAGGCAAATTAGGGATTAAGTTATTATTTCCTAACTGTGTAGCTTAGTGTGTGTTCATTCTGTAACTGTAGGGTTGGCATCCGAGGACGCTCTAGCCTAACTGTAGCTCAGTGCTCTGTGAGTAACAATGTTGTAAAGATATGTTCAATCATGAATATTTTCTGAATGAGAAACTGCACCGCTTCCTGAAATGATATTTCTTACTGAATGAATGTTTGTCTTATTTGTGAACTGTATTCGTGGCATCCATAGCAATTTACTGTTACTATACTGTACTACTACTGTCACAGAGATCTCTGTCGGTTCCCATGTTTGGAACCACTACTGTTTACTGATATGATGGCCATCAACTGCCTGTTCGGTCTGTTAAGACCTACTATACTGTTTGCTATTGGATGTACCACATATGACTATTATAGTTTCTGAATGATTGTTATGGCATGAAATATGAGCCACAAACTGAATGACTGATATACTGATAAATGACTGTTTTCAATACTGAAAGGACATTCATTCTTAACCTCTTTACGCATATGTTATTCACTGGGTTTTAGCTCACTGTTTATATATATATATGTAGGTGTCCAAGCACCGAATCGGAGCTAGGAGCGTTGGGTTTAACTCCCTTTTTGTCAAGCCAACCACTGTGCCTCACTGCGAGGTTTCAGATCTGTTCTAGCTAAGGCTGCCTAGGGGTGTTTTAGATTTCCCCCATTTGTATCTGTTTTTGTAGTACTGTATAGACTGGACCTATACTGTACTGTTATGGTAGGGATTCGGTCCCTAACCGAATATTTGTATATGATGTTTGTATATACTGTTTCTATGTTCTGAATGTGAATATGTATGAAAAGTCTTTTTGCATACAGATTGTCACAGCTCATTGAACATCTTTTAATTACTGTTTTGGCTTCCGCCAGCCTCTATACTTTGTATTACTGTTTTACTGTTAAGCAGGCCTTCGGTAATCTCGGATTACTGGCCGGTTACGGTGTTAAACCCATAGGGGCGGGTTTGGGTCGTGAGAGAGTGGTATCACATATGTATCCAAATGAGCTATAGGATGTCCTAGAAAAGTAATTAGGGCATTACATGAGCATTGAAGAAAAGTATGTGTGGCCATGGCATGAATATATGTGCTAATGTGTTAATATGTTTAAAGTATGCAACTTTCTATGTTTATTATTACTGTGTTGCATATAGTGAAATGGAGAATACAAGGATTACTGATGAAACTGAATCATCTGATGCCAGAATGGCGGGATTGGAAAGAACAGTTGAACTGTTAACTGAGGCCTTGAGGCTATAACAGAACCAACAGCCCCCACCTCCTCCAGTTTAACCTGAGCAGAATGGTAATGATGATATAATTGCTCTAACACAGAAGTTCAGTAAAATGAAACCACTATCCTTTCAGGGAGGCCTTGAACCGTTAAAGGCCGAAGCATGGGTGCTGGAAACAGAGAAATTGTTCGAAGTGTTTCCATGTTCAGAAGCACACAAAGTGCTATTGGCCACTTTTACTTTGCAAGAGGAGGCCAGAAGGTGGTGGATGCTCGTCCGTGACACCAATACTGTCTTGACTTGGGCTCAATTTAAAGAAGCCTTCTTTGAGAAATATTTCCCACAGTGTGTTAGGGATCGAAAAGTGACTGAGTTTGAACAATTGAAACAAGGCACTATGTCCGTAGCTGAGTACGAATCGAAATTCACTGAACTCGCCAGATATGCACCACACATGGTGGATACCGATTACAAAAAGGCCAGGAAGTTTGAAGGCGGCCTTAATGTTGAAATACTTGATAGGATAAATGTTCTGAAGTTACTGAAATACGTAGATGTTCTTGACCGAGCAATCATAGCCGAGTCGAATATCGAAGCACTGAAACAGACTAAAACACCTGGAACTGAATGGCGCGGTAAGAGATGAGGCTTTAAGTTCAAGAAAGGCCGAAATAATGCATCGAACAAAAAGCAGAACATGGGGTCAACCAACAGTTCTAGTCAAGGAAACCATTCTATACCGCCCTACTCCGAATGTGGTAAGAATCATAAGGGGGTTTGTTATAAAATTTCTGGTGCTTGTTACAGGTGTGGCAAGGTAGGCCACCTGGTTAAAGATTGCCCTTCCACATCTCAAAGCAATAGTAAAGCTGCACCAAGCGCAGCAGCATCAACTGCTCCACCTAAACCCAACCCCAAAGCTACTGGAAAAGAGCCTATGAGGCAAGGCCGAGTGTTTGCACTTGTACCAGGAGACGTACAGAATACCGAGACCGTTGTGTCAGGTATACTCTCAATTTGTGCTCAAAATGCGTATGTTTTGATTGATTCGGGGTCTACACATTCATATGTATCGCATGTTTTTTCGCGAAAATTGAATAAACCGTTGGAACCCATGAATTATTTGTTAGCTGTATCTTTACCTGTTGGGGGATCTATGACTTGTGCTTATATGTACCCTGCATGCGAAATTATTGTTGGGGATGTGCATTTGTATATTGATTTACTGCCATTGAATATCGACCATTTTGATGTGATATTGGGAATGGACTGGTTAACAAAATATCATGCTACCATAGATTGTGTAACAAAACAAGTTGTTTTCTGTCCACCCGGACTGCCTGAATTTGTGTTTAACGGGAGTTGGAGTAGTACCTCCCCCGTATCTGATTTCATCCATGAAAGCTTTTAAATTGATTAGAAATGGGTGTAAAGGGTATTTATGTTCTGTATTGACTGTACCTACTGATGATAAAACTAATGTGGACAGTATTCCTATAGTCAGAGAATTCCCACATGTTTTTCCAGATAATCTGCCAGGGGATTTGATTGATAGGGAGATTGAGTTCACCATTGATGTGATTCCGGGTACACAGCCTGTATCTAAAGCTCCGTACAAAATGGCACCTACCGAATTGAAAGAGTTGAAAGTTCAGCTGCAGGAACTGTTAGATAAGAAGTTCATCAGGCCCAGTACTTCACCGTGGGGCGCGCTAGTCTTATTTGTGAAAAAGAAAGACGGCTCATTGAGACTCTGCATTGACTACCGTGAATTGAACAAGGTAACAGTGAAAAATGAATATCCATTGCCTCGTATTGACGATCTATTTGACCAGTTACAGGGTGCCCAAGTGTTCTCCAAAATTAACCTTAGATCTGGATACCACCAGTTGAAAGTCAAGACAGGGGACATTGAAAAGACTGCTTTTTGAACCAGGTACGGACATTATGAATTTTTAGTTATGCCTTTCGGAGTTACCAATGCACCTGCTGCATTTATGGATCTCATGAACAGAATTTTCAAACCATTCCTAGATGAATTTGTAGTTGTATTCGTAGATGACATTTTGATTTATTCCAAAAGCACGGAAGAACATGAACATCATTTGAGAATTGCCTTGCAGACTCTAAGAGAACAGAAACTGTATGCTAAACTAACAAAATGTGAATTTTCGCTTGAAAGCGTAATGTTTTTGGGGCATGTGATCAGTAAAGATGGTATTACAGTCGACCCGCATAAAATTGAAGCAGTAGTGAATTGGCCCAGACCGTCTAATGTTACAGAAGTTCGAAGTTTCTTAGGTCTAGCCGGGTATTACAGGAGATTTGTGAAAGACTTCTCCAAGATTGCCTTACCATTGACTTAGTTGACTCATAAGGGGATATCATTTGATTGGACTGACCAGAGAGAATCAGCATTTCAAGAGTTAAAGACTCGACTTGTGACTGCACCGATTCTTACCCTATCCTCAGGTACGGATGGTTTTACCATATTTAGTGATGCTTCTTATAAGGGCTTGTGATGTGTTTTAATGCAGAATGGTAAAGTGATTGCATATGCTTCCCGACAACTGAGACCGCATGAAAAGAACTACCCGACCCATGGCTTGGAACTTGCTGCAGTAGTGTTTGCACTGAAAATCTGGCGTCACTACCTTTATGGGGCAACATGTGAGGTGTATACAGACCACAAGAGTTTGAAATACTTCTTCACACAGAAAGAACTGAACATGAGACAACGGAGATGGTTAGAACTGATAAAAGACTATGACCTACAAATTTTGTACCATCCAGGAAAAGCTAACACCGTTGCTGATGCACTGAGCCGAAAATCGATTGCGAATTTAGCCTGTTTACTCACCGGGTAGAAAGAATTGCTATGTGACCTTGACAAACTTGAAGTTGAGATTGTTTTGCGCGAACAAGGTGGAACCTTAGCTGCTATTTCTGCTCAACCGACACTTATCGAAGAGGTTAAAGAGAAACAGCAACAGGATGACTTCTTGAGGAAGATCATCGAAGAGCGGGAATCCAAACCGAGGCCGGATTTCAAATTTGAGAATAATGTGTTGAAATTTCAGGGAAGATTGTGTATACCGAGTGATTCTGAACTGAAGAGAAGAATTCTGCAAGAAGGCCACAATTCAAAACTGTTTATCTATCCAGGAAATATGAAAATGTATCAAGACTTGAAACTGAATTTCTGGTGGTCGGGAATGAAGAAAGAGATTGCCGATTTTGTGTCAAAATGTCTCCATTGCCAGCAAGTTAAAGCCGAACATCAATGACCCGTAGGCTTACTGCAACCCCTACCAATACCGGAGTGGAAATGAGAACATATCACTATAGATTTCATTGTCGGTTTACCTCGCTCCAGTAAAGGTATGGATTCAATTTGGGTTATTGTCGATAGACTGGCTAAATTTGCTCATTTCTTACCTGTCAAAACAATTTATAATGTGGACAAATTGGCCATAATCTATATTGATGAGATTGTTAGATTGCATGGAGTGCCTGTGTCCATTGTTTCTGATAGGGACTCGAAGTTTACATCGAGATTTTGGCAAAGTTTGCAGACAGCATTGGGTACTGAACTGAGACTGAGTAGTGCATACCATCCTCAGACAGATGGTCAGTCAGAAAGAACCATCCAGACTCTGGAGGATTTACTGAGAATGTGTGTTCTTGATTTCCAAGGAAATTGGGAAAGCCACTTACCGTTGGCTGAATTCGCCTACAACAACAGTTTTCATTCGAGCATTGGTATGGCGCCTTTCGAGGCTTTGTATGGTAGAAAATGTCAATCTTCGATTTGCTGGGCAGAAGTTGGAGATGGGCCTTTGCTTGGGCCCGAAATTGTAGAGGAAACTACCGAAAAAGTGAAACTGATTCAACAGAGATTGAAAACCGCACAAAGCCGACAGAAAAGTTATGCGGATGTCCGAAGGCGAGACAGAGAGTATGAAGTAGGTGATCATGTTTTTGTTAAAGTGACATCGATGAAAGGCCAGACTCGTTTTGGAGTCAAGGGTAAGCTAACACCGAGATATGTCGGACCGTATGAGATTATTGAGAAAATCAATCCGGTGGCGTATCAAGTAGCGCTTCCTCCTGAAATGGAGTATATGCATAACGTGTTCCACATTTTAATGTTGAGGGATTATCTTCGGGACCCCTTCCATGTGATTGAGCCTACCCGTGTAGCGCTAAGTGATGACTATACTTACGAAGAACGGCTTATTCAGATTGTGAACAGACGGATCAAAAAGTTAAGGAATAAAGAGATTTCGTTAGTGAAAGTTGACTGGCAAAACCATGGTAGCGTGTATGCCACTTGGGAAAAGGAAGACGATATGATCAAGAGATATCCTGAACTGTTTCCACTGAATCCTGTTTTCTTCCAGAATGAAGGTAACTCGAGTTTGGAGGACCAAACTCTTTACAATGAGGGGAGACTGTGACAACCCTCACCACTGATTAGTGCTATTCTATGATTAAGCATGTTAACTGGCTGATTGACTGAAATTCTAAACTGATTGATTGAGTGTATAGCTTAAGTGCATTTCTATCTGTTGGCTATTGAATGATCTGTCCATGTTTTGCGCTTTAAACTGTAAATTGAAGGCCTTATCGGCGGCCGAATCTGAAACTGAGTAATATTTTATGCTAGTTAGAATTTATGTGATTTTATGGTATATTTAATTGAAATTTGATTTGGTATGATTAAATTAGATTTAATAATGTTAAATTACATAAGTTGGCTTATTTACCCTTTTGCCATCTAGTGGGCCACTTCACCAAATGTTGTTTGAAGCTTAGTCTTGCATCATTCTTCATTTCCTCTAAGACCAAAACATGAGAGAGAGCTAGAGTGTTGGAGACATTGAATTCATCTAGAATTCTTGCTTGAAATTAGAAGTTTTGAGGAGAGGATTGCATATTTGAGCTTCTACATTTGAAATTGGAGACCTAAGGTAGGATATTCATCCTTTGGTTTATGAATTTAAGTTGTGACTTGCATGGTCCATGTTAATTTTGAAGTCCAGAGCCAAGATATGGCTTAAATTGTTGAATTGAAGCTTGAATCATGCATGCATGTTCATATTGTGAGTTTTGAAGTTGTTTCATGAGGATTTCTTCATGCATGTTCATTTCTTCATGCATGTTCATATTTTTGGTCTTGATCCATGAACTCACCATGTTTTGAAGTTAAACATTGCATTTGATCTTGTTTTGTAGCATTGGAGTTCCTAGGAACCCATGCATGTGTTGAATTTGCATTGTTCTTCATGTTTATGAAAACTTCTTTGAAATTGTGTTTAATTGAACTCCCTTTGGGCTTTGATTTCTCAAATTGATCTTTGAAACATGTCATATTATGAGTTTACAAGTGTTTTCTAGAGAATTAGCCCAAAAGGAATGATTTTGATGCTTTAAAGTTGAGTTTTGAGCTTGAAGGTTCAATCTGGAAATTCCAGAATTTGGACCCACGCTCGAGCGAGCACACTGAGTTCATGCAGACCGCTCGAGCAGGAAAAGGGACGCTCGAGCGGGAAATGCGTGTATCCAGTACTTTGCCTATGTTTACAGTCCGCTCGACCGAGGGAATGCACGCTCGAGCGAGGACTTGTGTCTCACGCTCGAGCGGGGATCGAGCGTCTGTCGAGCATGAATTGCATGCATCCAGTACTTTTGCATGATTTTATAGTCCGCTCGAGCGGGGGAAGCCACGCTCGAGCGGAGCTCCCTTGTTCTGCATGTCCGCTCGAGCGTAGAAAGCCATGCTCTAGCGTGGACCCCTGTTTCAGCAAATTTTGAAAAGTGTTTTAAAGTGCATCTTTGCATCCTCTTTCTATCCTAGGCATTCGTAGGGCATGTTTAAGGCATCTTAAGGAGGATATTGATGTAGAACCACACCGAGGCAAATTAGGGATTAAGTTATTATTTCCCAACTATGTAGCTTAGTGTGTATTCATTCTGTAACTGTAGGGTTGGCATCCGAGGACGCTCTAGCCTAACTGTAGCCCAGTGCTCTGTGAGTAACAATGTTGTAAAGATATGTTCAATCATGAATATTTTCTGAATGAGAAACTGCACCACTTCCTGAAATGATATTTCTTACTGAATGAATGTTTGTCCTATTTGTGAACTGTATTCGTAGCATCCATAGCAATTTACTGTTACTGTACTGTACTGCTACTGTCACAGAGATCTCTGTCGGTTCCCATATTTGGAACCACTACTGTTTACTGATATGATGGCCATCAACTGACTGTTCGGTCTGTTAAGACCTACTATACTGTTTGCTATTGGATGTACCACATATGACTGTTATAGTTTCTGAATGACTGTTATGGCATGAAATATGAGCCACAAACTGAATGACTGATATATTGATAAATGACTGTTTTCAATACTGAAAGGACATTCATTCTTAACTCTTTACGCATATGTTATTCACTGGGTTTTAGCTCACTGTTTATATATATATGTAGGTGTCCAGGCACCGAATTAGAGCTAGGAGCGTTGGGTTTAACTCCCTTTTTGTCAAGCCAACCACTGTGCCTCACTGCGAGGTTCCAGATCTGTTCCAGCTAAGGCTGCCTAGGGGTGTTTTAGATTTCCCCCTTTTGTATCTGTTTTTGTAGTACTGTATAGACTGTACCTATACTGTATTGTTATGGTAGGGATTCGTGTAACAACCCTTGTACTGATTACCGATAAACTACTGAATTAGCTACTGATTACTGCTAAACTGAACTGATAATGACTGATAATTGAATTAACTGAAGTACTGAATGGACTGATTGAAATCGAAACTGAAATTGAATAAGTTTATCTATTGAATTGCATATTGCATCTGTTTGATTGATTGATTATCTGTTTGAATTCATGTGTTTAAACTGTTAATTGGAGGCCTTAACGGCGGCCGAATTAGAAACTGTTTAGTGTTTTGGACTCAGTAGAATATTTGTGATTTAATGGTATATTTATCTGAAAATTGATTAGGAATGATTAAATTAGATTAAATACTGGTTAAAAGCTAAGTTTGGCTTATTTACCATTATGCCACACCTAGTGGCCCACTATGTCAACACTTGGAGCCTTATACATGTTGAAGCAAAACATTCCAAGGCCCTATTCTTGCATTCCAACCGACCAAACTAGAGAGAGTGAGGGATAAGAGAGAATTGGACTCAAATTGTTGAAATTGCTAGAAGAACTTGAAGATTTGAGGCATAGATTGTATCATTGAGCTTGTCATCTTATAATTCAAGGTCTAAGGTAGCATTCCATCTTCTTATTTTAGTGTTTGAGCTTAATCTTGCATGATTCATGCCCAATTAGAGAGCTAGGCCATGATTTAGTGCAAATAGGTTGGATTATGCTTGAATTGTTGCATGCATGCTTGAATTGGTGCATTTTGGAGTTGAATTCATGGTGGATTGTACATGCATGCTCATGGTTCTATCAAAGTCCATGTTTTCATTTTGTTTTCCAACTATTGAGCTCATTAGAGCAAAATTGGAACCTTGAATTTGGTTAAAAGCTCATGCATTGCATGTTCATCTTGCTCTTGAAAAATGGTTTGAATTTGGGTTTGAATTAAACACCCTTGGGCTTTGATTTCTCAAATTGAGTTTTGAAACATGTTATTCTATGTGTTTAAAAGAGTTTTTCCAGAAAATAGCCCAAGAGGATCGAAAACATTGCTTTTGAACTTGGTTTTGAGTTTGGGACTCAAATCTGGAATTTCCAGATTTTGGTTGTCCGCTCGAGCGGAAGAAGTAACGCTCGAGCGGAGAAATCGAGCTCCCAGCATCTTGCACTGTGCATCAGTCCGCTCGAGCGGAGGACTGGGTGACACGCTCGAGCGGGCGTCGAGCGGAGATTTCACCTATCCAGTACTTTTTGGTCCGCTCGAGCGGGGATTTTGCGCTCGAGCGGGGACCTTTGTTTGCTTGTCCGCTCGAGCGGGGAAACCTGCGCTCGAGCGGGACTCTGTTTCACTGAAAATTCTGGAATTGTTTTCTAAGTGAATTTTCACATCCTCATTCCATCCTAGGCATTCTTAGGCCTAGTTTAAGACATCTTAATGAGGCTATAGATGTAGAACACGCCGAGGCATAATAGGAAGTTAGTTATTGTACTTCCCCAACTGTTAAACTTAGAGTGTGTTCATTTTGTTAACTGTTTAGGGTTGGCACTCGGGGACGCGCTCTAGCATACTGTAGCCCAATCTCTGTGAGTAACGATTGTATAAAGATATGTTCAAAAATGGTTATATGATTATCTTCTGAACTGTCTACTGAATGGAACTGCAACTGAACTGTTTACTGAAATGTAATTATTTACTGAATGAATGTATGTCCTTTATTTCTGAACTGTACTGTGGCATCCTTAGCACCTACTGTTACTGACTGTACTGTTACAGAGATCTCTGTCGGTTCCTTTGTGGAACCATACTGTTTACTGAATGACTGGCCATCATTACTGTTCGGTCTTTAAGACCTACTGTCTACTGTTATGCTAATGGATGTACCACATATGGCTGAATGACTGTTCTGACTGAAAGACTGAAATACTGTTTGCTGAACTGTTTTCATTACTGTAAGGACATTACATTCTTAACCTCTTTATACATTATGTTATTCACTGGGCTTTAGCTCACTGCTCATATATATATGTAGGTGTACAGGCACCGGATCAAAGCTAGAAGCGTCGGAGTAAGCTCCAGTTTTGTCAAGCCAACCAATGTGCCTCACTGCGAGGTTCCGAGTTGCCATGCCATGGCTTGGGGTGTTTTTGTGTCCCCCATCGGTCTCCCTACTGTTTTGTATCACTGTATAGACTGTCTACTGTTTTACTGTACTGTTGTCGAGGGATTAGGTCCCCGTACTGAATGTTTGCATATGATTGTATAGACTGTATATAGACTGTACTGTTCTGAACTGTATGAATGCATGAAAAGTTTTGGCATACAGATTTCCACAGCTCAATGGACACTAGTTACTTACTGTATTGGCTTCCGCCAGCCCCTGTACTCTGTTTAACTGTATTACTGTTCAGTAGGCCTTCGGTAATCTCGGATTACTGGCCAGTTACGGTGCTAAACCCATAGGGCCGGGTTTGGGTCGTGACAGAGTGGTATCAGAGCGATACTTATCACGAGTTATACCGCACACACGTGTCCAAATGAGCTATAGGGTGTCCTAGAAAAGCAATTAGGGCATCTCATGAACTTGAAAAGTGTGTGCTTATGACTGACCGATTATATGTTAAAATGTTAAACTGTTTAACTATACAACTGCTTATAATGATAACTGTTATAACTGCTTATAGTGAAATGGATAACGCAAACACTGCAAATGAAACTGAATCATCATCCTCTGAGGCCAGAATGGCCAGACTTGAACAAATGATGGGATTGGTAATTGAAAGACTAGATCAACAACAGAACCAACAGCCCCCACCTCCTCCTCCTCCGGTGCAACCGGAACAGAATGTACAGAATGTGAATGCTAATGAGGTGGACGTTATTGCACTGACTCATAAATTCAGCAAGATGAAACCGCCGTCCTTTCAGGGAGGCTTAGAACCGCTAAAGGCTGAAGCGTGGGTCCTTGAAACGGAAAAGTTGTTTGAAGTTTTTCCGTGCTCGGAAGCAACTAAGGTACTGTTAGCTACCTTCGCCCTACAAGAAGAAGCTAGAAGGTGGTGGATGTTGATCCGTGATACAAATACTGTTATGACTTGGGCTCAGTTCAAGGAGTCCTTCTTTGAGAAATATTTTCCTCAATGTGTCAGGGACAGAAAGGTAACTGAATTTGAACAACTGAAACAGGGCACAATGTCTGTTGCCGAATATCAGACGAAGTTCACCGAGCTTGCTAGGTATGCACCGCATATGGTGGACACCGACTATAAAAAGGCCAGGAAGTTTGAAGGCGGCCTGAATGTTGCTATCCTTGACAGAGTCAATATGTTGAAATTGCCAACTTATGTGAATGTTCTTGACCGGGCCTTGATGGCCGAATCAAATATTGAAGCACTGAAACAAACTGAACCACCAACAACTGAATGGCGTGGTAAAAGACAGGGTTTCAAATTCAAGAAAGGCAAGCACAACCCTTCCAACAAGAAACAGAATACGAGGTCAACAACTAGCCCCAGCCAAGGGAGTGGATTCATTCCACCCTGCTCTACATGTGGCAACAAGCACAAAGGAGTTTGTCACAACATAACAGGAGCCTGTTTCAGATGTGGCAAGGTGGGCCACAGAATTAAAGACTGCCCTTCTGCTCCACCAGCTAGTAGTAAAGCTACACCGAGCGCAGCAGCATCAAATGTAGCACCAAAGCCTAACCCCAAAGCTACCGGGAAAGAGCCTATGAGGCAGGGCCGAGTATTTGCCCTAGTACCGGGAGATGTGCAAAATACTGAGACCGTGGTGTCAGGTATCCTCCCTATTTGTACTCAGAATGCATATGTATTGATTGATTCGGGGTCTACACATTCTTATGTGTCGCATGCTTTCTCACGAAAATTAAATAGACCCTTAGAACCCATGAATTATCTGCTAGCTGTATCATCACCTGTTGGGGGATCCATGACATGTGCATATATGTATCCTGCTTGTGAAATTATCGTTGGGGATATGCATCTGTTTATTGATTTACTGCCATTGAACATTGACCACTTTGATGTAATATTGGGGATGGATTGGCTACAAAAATATCATGCCACTATAGACTGTGTAACAAAACAAGTAGTTTTCCGTCCGCCTGGTTTGCCTGAATTTGTGTTTAATGGGAGTGGAGTAGTACCTCCTCCGTATTTGATTTCTTCAGTGAAAGCTGTTAAATTAATTAGAAAGGGGTGTAAAGGATATCTGTGTTCTGTGCTGACTGTGCCTACTGATGATAATGTTAAAACTAATGTGAACTGTATTCCTATAGTCAGAGAATTCCCAGATGTTTTTCCAGATGACCTGCCAGGGGATTTGATTGACAGGGAGATTGAATTCACCGTTGATGTAATCCCGGGAACACAACCGGTATCTAAAGCTCCTTACCGAATGGCCCCAACTGAACTGAAGGAACTGAAAGTGCAACTGCAAGAACTGTTAGATAAAAAGTTCATCAGACCTAGTACCTCACCGTGGGGCGCACTTGTTCTGTTTGTAAAGAAGAAAGACGGCTCTCTAAGACTGTGCATTGATTACCGTGAACTGAACAAGGTAACTGTGAAAAATAAATACCCATTACCTCGTATTGATGACCTGTTTGATCAGTTACAGGGAGCTCAGGTATTTTCAAAGATTGATCTCAGATCGGGGTATCATCAATTGAAAGTTAAACCAGAAGACATTGATAAAACTACTTTTAGAACAAGGTACGGACATTACGAATTTTTAGTTATGCCTTTTGGAGTTACCAATGCACTCGCAGCATTTATGGACCTCATGAATAGAATCTTCAAACCGTACCTTGATGACTTCATTGTAGTATTTATTGATGACATATTAATTTATTCCAAAAGCGTAGAAGAACATGAACATCATCTGAGACTTGCCCTGCAAACCCTAAGAGAACAGAAACTGTATGGTAAACTGTCTAAATGTGAGTTTTGGCTTGATCATGTTATGTTTTTGGGGCATGTTGTTAGCAAAGATGGAATTTCTGTTGACCCGCAGAAAATTGAAGTTGTAGTGAACTGGCCTAGACCAACAAATGTGACTGAAGTCCGAAGCTTTTTGGGATTGGCTGGATATTACAGGCGATTTGTCAAAGATTTCTCCAAAATTGCTTTACCATTGACTCAACTGACACAGAAAGGGATATCATTTGACTGGACTGACCAGAGGGAATCAGCGTTCCAAGAGTTGAAAACCCGATTGGTGACTGCACCTGTCCTTACCCTACCTTCAGGTACGGATGGTTACACTGTTTTTAGTGATGCTTCTCATAAGGGTTTGGGATGTGTTTTAATGCAGAATGGGAGAGTAATTGCCTATGCTTCCCGACAACTGAGACCTCATGAAAAGAACTACCCAACCCATGACCTGGAACTTGCTGCAGTAGTTTTTGCACTGAAAATCTGGCGTCACTATCTGTATGGGGCAACATGTGAAGTATATACCGACCACAAGAGTCTGAAGTATTTCTTCACCCAGAAAGAATTGAACATGAGACAGCGGAGGTGGCTAGAACTGATTAAAGACTATGACCTACAGATTCTGTACCATCCGGGAAAAGCCAACACCGTTGCCGATGCTTTGAGCCGAAAATCGATTGGGAACTTAGCTTGTTTGCTCACCGGGCAGAGAGAGCTACTGTATGACCTTGAAAAGTCTGAGATTGAAATTGTTTTGAAGGAACAAGGTGGAACCTTGGCTGCTATTTCTGCTCAACCAGCATTGATCGAAGAGATTAAAGAGAAACAGCAACTGGATGACTTCTTGAAGAAGATCATCGAAGAAAGAGAATCTAAACCGAAACCGGGATTCAAATTTGAAAATGATGTACTAAAATTTCAGGAAAGACTATGTGTACCGAATGATTCTGAACTGAAAGGAAGAGTTCTGCATGAGGGCCACAATTCAAAATTTTCTATCCATCCGGGGAATATGAAAATGTATCAAGACTTGAAATTGAATTTCTGGTGGCCGGGAATGAAGAAAGAAATTCCCGACTTTGTGTCCAAATGTCTTCATTGCCAACAAGTCAAAGCTGAACATCAACGACCTGCTGGATTATTGCAACCCTTACCTATACCAGAGTGGAAATGGGAGCATATCACGATGGATTTTATCGTTGGGTTACCTCGCTCCAGGAAAGGTATGGATTCAATTTGGGTTATTGTTGATAGACTGACTAAATCTGCTCACTTCCTACCTGTCAAGACAATCTATAATGCGGACAAATTGGCTGTTATCTATATTGATGAAATTGTGAGGCTGCATGGAGTGCCTGTGTCCATTGTTTCCGACAGGGATTCGAAGTTTACATCGAGGTTCTGGCAAAGCCTACAGACTGCATTGGGTATTGAATTGAGGCTGAGCAGTGCCTATCATCCTCAGACAGATGGACAGTCAGAAAGGACCATCCAAACTTTAGAGGATCTATTGAGAATGTGTGTCCTTGATTTCCAAGGAAACTGGGAAAGTCATTTGCCATTGGCTGAATTCGCCTACAACAACAGCTACCATTCGAGTATTGGTATGGCGCCTTTCGAGGCATTGTATGGCAGAAAGTGTAGATCTCCAATTTGCTGGGCAGAAGTTGGAGATGGACCGTTGCTTGGGCCCGAAATTGTTTATGAAACGACTGAAAAGATAAAACTGATACAACAGAGACTGAAAACTGCACAGAGCAGACAGAAAAGTTATGCGGATGTTAGAAGACGAGACCGAGAACATGAAGTGGGTGATCACGTTTTTGTGAAAGTGACACCAATGAAAGGCCAGACTCGTTTTGGAGTCAAAGGCAAGTTAGCACCGCGGTATGTCGGACCGTATCAGATTATTGAGAAAATCAATCCGGTGGCGTATTGGGACGAGAGGAAGAGAGAAATAGAGAAATAGAGCTCGAGTAGCGTCAAGAATATGCCTATGTTTCCGTTCAGCACGTCCATTTTGTTGAGACGTGCCGGGATAGGAATGATGAAGCTGAGTACCATGACTCTGAAGAAAAGAAAGAAAATCAGAATCCTTATATTCCATGGCATTGTCGGAGCGAAAAATCTTAATATTTTTGGAAAATTGGGTTCGAACCATTTTAGCAAAATTATAATAAAATTGTTTGAGCTCAGAGCGATTTTTCATAAGAAACAACCATGTAAAACGGGAAAAATCATCTATAAAAACAACAACATAGTGTGCGCCTCCCATAGTAGGAGTAGGGGAGGGGCCCCAAATATAAAAATAGATGAGATCAAAAGGTGCAAAAGAAATAGAGTCACTTTTATTAAACGATAAAACAGGTTGTTTGGCAAGTTGACATGACAAACAATCTAAAGTATCAAAACTGACAGGACCTAATTTGTAACGCCCTCAAAACATAGAATAAGACAACCATTCACAAAATCCATAAACATGGGAGAAACAATATCTTTTCATTTATCAGAGTCTTCTTTACAAAATGTATTACATGTTAGCAACAAAATAAATACCCTACGGGTTTACAGCTTTCCAAGCCATCACTTGGTTACAAAAAGAAGAGTTATAACTCCTTTACATATAAAGCCCTCGGCTTGGATTTACATTTAACACAAAATAAAAACAACCAAAAACGGAGCCTTCAACTCCTAAACCTCCCAAGCTAAGATTTTGGAGGCGGCATATCACCTATACCTGAAAAATGATGTCTCAAGTAGGGTGAGCCAAAACCCAGTAGAGATATGCTAAACAGTATATGAGAATTAACTAAAACATTAGCATTTGATAAATGTTTAGCACTTATAAACCATCTTACACCTTTTCCATAATCAACCAACATTGGCACCCATATTTCAATTCACTTCCAGTCATTTACCCAAGTCAATCCATTGACATAGTTCATTATCATATAAACAATTCAAAATGAGACTATAACTCATTTATCAATACTTCAATCATAAACATCAATTATACACTTCCATAACTTGTCATTTTACGGAACTACGTTCGAGGGAACCGGCACCCAAATATATATAAGATTTCAGGACTTTCACCCTGAACACTCCGGCCAACTTAATTATCA
Organism: Camellia granthamiana; assembly: GCA_036172215.1. Lineage (NCBI taxonomy): Eukaryota > Viridiplantae > Streptophyta > Magnoliopsida > Ericales > Theaceae > Camellia > Camellia granthamiana. The sequence goes on along the minus strand of CM069916.1, from coordinate 47,628,013 downwards.
ATAGAGTCCATCCCCTATCTCCTCCCAAACAATGGAGTACATCCCCTATCTCATTCCAAACAATATACATATGCAATGTATTTAAACACGTCGTCATATACAATGACCAATTCAATCACATATACAATGTTTACATCCATCTGTCATATTCAATGACATATTCCAATTGATTAGTTTCGATTTACCTAATTATCATGCAGTTTTTACAACAATCATGGCTATCCTCCACCGATAGCCCAAAACAGTTATTTCTAAACAGATAAATAAATCTATCAAATAGATAAATTATCGACTTTTCTATTGGTGAGTGATTTATCAATCCAACTACACCATTTAATCACAATTCCCTCCAATTTCACAATTTCCAATCCAATTTCATAATTCCATAATTGATTTCATTATTTAAACAAATAATTTATTTAATCCCAATTAGGGTATTTTCCCCAATTTCTCAAATATTGCCCCCAAGGCCAAATTTCACCAATTATACACAAATAACCCCATTTTTAAGACTTCACATACATATAGCACCCAAAAGTAGAAAACCCCTATTTTGCTATTTCATACTCAAACCCTAACTTCACCCAAATCAACCATTTATACAAAATGACCAATATTTATGTTAAAGCTCATAGTAAAGAGTAGATTATCCCTACCTCAAGAAGAGAAGATGAGCCAAGCAAGGGATGAACTCCAAGGATGACGAAATCAACTTATACTCGGATGAAAATGGAGATCTTGAAGAGCTCAATCTTTTTATCAAAGGAAGGAGGGTGAGAAGATCACTAGATCTAGGTCAAAATGTAGAGAGAGAGGGTATTTTAGAGAGAGAGGTTATCAACTTAGGGTTTCGAAAAGTTTTAGAGAGAGAAAGGACATAAAAAGTGATTTAAAATGTCACTTTCGCGATTTGATATACGCACAGTTCGTTCGAGCGGAGAGTTTGACGCTCGAGTGTCAGACACAAAAATTATACCCGCTCGAGCGCAATGAAGGCCGCTCGAGCGCCAAGACACAACAGTAAAGCACTATCTGCTCGAGCGCAATGAGACCCGCTCGAGCGTAGAATACACTTGTCCAGTATTTTACAGACTTCAGACAGTCGCTCGAGCGCCAAAGGGGCCACTAGAGCTCAGATCCGCTCGAGCGTAAGAAACTCCGTTTGAGCGTGAGAAACACTTCTGTAGTATTTCTTGCAGACGTACAAAGTACTGAGTGATTACAAACCCCGCTCGAGCGCAAGAAGGCCCGCTCGAGCGGAAGACCAAAATTCTGGGCAACAAGGTTCTAGACCAACTAGCAACCCACCTCTTCTGAACATGCTCAAGACATTCCAAAACTCAATTACAAGGAATTAAAGGATGGAAATAAGATATAGACAATAACATTCAACCACAAAACCCGAGTCCGGACACAAAGAAAGTCGGGGAAAAACCTGGATCACTATAACCTAATTGACCACTAGAAATTAAAGACTTTAACCGACCAACAGAAAGACGTCCTAAATGACAGTGCCAAAGTTGAAAAGGAGATAAAAAAAGGAGCAGTAGTAGGAGCTGCGAGCTGAGAAGAAACCGGAACATGAAGGTGAATGAGTTCATAGAGACGTCTATACTTACAGTCGATCCCCAGAGTCCGTCCCATCTGAGGGTCCTGCACTAAATAACCACTATGGGAAAAGATAATAATTAGACCATGCTCACACAATTGACCAATGGAGATAAGATTTAAGGTAAGAGCAAGCATAAGATACACATGGAATAAAGATAAGTGAGAGGTAGAAACATAACCAACATGACTTACAGACAAAAGAGACCCCCCAATAGTATGAATAGAAGGAACATGAGGATGAGAAGAGAAAGAAGTAAAAATAGTAGGGTTAGAGGTCATGTGATTACAACAAGATGAGTCAAAGTACTATGAAGTATTACCTGATGTAACAGACAAAGTAGTAGAGGGAGGAGTACCGGAAGTGGAGAGAAATTGTTGGAACATGGCTTCGACATCGGTTTGAGAAAAGACTGGAGTAGAAGGGTCTATAGGCACAGAAGAAGGTAAACATTCATAGACTTAAACTAATTCCCAGAATGTTGAGAGTTGCCCCGTAAAAAACTCCCAGTGGAAGGACCATGGCGAGAGGATGAACCAGGCTTGTGCTGGATTGTGGAAGCAATCTTGCTGTAGATGACCAGGACCGGTCTTGTTACAAAATCGGCAAAGTCGAACTGGACAATGAACTAGAAGATGAGTAGATAGAAGACCTCAGTTTTGATAGTAATTGCAAGCAGTGGACCGCTGTTGTGAAGGAGAACTCCGAGTCTGGGGAATAGCAAGAACAGAGTCCACAAGGTGTGGATGGAGAGTACCAAGCCTAGTTTCCTCTAATTGGAGTTCGGAAATAGCCTGCTCAAAAGTGGGTAAAGGAGTGCGATGAAGGAGAGATACGTGCACCGGCTCAAAATGGGGAGTTAGAGCTATAAGAAACTGAACCAAACGCTGCTGGTCACGATAAGTAGTAAATAGGGCAGCATCCTCAGTATGGGGCTACGGAGGACCAGAGAGAGCGAGCTGATCCCAAACAGAATAAATTTGGAAGAGAAAATCATTAATAGTTTGAGTTGGCTCTTTGCGCATACGGTGAAGATGACTTTGAAGCTGATATTGGTGAGTAAGACCAGTAGTCTGATATTGGTCTTTCAAAAAATTCCAGATGTCTTTTGCCGGAGTAGAAATAGAGTCAAGCTGGAACCAACCAAATTGAAGGCTGATAGATGTAGCAGATGTATTCCGAAGCCAAGTGATGATCTAATAGTTCTTACTGTCCTAATCCTCCAAGTGGTCTACATATTTGTTAGCGGATTCAGCAGTCTCTTTGGTGGGTTTGCACACATCACTAGTGATAATATGCCAAAGTTTCTTGCCTTTGAGGAAGCCAGACATGGCTTGTGTCCATAAGATATAATTGGAGCCGTCGAGAACAACTGAAATAGGGTGGTGAGAAGAGTTCGAGCGATCCATGAAGTGAGAACGATATTGTACATGCAGAATTTGGAAAAACCGAGGGTGCCAGTGAATTTAGAGGGTCGAAATTAGCGGGGGAACACCCAAAAAGGCCAAAAAATGCATTGAACCGACCTATTTTTGAGATTGAACCGGTCTGAGCTGAACCAGACTAGGGCTGACATAAGTAGCGTGGGTCAAGCCAAAAGGAAAAAAAACGGAAGTAGGCCAAAAACGGCTCGGCTGAGCGGCGCAGCTTGAGTTTGACGTGATAAGGGCTGATGTCAGCAAGACGTCAGCAGTCAGGCTTCAACGGTTGAGGCGGCGCGGCGTGAGGCTAATGTAGGCGACGTACGGCGTGTGAGATAGCGAGGGCGGAAGCGAGTGACGCGCAGGAGACAAAGGTGGCGTGTGAGGGCGCGTGAAGTGTGATTTGAGGACGCCGTTGGTGGCGTTGGAATCGTGAGAAGACTCCGAGCACTTTGGTAGGCTGTGTGAAAATTTTGGAGAACAAAAAGGATCTGAAGAATGACGGAACAGAGATAAATACCAGAAAATTTGAAGCTTTCTGGTTAATGAGACATAACCTTGTGCTTTGATACCATGTTAAATAAATTGGGACAGAGAAAAAGTATCTTTGCAGAATATATTATTTCTAATCAATGTACATGGTTTCCTTTATATAGGAGAAAGAAGATAAGTCCTATAGAAGATAGCTATCTATCTATATACATATATATCTATATATATACACATATCTATCTATATAGATATACATTAACAGAAGTGGTGAGGAATGAAAATACACTTCTTTTTCTTTTTATGTTATGGTCCATTTTTTCTTAATCGTCTTTGATTTAATGTTATTCTGATTTGGTTGAATGGAAAAGTGGGTGTAAAATTAGATGAGAAAAGGTTGTGTGCGTGTAATTTTTACATAAATTTGATATGTGTTTGGAATGGATAATGAGGAGATGGAAGTGGTGAGGATTAGAAAGAGAGAGAGAGAGAGAGAAGTTGAGCTGATAGCGGTGATGCTACCAATGGAGGAGTGGGTGAAGATAGGGAGGGAAAAGAAAAAGCAATGTTTGTTTATAATGTTGTGAGTTGTTTTGTTATAAGGATTTGTAGTGCTTAGTTGTTAGAAACAAAAGGTAATTTTAATATCTAGTCACCGAAATATGGTGATGTACGACATTTCTGACACTATGTCTAACAGCTAGTTAACAAAGGGTGATTTGTGTATATTATCAGTAAAAATAAGAGACGTTAGTATAATGTCAAAACTAGTAGAAAGTTGCCTATATTTGTCAGAAACATCTAGAGAGGTTTGTGTAATTAACTCTTTTATCTTGCTAATCAAGCATGTGGAGATGAATGGAGAATATTAGGTCTACTTTGATATTAAAATATATCACAGTCTTATCAAATGCTTCGACTTTTTTTTTTTTTTTAAAGAACAAAAGAAAAAAAAGAAAAGAAAAGAAAAGAAAAATAATGGTTTCTAACTAATTATTCCTAAACCATCTCTACATTTACATTCCAAATAATTCACCTGAAAGTTTGGTAGCTAGCTGGAATCATCACATATTCAAATTTTAAAACAGTTTATTCTCAAAACCAGATGAAGACAAAATTGAAATGAAAAACACCACCAAAATCACATCCTGCTAAACTGTTTCCAAAAAATTGGTCTCGAAAAAAATTATGTAAAAGGGGCTTTTGTTTCAATAAATTGTTTTAAATGTTTTGACATATTTAGAAAGGGTTTGAAACTTACAACAGATCAAACTTTTTTTTTCTTTGTTCTTCATTTGTTTGTGCCAACTATATATATGTTCTAATTTTGCAGGCAGAGAAATTGCTCAAACAACTTCTTTCTTTTTTCTCTCTTTTTTCCCTTCTCTTAAACTTTGTACCTCTCATGTTAGCATAATAATTATTTTATTACTAAATTAAACTATAAAAAATATCAATAATGTACGAGTAGCACTACAAAAAATTAAAGTTTTGAAGACCAAAATTTAGGGACAATTATTTTTTAAAGACCAAATATTTTTGTTGCAAAAAATGTCATTATTATATTTTTAGCAACGAAAATTGAACATTAGTGATAAATTATTATATTTTTGGGACAAAATTTTTTGTCTCAAAAAATAAATTATTTTGAGAGCAAATTATTTTGTCTCTAAAAGTGTATTTATTAGTGACATTTTCAAAATTTTGTTGCTAAAAGCCTTATTTTTGACTTTTCGAGACGACCTTTTAGCGACTATCCCCACGATGATAGAAATTGGTCCCTAAATGTCTTTTGTAACAAAATTTTCACTTTTAGAGACAAAAAAATTTAATTTCTAAAATTCTTATATATTGTAGTGTAGGTAGCACGATCAGACACACCTCTAATGAAAATAAAAAAGATACCAACAGATGAAAATAGCTCTATTAATACGTATAGTTTTAATATTTTAATATAATTTAATTGCCTATGTATAGATTAATTTTTTTGCTACCACTTTAGATCATGTTTAAAGTATATATTTTCATTACCAAAACATTTTCAGCCGATAGAGTTTTTTCTTTATTTATTTATTTATTTATTTTGAGTGAATATTCAGCCGACAGAGTTAAGTGATTGTAAACCTCTATTTTTCCAACAAAAGTTATTTTATTTATTTAATTATGCGTGTACAATGCGAAGTATGTAAATAGATGAAACGGGTAACCATGCAAAAACAAGAAAAAGGACAAAGAGAATCCTAGACTATTTACTTTGGAAGTTCTGTTGAACATATTGGCTACACATGCATGTCATGGCATCAACATATAAATTCGTCCTATGAATAAAAATATTATGTATCTATATGTCCCTTTATTATTATTATTATTTTCCTTTGCTAATGATATCAAGACCAACGGATTGATACCACTGCCACATTTGTTTTTATGATAACTTTTACCTCTTTTTAAATAATTGTAGTTTTTGGCAAGAAAATAAAAATTGTATAACAACTACATCCAATCAAAAGATGTGCAAAAATATGATAAAAATATCACATTTATTAGCACAAATGTTATTGACTGAGAATAATAATTCATTCAAAAAGTTTACGTGCATAAAGGACTGAATACAAATTTGAATACAGAAATTGTGTATTTGGTTGTTTGGCCGGTCCAGACGATTGGTTAGAGTTTGTCGATCACAGCTATTATAGTGTCGACTGCAGCTGTTATTTTGGTCAGAGCTTGTCAATCGTGGTTGTCATGGTGTCTTTTGATCATCTGGACGGTCGTTCGGTGGAACAATTGGTGTGTTCAACTTTATATTTGGTCTTCTGTGTGCATCGTATTGCTTTAAGTCATTTCGCATCATAATAACTTACAATGGGCATGTTTGGTTTGTCTCTCAAAACATATTTTTGGAGAAATTTTTTTTAAAGACATGTTTGGTTGAAAATGAAATAAAAAAACTCTAAATCACTTTTTTCTCTATTGCATATCAATTAATCATTTTTTTTTTTATCTTCTCTCTTCTTCTCAATTACTTTTTCTTTCATACACCCATCTATTCAACTATGGGAAAAAAAAAATCACCTTAAATTCCAAAATTATTTTCAAGATATACAACCAAATATATTTTTAAATTTTCTAAATTCTTTTCAAAAAATTATTTTTAAAATAATATCTCAAAGCATAAATCAAATAAAATTTATATATTATTAACAAAACTACAGTTTCGGTACAATGGAGATTTATCTTCTCTTAAAACAATCCAAGAAAAACTAATCTGATAAATATCAAAAGTCAGATCATAAGGACAAAAAGTTCCCTGAAGATTTGTATTCAATCAAAGCGTGGATAATATACGGACATATGTAGATGTAGATATATGTTCATTTTGAGAAGTAGTTAAAAATTATTTTTTAAAAAAAATAAAAAAGAGGTGATGTGATATAAAAATTAAAAAAATTAATAATTTAATTGCCAAAAGATATCATAAAAAGGGAAAGAATATATATCTATTCATCCACTACTATTATAAAAGTGTAAAGAGTCTACTATATTGGTAACTTTTTTAAAATTTTAATTTTATCCTATCAAATATACTATATTTTCTAAAAGTTATGAGGAGTCATCTGTAAATCAACTATCTCTTTATTTTTGGAGTTGAATACTCAAAAACAATATATCTGTTTTTAAGAGTCCTATATAAATATAAACAAATTGTCTCTCTTCTTATAAAAAAAGAGAGATTTGGTGATAGATCTCTCACTGTCTAATTTGTCTTTCAAAAGGACAAGAATTATATAGGTACTTTCAAAACCCCTAATATTTTAAAACTTGTTTTTTTTACTATACTACCCCTCATATTTATCAGCTCTTCTATTAAGCCATCCTCACAGTATATTTCAGAATAAAATTTACTTTGAATCATAATAAACTTTACTTTGATTCAGAGTAAAATTTTACTCTGAAAGTACAATTTTACCCTGAATCAGAGTAAAGTTTATTATGATTCAAAGTAAAATTTTATATCGTTAAGCAAATCAACATATTTTTAACTAGAGTAAAATTTTACTCTTAGATCTATTAACAAATAATAAAAAAAACCAATTAGAAACAACAATTAATCTCTCTCTCTCTCTCTAAACAGGACTTTACTCAACTCCAAGCTCTTCTTTGATTCATTGTTCTTGCTTTTATTGCTATAAATTCAAAAATCGATGTTTGTGTTTCTTTTGGTACTCCCTCAGATTACTAGAAGTACACACTTCAGTAATGAAATTCAATGTGTTACGTTCTTCGTTTCTCTACACACTGTACAGAGCGATGGTGTTCTTATTCTTCAGAGGTCTCGCCTAATTGGATATGGTTCAGATCTCACTGAATCGGAGATAGTTCAAACTTCGTCAAAGACTTATGCGCCTCTGTCTCACAATTCTAGATCTTCATCAACAATCTATCATTTCTCTACTTCGGCATTGTTGAGACGGCGTCACTCAAGTTCTGAGAGAGCCAAAAAACTACCTCTGTGATCATCAATGGTGTCGAAATGAAGAAGAGAGAGAAAGGGCAGTGGCGGTGGAGACACCGGAATCGGATCTTCTTTAGGATAATGAGGAGGTGAGCAACGGCAAAAGTGGGAGAATGGGAGGCTAGCGGCGGAGGTGGTGGTGGATTAGTCGTGAGAGAAGTAGGGGAGGCGAACAACGGTGAGAGAGGAAGGAGAGGAGGTGAGCGATGAAGGCGATGGTGGAGCGGCCATGACAGAGGGATGGGAAGATTTAATTGAGGGTACAATAGTCTGATAAAATATTTAAATAATAAATTTTGTCATTTATACAAGACTTTATAATTATGAGGGGGTTTTGAAAGTATAATTTTTTTCTTAATTCTTTTAACAATAAAAGGAAGGTAAGAGGGGTTTATAACCAAATTTCCTTAAAAAAAAATTGTCTCCCTATTTTTTACATTGATGATGGTTAAAGAACAAAAAATAATTACTCTTTCTTATTTTATGTGAATAATTTTGGTTGAATCTTAAAGTTGTATGTATTCGTTTGAATCTAGACAGAGAAAAATGCATGCATTTTTACAGAGATTTGTGCTGCATCTAAAAATTTCGTAAGTTATTTTCATACACTTTCTTTTGTTTAAATTATATTTTATGAATGGTAATATTTCACTTGATACTTTAATAACTAATGTATGATGTCAAAATTCTAAACAATAACCACTTTCGTTGGTATTATTTTTTTAATATGTTTTTTTTTTAATTTTTAATTTTTTATATTTTCTCAATTTTAGTGATTAAAGATACTGAAATTTTTTTATATTTTATATTTAAATTATACTTTTACATGAAAAATTTAATATCTAATAATCTAAATAAAATTAAAATGTAAAATATTAGTAAAAAAATTTATAAATTCAAACATGTACTATTTTTTATTATATATATTGTTATTATTATTATTATTATTATTATTATTATTATTATTATTACCAAATTATTTAATTATATCTACATTATGACAAATTATTTAATTATGAATAATTAGCTTCTCATTATTACTTGTATTTTATTGTTACAAAAGATTTTACATATTACTTTTGTGATATCTTATATATGTCAATGTCTACATATAAATATATATATATATATATATAAATGTAAATTTATATATGTTACTGTATTTATACATTGTCAATCTATAATGCTATATTACCATCGGATACTTTAAATTTTTAACATGTATCGATTTAGTAATATAGTTATATTTGTTAAGAAAAAAATTACGAAATTGTGTATTGTTCTCCTATCAATTTATGTTCAATAAATATACACATACATGTCATAAAAACAAGTGTCTACAACAAACACTTTCAATAACAAATTAAGACTTTACAAAACACCTCCATCACGATGATAATTGTATTTTTTTTCCCTCATAGAAAAAATCACATTATTTAGAAAAAATAGACTTTGAAATTCATAACAATATGATATCACCTTAAACTCTTACTATCAAAATATTTTTATTACAATGAGTTATAATGGTGAGTAAGAAAATGGTGAAACAAAAACTACAGAAAATCTATTACAACATGCTCTCTAAGTAAAGTTAGACGAGCTGAAACAGGAATTGACCTATTTGTTGTGAGGTTCAAGAAAAATAAATACCTCATGCACACATTTTAGTCAAATTACAAGGAAAAAATCAAATGATGCCCAAACATTATTGCAATAACTCAATAATACAGAAAGTAAGTACATCAAATAAAAAGTTTCGATCAATTTTTGTTATATGTTGATTACTTATAGATGTCATAATAAACTATGTAACTTGACAATTTTATGAAAGTGACCCTGCAAACACTTATAAGTATGGATCTATAAATATCGTGAAAATAATTATGAAATTCCTTTGTCAATCGAAATATTAAGTTACAATATAATCCATTTTCTTAAAAAAACTATTCCACATTTTCTATATAAATGAAAATATATTGATGACTAATGTTATATTTTTCATCATGTAAAATATTTGTGGTATAGGAAACGAGACTCAACAACTCTTGATATATAAAAATATATTACATATTGATATTAATGCATTCTTACACCAATAGTATGCAAATAATATACAATAGTTGGTTCAATCAATTTGCATTATGAGATGGACTATTACAAAAAATTGTATAATTGTACAATTAATTTCATATCTTTAATTGTATTACATATATAGCTTATGAAAAATTGAAGTCGGAAGTTGATAGAAAAATATATGTGTAATATTATATATTTAAAGGACTTGCTTTATATTTATTGTTTAAGATAAAATTGTGGTTTCAACAATCTAACTATAAATTAATATTTATGTTTATAAAATTTCTTATTTATCATTTAAATTGTTCATCCGAGTATGTATTTATTTTTTACTTAATCATATTTTGGATACAGATCAATTTACCCATATAAATCTCCATACTTTATATACATATTACATACAAATTTAAGAGACACACATAATTATAATATTAACAGTTGATGAAAAATACCGTCTCACATGTGCCCAATCACTAGTATTAATAAAGAGGCGATGCACCTCTTTTTGTTCATCTCTCTAAAATGACCATTTACCTTTTTCTGGATTTTTTTTTTTTTTTTTGCCCTTATTTGCCTTCTTTTTTTTTTTTTGTTTTTTTTGGTTTAGCCCTTATGTTGTTACCATTATGTAGTGTTATTTTGATGAAAAATTTTATGGTATATATCTTTCTAAGGGTGTGTACACACACACACACATATATATGTATATTTATATATTTTTGTAGTATATGTTATGTATTTTTGTGATAAATGTTATATTTTTTTTTTTGCATGAGTTATGACAATTTGTGATTCATAAACGAAGTTATGTATCTTTATACCAATATTATGTATTTTATGGTATTGTTACATATTTTATGATTAGAAAATGTTTAGATTAAAAAAATATGAAACTTTACAAAAAAAATATGTAACACTATCACAAAATGAGTTCCTTCATTTTTTAACTACAAATTGTTGTAACTCTTACCAAAAAAATACGTAATATTTATTACAAAAGTATATAATATTTACCATAAAAATATATAATAAGGTGTATATGGTACCCATAGGGAACCACAACTTATCACATATGTTGACAAAAATTGTTAAAATTGATTCAATATTATTTATACTATAAATTTCCAAATTAAAGTATCATAAATATCTATTAATATATATAAATCCGTTTGATTGTAGTATTATTTTTTATTTATGAGATAAGATACGATGAGATTATTGATAAGATTGCTAGGATAAAGTTATACTATGAGATTAATTAAATATATGATGAGATCACATATAGGGCTATGAAGAATAATAAATAAGTGAATATAGAATGAGTGAGTTATTATATTTGATTAGGATGAAATAAAAAGATATAATTATTTTTTACTATTGGATAAAAAAATTTATATGGACACTACATATGGTATTATTTACTCCCCTTATTTTTTTCCTATTGAATTCTCCATACTATTACTAAAATTATCCAAAATTTAGTATCATGCAAAATTAAATACCGAATTGGATTATATTGTGGAAACTATTTATCCCCCTCTTCAATCTCATCTCCCTTATCTCACAATCAAACACCATATTAATAAGAAAAAATTATGAGTCAGTGGTAATTTTTAAAAATTATTACACATAAAAAAATTATAATTTTTATTATCAATATTGATGGGTCGTTTTACACACCAAAAATAAATACTAAGCTGTACCAAATTCCTTAGAATAATGGTAAGTTTAGGTATCGATCCACAGGGACAAATGTGAAGTTAAACTAATTTAATTATTAAATTTCTAAATTAATTTTGATCAAAGAGATGATTGTTCATAAACTAATAATAATTAAAATAATTAAGAGATTAAACTAGCAATTAAAAGTAAAGATGAAGTTACTAATTTTGGAAAAAAAAACCTAGGGTAATGAATTTACCACTAATTATATAAATAAGGTCTCAATTTGAAAGCCAATTATGTTACGGTTCGAATTAAATAATACTTTGCAACTACAAGTCCGAAACATTAATCAAGAGAATTATTACGTTCAATGTATAGGCACGAATTATCTCAAGTAGCACGAGTCGTTCGCTCTAAACTAGGGTAGCAAAACGATTCGTCCCTCATAGTATGGCTTGTTTCATACCTTAAATGTGAAAGAATAGAAAACCATTGCATGGAAAGCATTCAACAATTACAGAAAAGAGAATACTTGAAGAAATAATAGAGAATATATTTAAAAACTTCTTGAATACCACACAACTTGTTCAAACCATTACATAATCAAAAATAAAAAAAGAAAACCTTATTTACTTGACTAGGGTTTCATTAAAACCCTAAAAATAGAAGCTTAGCCAGTCATGAAGGAGTGAGAAGAGATAGAAGAAGAAGAAACCTCCATGAAAGATGTTCTTGGAGCTTGAAAACCCTCATTTTCAAACCCTAGACGCTTCTCTCTTTTGAAATATTTCAGAACCCTAATCCAATCTCTTTATGTCTTTTTATACCTCCAGCTCTTTCCAACAATTCCAAACAACGGGCACGTTTTCCAAGGTACGACCGCACATGCGGGAAATGCCACCACACGTGTGGCAGGGTTCGGCACGTGCAGGAATGGGCTCCGTATTGTTTGGTTGCGATGGATAGGCCGTAAGTGCGGAAATGGTCCTCCACACATGTGGGAAGCATTTTCTGCTAAAAATACTGAGTTTCGCTCATTTTATGCTCCTATTGCATCTAACCCGATTGTCATTAAACATACATAAAATATACAACTTGACTGGCAAGTAAGGTTAAGAGTGGCCTCAATGTTGTACAATTTGGCGTCAATCACGTTCCCCAACTTACAACTTGCCAGTCTTCAAGTAAGGAATAAAGAAAGAAAAACAAATTAAACAAAATCTAGCTACCTCCTCTTTCGTGGGAAGAACGATTGCATTTAGTGTATGCAACAAGCCTTTAAACCACAAAGTTATCCCAAGTGGACAAGTATAGTTTCGTGAGGATTTCCTGAAATGATACCCACAAATATTAACAAAATCATATCTGCCCAACAACAATTAACCACACTACTCTACTCAAGAATTAACTTATATGCCAGTGTAGTGCAATATTAAGACATGATGAGTCATTGAAGGCACAATGGACAAGCATAAAGAAATCTATTGAGCAAAAACCACAATTCAGTATTACAAAAGTTAAGTTTCCTATACTTGTGAATGCTGGTAAAACATATCATCAGTACCCTCGGTATAAAGTGCAATTCCCATAACTAGTTAATTGTTTACTATAATAACCAAGTGTAACCCACAATAATATCCAACATATATAGAAAACTAAACTTTTGCAACAAAAATTCTTAATTTTTTTTTTTTTTTGGAAAGACTGTGCAATGTCCTGATCCATTAAGCTTTCTAATCACCCATATAACAAGCATTGGGCCAATGACTCCCAAACCAGACGATTTTAGGGCACTAGGTGTGAAGACACCCCTAAGGCTACAAATCTGAACAAGTCATTTTCATTATTTTTCCTTAACAGTGCAATCTTTAGGTCTCTTAAGCTTTCTAATTAACCCATGTATCAAGTATTGGGCCAATGAGTTCCAAACTAGACGGTTTTAGGGCACTCGATGTAGAGACACATCGACAGGCTTAATAACTCGAGTTAAAAAGGCTACAAACCTAAACAAGTCAAGCTTTTCTTTTCTTTTTTTGTGAGAATTAAGGCTACTCATTTATTCTTTTTCTACAACACTGGCAATTATTAATGATGTACACCAAGAATTATAATAGAGAGGTTATCACTATGATAGTGTATTCATGTGAATCAAGGCATACTCATGATAAGTCTACTAATACCACAAACACAAACAACTATCCTAGTGCAAACATCACATGCGAGTATTTACCCAATAAATCATTTTCATACAAGTCAACTATGTTTTCCAATTAACATATGCTTATATCACTACCTTACTAGCAACAAGTCAACACCAAGTGAAGCAAGTATAAACATGAATTATGAATTATGAGCCAAGTAGAAGTACACAAAAGAAAATACTCTTATCCCCCAACTTGAATATGACATTGTCCTCAATGGAAACAAATACGAAGTAAATAATAAAGAGAGAGAATATTACCAGACATTGTAAGTGCACATCTAGCTAGGCAGATACGAACACAACACACACACATGTCTCATTTTTTTTTTTTAATTTTTAATTTAATTTAATTTTATTTTATTTTTAGAGAAAGAGAAATAAAAATAAATAAATAAAGAAAACAAAGAAAAAGATAGTCTGTTACGAATGAGAATCTGACAATGGTGGTGGTGGTGGTGAAAAATGCTGCTCAAATAAGGCTTGCAACAATGTCGAACGCTTCATCATGAACCCGAGTGCCGAGTTGGTCAAAACGTTGCTGGCTTGATTCTCGATATGCATAAAAGTCAGTTTGCATGGATGTAACCGACTAATGATAGGCGAGTTATCAGGCGTTGATTTGGTTGAATGTCGCTTGTGAATGATCCCGATACACCTAATAATCCATGCGCAAGCCCATAAGAAGCTAGTGGTGATTCTAAAGAGTACTGTGGACCTGATCCATAGAGTGCTGAAGATACAAGTACTCCTCTCGAGTCATGTACATGGGCTCCCCTTGGGGAGGCACGGGAGGGACAAGAGGAGGTGGGCCATGCATGGGATCATCTGCCTCAGTAATTGGGACACCACCTTGTAGTGGTATTTGGAGATAAGCTATGCTGCCATTTTCGCTGGTCGAAAGTTGGGTAAGTAGGATCGATCTCCTCAGCCGGATCAATCAAAAGGTCGTTCAGCTGAAAGAGGAACGTGAGCAGGTTGGCAAAGGGCAGGGGCCAAGTTGTGTTCTATAAGGTTTAAGGCTGAATGACTTCCTGCATAAATTTTCCATGTGTACCCAAATCACGTGCTGAAGGTCTACCTGGTAACCATGCTGGTAACAATGTAGGACCCGCACAAACTCTTTTCAGCGTTCATCTTTGTGCCCAAGTAGAAGGACATTCTTATACAACACCGAGTCGAGGAATAATAAGCGGACATGCAACTTGCTCCAACGCAGGCATGTGAAGTTAGGATTACCATGTGCCCCCAAAAAGAATTATTGAATGATGCGGGGTATGAGTTGATTATCCGCAACTTCAGGGAATGGATGACCTTCACGCTCGTTATAAAGACCTAACACCCTGGCAATCATAGGTTGCGTGATACTGATGATGTGGCCATCTATAGTGGACAGAAGGTGGGAAGATGACACCATGGGCTCCTCATACATGTTCTGGTTGAAAAACCGATGTAACAACCTCACTCTGTGATTAGCTACTAATTCATAATTAAGAATGCTAATCAAGTGACTAAAAGAAATCATGTGTTAATTGTGCATTTTGTATGTGTTTTGCATGCATCTTTGTTAGCCGTGGGAATATCTATTTAGAATTCTGCTTTGTTCTGTTCATTGAAGACCTTATCGGCTTTCGAAAATGAAACTGACTATGTTTATGTGTTATTTGGGATTTTTAGAATTTTATGGCAAGTTTAATTGGATTTCGATTCAGAATCGAATAATTAGAATAAAATAAGGTGGAATTGATGAGGCCTAATCAAACTTAACTAAAATTAAGTCAATTAAGTCTTAGATGACTCTAGAAGCCACTAAAGCACTCCTTTATCATTTTTGAATGATACAAACGTGAGAGTGAGAGAGAGAGAGAGAGAGAGAGAGAGAGAGAGAGACCAAAGAAAGAAAGTGAGATCAAAGCTAGAGAAGGAAGAATTGGTGAGGTTGAAAGCAATTCGGAAAGTTTAAGCTAGGATTACTCACAAATTCAACCTTAGGCATGCTTCTCAACCTTGATTCTTGCATAAATAATCCAAGTTAGAGTTGAATTCATTACGTTCATGAACTCAATTGCATGAATTTGGGGAGCGTGTGTTAGAATTAAGCTTAGATAGATGAATTTGAAAGTAATCCATGCTTGCATGCTCCTATCATCATAATTTGAGTTATTTTCCAAGAATGGACATATACTTGCATGATTTTGAAAATTCAACATGATTCTTCCCTTCTTGCTTCATTTGAACATGTTTGGTAGGTCAGACGCTGTACTGTGACCACGTGTTTCAAGGAGCCAATGTGAGTAACAATGTTATAAAGCTACGTTCAAATTATAATTATTTTCTGAATGATATTAAGCTCTGTTCTAAATCGGCACTGTTTACTGAATGAATGATTGTCTTATTTTATGAATTGTATTCGTGACATCCATAGCATCTGTTACTACTACTGTTTACTGCTACTGTTACAGAGATCTCTGTCAGTTCCAATATTTGGAACTACTAATTACTGTATTAATGGCCATCACTTACGATTGTTCGGTCTTTATGACCTACTATACTGTTTCACTATTGGATGTACCACGTATGACTTCTATGATTTCAATGTGAATAATAAGTTATGAAATACTGACTGAGAAAGTGATCCATTGATGAGATTGACTATTTTTATTATTGTACGGACATCATTCATAACTCCTTTACACAGTTGTTATTCACTGGGCTCTAGCTTATTATTTTATTTATGTATGTAAGCAACCAAGCTCAGGATCAGACTTAGCAGCGTTGACCCAAACTCTGTTTTATCAAGCCAACTACTGTGCCTCACAGCGAGGTTCCAAATTGTCAAAGTGTCAAGGCTTTTTGGGTGGTTCAGGATTCACCCTTTTGGAATTATGTTCAAGTGATATGAATGTTGTATAACTTTTATTAATATTGGTTTTGATAATGGGATTTATTTTCCTAAGTCATGTTTATGTTTTTGTACGTAAGTTTGGCATGGACTTGTCTGAATGTGTGATGATACTTCATTTAAGTCCTCACAGCTCATTGGACGATATATTTTATTATTTAAGGCTTCCGCCAACCCCTGTTACTGTATTACTGTTAAGAGGCCTTCGGTAATCTCCGGATTACTGGCCGGTCACTTCACTAATCCCTTGGGGCGGGGGTTGGGTTGAGACAGCCGAACTAGACGAGGATAGGTTGGCGCAAGAATAGTGCAAATGCCCAACTGTTGCCGGAGTTTAACCTGCTGAATGGCCCAAGAGGTGGCTGGGTCATTCTAAAAATACAGGATGTTGAATTGAGTGAACTTCTGAAGCGGGCGAGAAGCCCACTCTGGTCTTGGCAACGCAACCGGTGGTGGTGGCGAGGATGGTGATGACGACGGCGGCAGTGGTGTCGAGGAGGATGAAGCTCTAGCCTTTTTTGGAGGCCTAGGTGGATATCCGTCTACTAATGTCCTGCACACACCAAAAACATATACATACATACCTGTGGAACCAACATGAGAATAAAATAGAATATCAAAGCACAAGTCTGCCCACTTGTTTCACCACATGCAATTCTCATCATTTTTTTTTTCAATATGTCAAACAAACAAACAAACAAACAAACAAACAAACAAATAAATAAATAAATAAATAAACAACAGTAATAAGTATGGAACTAAATTAATATACCACAACTACACATATGCATGTAAATTAAACTAACTAGCTAGCTATGGTGTAATTAAACACATTAATATTTTATTTAAATAACTAATGACTAAATAAATAAAAACTAACAGAACTAAACAAGTAATGAACTAAACTATTTTAATCCATCAAATAATAAAATAAAAGAAAAGAAACAACCTAATAAATAATAAAATAAAGAATTAGATGTGCTAAACAAGAAACATTTTTTTTTTGGTGGACTGCACGTGCGCTGGAGATGGCCGCACGTGTGGCAGTCGATTTCTTGCAACCCAACAACTTTTTTTTTTTTGAACAATGATCAAAACTACTATTACCCTACCAAGGAACTATACTACAAGTTAGGATGGGAAAAAAAAAATCTAAACAAAAAAAAGGTAGTTACCTTGAAAAAGTATGAATACAAAGAGAGAGAAAATGGAGATCTATTGGAAAAAAAAAAAAATTGGTGGTCACTGGAGATTCGCCAGACGGAGAGAAGGCCCGGTGAGGCTCTGGTGGTGAGGTGGTGGTGAGAAGAGGTTGGTTGAAGGTTGAAGGTTGAAGGTTGAAGAAAGAAGGGTTGGTGATGGTGGGGTTTGAGTGAGAGAGAAAATGAGGAAGAAGATGATAAGGTAGAGAGAGAGAGAGAGTGAGAGGTAGAGAGAGAAAGAATCTGTGAAAGTGATGGTCAAAGTGGGTCTAGGGTTGTAGATAAAGAAATCAAAAAAATTTTTTGAAGGAAGAGAAATAAAAAAAATAAATAAATAACATTCACTAAAAATTTGCAATAAAGAAATCAAATATACATATATATATATATCTATATATTTTTTTGGAAATTCCGACGTGTCGCCCGGTGTGGGAGAACACACCGCACATGCGGCAACACGCGCACACGAGCCCCCGCTGATGCATATAAAGTAATAAACAAAATTTATTTTAGAAAATTTTACCGCACGTGCAGGACCTAGGCCACACGTGCGGCTGCTGTATCGCACCATTTCTCGTACTTGCAATAAAAGTAGTAGCTAAATAAGGGACCTGAATTTGTGCTGCACATATAGTAGGTTGTGCTGAATGTGTGAGAATATATATATTTTTGAAGAGATTATACCATTTCTTAACCCCAGTACAACCCAAAAACATTTCAAGCCATTTCCACCTTCATTTCACATCTGAAATAAGTATAGCACTTCGAAAACATCTAAATGCTCAACAAAGGTATAATCTTCACGCGAAAACCATGGGTACTACTTTTTTCCCTAACCATGTTTGTAACTTTCCCTATTGTCCAACAGGGTGATAGACTAGGTTGATTTGGTATCCAGAATCAAGGCCCAAAGCTAACTTGACCTATGGGGTTGTCATACAAAGTTTAAGCCAAGGTGGTTTTGAAGCAATCTCCACATTCTTGGGTATTTAAACTAGACTTTAGTCTCGGAAATTCCAAACCTTTGCATTCTAGGCTTTGCCATTCAAACTCTACTATCCACCGTCTTAGTGGGTCTCTTAGGACCTCACTACAAACACAGTCAGGTGGCTATACTAGACCGTCAGATGCCGTTCGGGCACGGCTAACACCAAAGAAATTACACCTTTAGAGGATTCAAAGTCTCCTAGACATCAAGTGTAGCATAGCAAGAGTAAAAAACAAAATCAGAATAGAAAGGAAAGAAAAGAAAATAAGAATTCCAAGTTATGGAGAAGTGGTTTGGAAATACTCTTCTGATCCTGGGGGACGTTAATGATCCTCAGCTA
Organism: Camellia granthamiana; assembly: GCA_036172215.1. Taxonomy (NCBI): domain Eukaryota; kingdom Viridiplantae; phylum Streptophyta; class Magnoliopsida; order Ericales; family Theaceae; genus Camellia; species Camellia granthamiana. The sequence continues at coordinate 47,608,605 of CM069916.1, read as the reverse complement.
GTCACCTGAAAAAGAATTAACACTCCGGTCGGGGATGCCGGAATTAGCACTCCGACGGACAAGTCAGTCTCTACACTCTGAATTACTTGCCTTTTAAGTTAAGTGTAATAGTTCTCACATACCTTTCTTAGACTGTTGTTCCTTTATTTATACTCATTTCCAGGGCCTCAGGGCCTGGTTCACTTTTCGCTCACTATCCGCTTATTTATTCAGCCCCATAGTTCACTAGTTACTCGGCCTATTTATTGTATTCGGCCTCCTGATCGTGCAGGTCAGAGCTGAGTAATGTCTATCTTCTAGAGCGTACGCTTCTGATTCTGCTAATTATTCGGCTCCCACAATTGCCCCCCAAACTCCCCATTGATGGCAGTTAATTGGTGTGTTTGGTTTCAAATTTGAAAAGTCAAGAAAAACATAAATTAGGCGGCTTCACCTATCCCAATGTGAATATCAGAACACACACGCCTTTCGGTCATCATTATACGTTCCCGCCTCATTCGTGCATCTTTTGCATTTATTATGATTTGAAACTCCAGTCTCTTCGAATGCATACTTTTTGAATATTCGAGCCTCTTGGATTGCCAGCCGGAATCCCTCCTCTGTCTCGCGTCTTCTGCAACTTCTTCCCGTCTCTCTTTGTCTCTCTTGCCCCTCGTAAGTTTTCTTCTCTTCTCTTTGTAATCCTAATTTTCCGTGTTCATTTTGGATTTGGAATACCCTTGAATCCTTACTAGATTGGCTAAGCATTTGAAAGACCTCCTTTCCGAGGGTCGTATTTTTGGGTTCCGGCAACATTTTTCTATCCCTGATGATGTCCATATATCTCTAGTGATGGACAATACTCTTGATATGGAGAGGGATGACCAAAATACCATCGTCTTTCCTCTCCTATCCATTGTGGAGGGCGGGGTTCGCTTTCCCCTACACCCATTTCTTAGGGCCGTCCTCCGCCATTGGGGTCTGATTCCTTCCCAACCCAATGTGAATTTCTTTCGAATCATAATGGGAATCGTAGAATTGAATCGGTGCATTAGGATCAACCTTGGCATTTCGGTGATTCGGCACTGCTACGCTTTAGCCAAATCCTCCGGTCTGCTCGGGCACTACTTTCTTAAGGCCAAGGACACCGACCATCACTTGGTAACCATGCTTACCAGTTCTGGCAAACGAGTTGACGATGTAATGGTCAATGTCTGAGGCAACTGGGAATTCGGCGAGGGCGAAGATCGCCTAGACCCTATTCCCAGAAAGAGGGGTGAACCAGGTTGCCGTGTAACTCCTTGTGTTTATTGATCTTTCTTTTATTCGACTTTTTCTTCAAGTCTAATCCTTTGTTTTTGCAGGCAATAAGTTGAAGAAGATTCTGACCTCGGCTGACGACGCAGTCCTTCCGGAAATTAAGACCGCACTCAAGTATTTTGGCCGTCCAAACATATAGAAGCAAGGGAAAGCCGCCCATATACTCTTGCGGTACGAGCCTACTTATACTACGTTCTCGGCCGCAGACAACATTCCGATCCCATCCGGCGAAAATCACCTTACGGCCCTTATCTTCCCCAACTTTAAGACCCTTAGGCAAATTGGTCTCGAAGCTTTTGATTCGGAACAAGATGTAGAGCCGGTGGTCGAGGTAATTGCCGAACCAACGAAAGAGTTTGCTGCGGAGGCTGAAGAGGTCGATGAGGCTCTAAACTTAGCGTTTGAGGCAGCTGGTCTTAACTAGCCTAACTCACCGTCCACTTCGGGTCGGGCGGAATTTTCCTTCGGAGATATTTTTACAAATTTGGGAGACCTACCCGGCTCTTATTCTGAGGGTATGGCTGGGGAAAGTCTCACGTAGATGGCGCGAAAGAAAAATACCGAACGCATGGCAGCTTGACGGAAATCCGAGGCCACCCGTTCTACACCTGCCCCGACTGAATCTCCCACACCCATTATTGTCGAGGAAACGGCTCAAGTTCATGAGGTCGAGGTGGAAAAGGTTGCCGAGCGGCCGGTTACAGAGGAACAGTCGATTTCGGAAGATCGGGGAGAAAAGCGTTCAGCCGAGAGCGAAGCCGTCTCCGAGGAGGGCCCCGCCGATAAAAGACCACGCTTGGAGGAGTTAGGTGTGGTCACTCCTTTTGTTGTTGAACCAAAAATAAAGAACATGCCGATCTCCTTTGAAGCGTCGGCTTTAAAAGATCCAGCCGTGGCGCTGAGCTTGGCTGTTTCAGTATCGTTGTCGGCTGACAAGGCAGCCTTTCGCGCCGAGTTGGATTTGGTGGCCATAGCATTAGCTGCCCAGTCGGCCCTTCTGGTAGGTGACTTCATCCTAACTCCTTGTTTTGATTTTGTTTGCATACAGTATTTCTTGGTATCTAACGATCCCAATTTGTTTTGCAGACGGTCGGAAGGATCACGAAATTAGGCCGTCGCCGCCAGCATGATGCCGTGGAAAGGATTGGCCATTTGCAGTTGGAAGTGGACGGTCAGAGGAGCATGGCCGAGTTTGAGGCGATGAGAGCCATAATGGAGAGTGCGCAGGCCGAAGCTGAGAAGGAAAGGGTGCGGACTGCTGACCAGCTCAGATCGGATGCCGAGGAGAGGGCAAACGCGAGTGAAGAATTGCTCAAGTTAGCCAAGGAGGCGCTTACCAAGCTGGAGGTTGAATTTGCAGAATTGAAGGCGGCGAAGGAAAAAGCCGACTCTGAGGCTTCCGAAGCATTCGAGGCTGGGCAGAGCGCCACTCTAAAAAAACTATGTAGAAGAGGTCCCCAAGTTTGAGAATCGAGGATTCAAACATGGCTGGCTCAAAGCCCTTGCTGCCGCTGGAGTGACATTGGACATGTCGATTCCATACGAGCAAGTGGACGTTGAGCCGCTAGAGTCTGATCCCGAGGATTGATTTTGGGGATCAAATTATTTTTGTTATGTATTTTTAATTTCAATGTATGTTTTTTGTTAGTTGATTTTCATCTTTTTTGGATTTTCATATGTAAAATGTCCGCTGCTAGCGCCCAATTTATGAATGAAAATTTTCTATGCTCTCAAGTTATTGCTTGTATATGCTCTCAAGTTATTTCTTGTATTGTTTGTTGTATGAGTACATAATTAGGAGAATCAACAGTTAGAACAAAATGTCATGATTACGTGAGACGGCAAACTTAGTAGCCGATTAAACTAATGGATCTGATTTAATCATAAAAATGAATTCATGAGGTGCCGAATAAAATGAACTTATGAATATTGTACTAATGAATGGATTCGTGGAACGGCTGGGGCCGACTAGACTGATGAATCTGCCCTTACCCCAGCTGGTTCATGATCGTATAACGCCGAATAACACGTTACTAATGAATATTGTGTTGGTGAATGGATTCGTGGAACGGTTGAGGCACTCAAGCCGACTAGATTGATGAATCTATCCTTGCCCTAGCTGGTTCATAATCGTATAACATCGAATAACACGTTACTGATGAATATTGTGCTGATGAATGGATTCGCGGAACGGCTGGGGCACTCAAGCCGACTAGATTGATGAATCTGTCCTTGCCCCAGCTGGTTCATGATCGTATAACGTCGAATAACACGTTACTGATGAATATTGTGCTGATGAATGGATTCGTGGAACAGCTGGGGCACTCGAGCCGACTAGATTGATGAATCTGCCCTTGCCCCAGCTGGTTCATGAAGAAGAACGTCGACTAGCAGAGGTTGATGGGGCGATTGGGTCACGTGACTCAATCGGCACCGGGCTGTTGAGGTTTCGATATTAATAAGATTGCCTCGGAGGTGCTGCCCTCGTAAGGAATAAATGGGCGTGTACTTCATGAATGAAGGTCCTATTTAGATGCTCTGACAGCAACTTAGTCCAGTTCTTTAGAGGAAAACTAAACAAGTGCGAATGTCAAATAGATTTTTTTTTAACAGCAGAGGGGAAGCGAAGACGCTAGCTGAGCTGGGAGAAGACATGAGTCGAAGTGGTGAACCTTCACGCATGGGCAGTAGGACTTCGAGGGATCGGGAGAGACACCAATCTCCTCATCGTCGAAGTAGGTCACCCAGGAGGGACAAACAGCCACAGCGTAGGTCCCCTCAACCCTGTCCTGGAAGGGAGTCCGACGCGACTCCTCGCCCACTGAGTTTTGCGGTCTTCGTGGGTAATAGACCAATGACAGAGGCGGATTCGATCGTTCGAGATCCAAATGTGGTAGTCGAGTTCGCTCGACAGATTTTTCCACCCGAAGTTTAGCAGTCGATGGTAGGTCGGCAGGACTTTGAAGTGTTTCGTGAAGGCGTTCACGGGGTGGTGAAGGGACTGTACACCGCTTATGAGACCGGCATGCGTCTCCGCACCACTCGTCGCGATATAGAACAGAGAGATGAACGCATTTGAAAGTTAGAAGCTCGCACCGAGAAGGCCGAGCGTAAGCTAAGGAAAATCAAGTCTGCCAAGCCTCAATCAGCCAGCCACCCCAACCTAGTTGTGGAAGAGAGGGTTACTCAAAGGCTGATTAGTGATGCGATTGCTGATCGGAACACGGCTAGCATGTTCGCGATTGAGACTACGAGGGCCGCGGCCTATAAAAAAGGCTTCCATGACGACCGACTGGTTGGAATTCAGAAGACCAAGGAGAAGCTCGCCGAAGAAGTTTGCCGATGTGAAAACCGTGGATTTAAGCACGGCTGGATCAAGGCACTTCAGCAAGCTAAGGCTCTCCAGACAGCAGGGTTGGATTCTGGGAAATTCTATTTCCACACATCCACTTATCTTAGTGTACACCATTTCTCAATGCACACATTTATTAATTTTATTATTAATTATTTTTCTCAATCCACACTCTAAATATTTCAATTATACCCTTCACTCATACAATTATACACACACCACTCCAATTCTCATTCCACACACTTGTTAAAAATTGTAGACCACTACTACGGCTCCATTCCAAACAAAGAAGACTCTGGTAAAGTGCAAAATCCACAGTTCTCCATTGAAGACCACAGTCCTCTTCTTCAATCTCCAATCGATCTATAGTAATCACATTGGCTGGAGAACCATCGTCGGAGATCCAAATCAAGGTCCCCTCACGGTGGAGCAACAACGTGATCCACCCTACCGATGTAGAGACTCCGTCGCCGCCTCCTCCTCCAGCCGCGGCGGCAACGACGACGACTTAGAGTTTGATAATGTACCAAGAAATCAAGCAATCAAAGAAGTGATTTTCATGGTTGAACTTGAATACTGGGTTTCGTCTAGTTTCAGATAGAGAGATGTGATATATGATGGTATGAAGCTTTGTTCATGGCATTTCCTAGCATATACCCATAGCCCAAAGGTTTGGAGGTTTTGAAGCTTTAAAAGACAAAAACTGATTCCTCTGTGTCATTAATTTTCTATTATGTTAGCTAATGAACTTAATGCAAGGCTAAAAATTAAGTAATCTGAAGCCAGTATCTTTCTTTGTTCTTCACAAATTGCCTTGTTCTTCGCAAGGTGTGGATTGAGATTTTTTTATTTTTAAAATATGTGTACAGAGAATATTTTCATATAATATTATAGGTGTTAATGGATATCTATTATGGTCATTTTAATTTAGGTTATAATTGTCATTAATATAATATTTCATTAAGTGTGTGTACTGAGGTAATTAGGTGTGTAGAAATAGAATTTTCCTTGGATTCTGCGTTGCTGTTGTACCATCAGAATGATTTCCCTTCTTCGCTTTCGAAATTGAGAAGAGTGATGATGAAGGAGCCGTCGAACAGAAGAAGACCTTGTAATGCTTATATAGATTGAAAGTGAAATGATGTATTTATTGGATGATTTTAATAAAAAGCTTAGTTTTCAATTTGTAGCGTACTTGTTATTTATTTTAGTACACATTTTATTCTGAATGTTCGCACATTTTAGATTAAGTTTATGTGGCTTAAACAATCTCATTTTGAATATTAGCATTTTTCGGCTTTTGTTTATACGGTATATACGAATGCCATACTTTAATCGGCTCAAAGGTGTTATGTGCCGACGGGGCTCCGAATCCGGAGTCTTAAATTGGCTAATAGTGATATCCACGAAGGGCGCTCCGAATTGGTAAGATTTATTTGGCCCGAAGGCGTCATGCGCCGATGGGGCTCCGAATCCAAAGCCTTTAATTGGCCAATCGTGATATCCACGAAGGGCGCTCCGAATCCGGAGGCTTTATTCGGCCCGAAGGCATCATGCACCGATTGGGCTCCGAATCCGGAGCCTTTAATTGGCCAATAGTGATATCCATGAATCCAGAGGCTTTTATCGGCCAATCGTGATATCCACGAAGGGCGCTCCGAATCCGGAGGCTTTTATTGGCCAATCGTGATATCCACGAAGGGCGCTCCGAATCCGGAGGCTTTAATTGGCCAATCGTGATATCCATGAAGGGTGCTCCGAATCCGGAGGCTTTTATTGGCCAATTGTGATATCCACGAAGGGCACTCCGAATCCAGAGGCTTTTATCGGCCAATCGTGATATCCACGAAGGCCGCTCCAAATCCGGAGGCTTTATTCGGCCCAAAGACGTCATGCGCCGATGAGGCTCCGAATCCGAAGACTTTAATTGGCCAATCGTGATATCCACGAAGGGCGCTCCAAATCCAGAGGCTTTTATCGGCCAATCGTGATATCCACGAAGGGCGCTTCGAATCTGGAGGCTTTTATCGGAACACTTCTGAACTAGTTTGCACAGTGAGAAAATAGGAATCTTTGCATAACAAAAATGGAGTGTGTACATGGTGAGCCATTCAGGACTAATATCATTCCCCACAGGTTAGGTTTAATGATAGAATTTGCACAAGTGCGTTGAATTCCAAGGCCGTGGCAGACTCCTTCCTGACATGTCTTTGAGCCGATATGCCCCTACTCTTGCGATCGAATCAATCTGATAGGGGCTATCCCAATTTGGACCCAATTTTCCATCCGCCGGCTTCTTGGCAGCTGGAAGTATCTTCTTCAGGACCAACTCTCCTGGTGTGTAGCGGCACAGCTGAACACGTTGATTATATGACTTGGCAAGCTGCTGCTGGTACCGTGCCATGGACGCAAGAGCACGGTCTCTTCGTTCTTCGATCAGAATGAAATCCAAAGCCAGCATCATGTCATTTCGACCCATATCAAAAACTTACGATTTCAGGGTTGGGTAACCGATTTCTAGGGGTATGATGGCCTGGGTTCCAAAGCATAGAGCAAACGGCATTTCTCCAGTGGATCGCCTCGGCGTAGCTCGATAAGCCCACAATACACTCGGCAATTCTTTGACCCATTTGCCTTTAGCTTTCTCCAGCCTTTTCTTGATGCAGTCCAACATGGATTTGTTAGAGGCTTCGGCTTGACCATTGCTTTGTGGGTAAGCCGGCGTAGAAAAGTAAGGCCGGATACCATACTTGCTGCACAGCTCTCGATAAACGCCATAATCAAACTAGGTGCCGTTGTCTGAAATTAGAGCTCTTGGAATGTCGAATCGTGTTATGATATTTCTCCATACAAAGCGCTTAACATCAGCATCTCGAATGTGCGTTAATGTCTCCGCTTCGACCCATTTTGTGAAATAATCTGTGGCGACGATCAAGTATCGCTTGTTCCCTGGGGCCCTTGGCAATGGTCCTATGATATCAAGTCCCCACTGGGCGAACGGCCCGGGACTGGTAATGGAGCTTAACTCTTCAGCAGACAGATGGGTTAACGGGGAGAACTTCTGGCACTATTCACATTTCTTCACATAGCATTCGGCATCAGATCTCATTGTCGGCTAGTAATACCCCTGTGTTATAGCTCGATGGGCCAAAGAGCGCCCGCCAGAATGGGCACCATAACTGCCATTATGTATTTCAGTCAGAAGCTCTTCGACTTTGTCCGGGTGTACACATTCCAAGTATGGACCGGAAAGGGATTTTTTATAGAGCCTTTTTTGCGGATCCAAGTAGTATCGCAGGGCTTTGTTTCGCAGCTTGTGCATTTTTTTTTTGTCCGCTAGGAGCTGTTCGGAAGACAGGAATGCAGCAATGGAGTCCATTCAACTCGGTCCTGACTCTATGACATTGACTTGGATTTCCTCCGAAAGGCCAATGCTCGGCTCCGGGATGAAACCTACTTCAATGGTCCGTTTAATCTCTGAGTTGATGGCGGAGGCTAGGCAAGCTAGGGCATCTGCATGTGTGTTCTGGTCACGTGTTATCTGATTCAATTCATGATGGTCAAATTTGGCCAGCAAGGCGTTAGCCGATTTCATGTAAGCCGCCATACGGTCATTTTTGGCTGCGTACTCCCCCCTTTAGCTGATTGATCACCAATTTTGAATCGCAAAACACCAGCAAACGCCGAGCACCCAGAAGGTGTGCATTCCTCAAACCGGCCAGAAGGGCTTCGTATTCGGCCTTGTTATTTGATGCTTCGAAGCCGAGTTTGACGGCCTGCTTAATTATTGCGTCGTCGGGAGCCATGATTACTACTCTGGCACCGCTACCCCGTTGATTGAATGATCCATCACAGTACAACTGCCAAATGTCCCCAACATAGATTTTCCAGTTCGGCTTAGGTCGAATTTCATCAGACTTGAAATCGGCAAGACCCCCGGTAAATTCAGCTACAAAATCGGCAAGCACCTACCCGTTGTTTGAGGTTCTAGGTAGAAACTGAATGTCGTATTGGCCATGTTCAAGAGCCCACTTTGAAACGCGTCCTGATGCTTCCGTACTGCGTAGTACTGATCGGAGGGAGTAATCTGTTAGCACCTCGATGCTGTGCCCCTGGAAGTAATACATCAGTTTTCTTGCCGCCATGACTAAGGTTAGGATGAGTTTCTCCAGCGGCAGGTAGCGTGTTTCGGTGTCGACCATTGCCTTGCTCACATAATACACTGGCCGCTGCTCCCATAGCTCTTCCTTAATCAGTACGGCGCTGACGGCCCGGTCAGAAACTGCCAGATACAAGATGAGCGGGTCGCCTGCCGAGGGTGTTGTCAAGAGGGGAACTGATCGAAGGTAGGTTTTGAAACTGTTGAAAGCGGCTTCGCACTCGGTGGACCATTCGAAAGACTTTCCCTGCCGTAGTGTATGGAAGAAGTGTTAGCAGCGATCTGTAGACCAACTGATGAACCTGTTGAGTGCGGCGGCCATCCCCATCAACTTTTGAACCTCTTTTACCGAACGAGGGGAGCCGAGTTCCAAGATTGCTGTGATTTGCCTCAGGTTGGCCTCGATTCCTCGGTGGTTGACAATGTAACCCAAGAACTTGCCAGAGCTGATCCCAAATGCACATTTGGAAGCATTCAGCTTCATTTTGTATTTGCGTAGAATGCCGAATGTCTCCTCCAGATCGGCTATATGATTCTGCGCTTCCTTGGATTTGACCACCATGTCGTCAATGTATACTTCCATAGTGTGGCCAAGTTGCTCTTTGAACATGGTGGTGACAAGTCTCTGGTAAGTTGCCCCTGCATTCTTCAGCCCAAAAGGCATAACCTTGTAGCAATAGGTTCCTCTTAGAGTGAGGAATGCAGTCTTGTCTTGGTCTTCCGGATGCAAGGCAATTTGGTGGTAGCCTCTGTAGGCATCGAGGAAGCTCATGCACTGATGACGTGCTGTGGCATCTACTAGTTGGTCTATCCTTGGAAGAGGAAAACAATCTTTGGGGCAGGCTTTGTTTAGGTCCGTGAAATCGACGCAGACTCACTAGGTCCCATTCTTCTTCTTCATAACCACAGTATTAGAGAGCCATGTAGGGTAGGTCACTTCCCTGATTGCTTTGGTGTCAAGCAACCGGTTAACCTCTTCAACAACTGCGACAGTGTGCTCTGCGGCTGATCGCCGGCTTTTCTGAATGATCTGCTTGCATTTAGGGTCAACATTTAAACGGTGTTGCGAAACAGACAGATCTACACCCCACATCTCATATGGAGTCCACACAAATATATCAAGGTTGCCGAGCATGAAGGAAATTAGCTCCTGTCGGTCGACTTGATTAAGGGAGACACCAACCATGAAGAACATATCTGGGTTGCCGTTGATTTCAACTCGATCTAGGTCTTCCGTGGCCTTTTCATTTGGGAGCTGCCCAACGTCGTCGAGGCTCTCGCGATCTGTTACCTCAATAGAGTTCACTTGCAACTCCTTTGGTGTCTTTTGAGCAAGGAGATAACATGCTTGTGCCGATTTCTGAGAGCCACAGATTTGCTCAATGCCGCGTTCTGTGGGGAAGCGTAACAGTTGATGATAGGTGCTTGGCACGGCTTGCATAACAAGCAACCAGGATCACCCCATGATGAGATTATATGGCGATGGCAGCCTGACGACCAAGAATTCCACATCCACCGTTCGGGAGCCCACTTGGACTGGTAGTGTGATTTTTTCCAATGGGTATTCTGGATTGGTGTTAAAGCCGAATAATGGATAAGGAGCCGGAGAGAGATCCGATTCTGAGAAGCCAAGTTTAGTGAATGTCTTGTAATACATAACCTTTGATGTGCTCCCCGGATCAATAAGTACGCGCTCAATGGTGAATCGGTTTACGCGTAACTCAATTACCAAGGGATCGATGTGAGGAAGTGTCACTCCGGTCAGATCTGAATCATCAAAAGAAATGCTTGCAGCTTCATGGGGCCGTTTAGCTGGAGAGTTGATTTTGAGGGTCGGGATTCGACTGAATCGTATGCACCGCGGATGAAATTGGCAGGCTATATATCATGTGGATCACGCTGAGTGGAGGGGAATCTTGTCTCAAGGCTATTGCTTTGGTTGAGTTGCCCTTTCAGACATACTGTTATAGCCGACCATCCTGTACCAATTCCTCTAGGTGATCCTTCAATGCATAATAACTCTCAGTTTCATGGCCATAATTCTTGTGACACTCGCACCGCCTATCTCGTCTTCGAGTGTCGGGAGGTCCCACCATCTTTGACGGCCACTTGAAAAACGGAAGATGTTGGATTTTGGACATAACCGTGCTGATCGGTTTTGACAACTCAGTATATTTCTTGTCGGTGCGCCTTGTGCGCTTGCTGTCGATTTGCAGTTGTTCATTTGCTCGGTGGGAGCATTGGTCACTTGATCGGTGGGAATCTCGTCTCTTGTCTCATTTCACCTGATGCCGTGGTTCAGGGCTCTGAGGTGCTATAGAATTTAACGGCTGAGCAATTTCAGCAGGAGCCGTCTTGTTGGTCACATTTCCGGCTTTAACCCTCAAGGTATCATCTTTCACTTTACAGTATTCTTCAACTTTCTTCATTAACGACAAAACTGTTTTGGGGGGCCGTCTGGTCAAAGAGCTGCGGAGGGCACTGTCGGGATGCAGCCCCATCTTGAAGGCGGTGATGGCCATGGAGTCATTGCAAGCATCGTCTACCAGATTGAAACATTCCCAATACCGCGCCGAGTAGGCACGAAGGGTTTCCCCTGGTTGAATCTGCATTGCCCAGAGGGAATTGGCTTGCTTTGGTTGGACCTCATTAGTGATAAACCTTGCCCTGAAGGATTTTTGGAGTTGGTGGAAGCTTTTAATCGAAGTCGGCTCCAGTTTATAATACCACCTGACAGCTAATGGTCCCAAATTGCTCGAAAATATTCTGCACATCAAAGCCTCGTCATCTGCATGCAGTGTCATGGCTTGCTTGTAATGGCGGATGTGATCGGTGGGGTCTGATTTACTGTCGTACAAGGTGAATGACGGTGCTTTGAATTTCTTGGGTAGCACTGCCTTTGCAATTCATCGTACAAAGGGATCGTGTTGATCTTCATCCGAACTATTTCTTCTTCGCTGATGCCTTATACGGGGACTCTCTTCAGAAGAATTGGTAGTTTCAGGTCACCCCTTCTTCTTGGGCTCCAAGGATAATGAGTCGGAGTCGCTATCAGTGTCATCTTGTCGGGCTCGAGGTCGTCGACCACCTGCCTTCGGAGGTTGTTCCGGATTTAGGCGTACAGCTTGTTTGGACTTCGCCACTTCTAAGGCCAAATCTTGACGGAGACGTTCGTTCTCAGTGATCATGTTCTCCAACCTCTGTTCGTTTTGCTTTGCTTGTTCCATGATCGCCTGCATTGTCTCATGCTCCGAAGTCGAGGGTGAGGCGAAGTTCAAGGCACGTCTTGCGGCGATAGTCTCTTGTCCAATCATGTTTGTTGGAGTGAGGTCGTCTCTTTGTGCGGTTTCGTCAGTGACTATCGGAGGGTCTTCTGTTACGCCCACCATGGATGTATTTGAGTATTCCCACAGATGGCGCTAATTGTGGAGAAGTGGTTTGGAAATACTCTTCTGATCTTGGGGGACGTTAATGATCCTCAGCTAGTCACCTGAAAAAGAATTAACACTCTGGTCAGGGATACCGGAATTAGCACTCCGACGAACAAGTCAGTCTCTACACTCTGAATTACTTGTCTTTTAAGTTAAGTGTAATAGTTCTCACATACCTTTCTTAGACTGTTGTTCCTTTATTTACACTCGTTTCCAGGGCCTCGGGGCCTGGTCCACTTTTCGCTCACTATCCGCTTATTTATTCGGCCTCATAGTTCAATAGTTACTCGGTCTATTTATTGTATTCGGCCTCCTGATCATGCAGGTCAGAGCCGAGTAATGTCTATCTTCTAGAGCGTACGCTTCTGATTCTGCTAATTATTCGGCTGCTACACAAGTCTCAATCAAAATAAAATGGGTCCATCAAAGCAATGGACTCAATCATATCACCATTCCCAATCTCCTCTATATAAGGTTTCAATCTTTGGCCATTCACTTTGAAGGTGTGGCCATTCCGTGGATCTTGCACCTCAACGACGTCATGAATAAGTGTCTTGATGACCATAAAGTGGCCATCCCATCTTGATCTAAGATTACCCGGAAAGAGTCTCAATTTTGAATTAAAGAGCCAAACCTTTTGGCCGGGCTAAAATGATTTTTGATTGATGTGCTTATCATGAAATTCCTTAGTCTAAGCCTTAAAAATTTTCAAACTCTCACATGCATCATTCTTAATCTCCTCCAACCCATTGAGTTGCAATTTTTAGTTAAGTCTAGTTGTTGCCATATCGAAGTTAAACTTCTTTATGGCCCACAACACTCGGTGCTCAAGTGTAACTGGGAGGTGACAAGCTTTGCCAAACATCACCCTATTTGGTGACATCCCAATGGGTGTCTTATAAGCAGTGTGGTAGACCCATAAAGCATCAATCAAACGTTTTGACCAATCTCTTCTATCTGGCCTAACCGTTTTCTCTATAATGTGCTTCACCTCCCTGTTGGATACCTCTACTTGGCCACTAGTTTGAAGGTGGTATAGAGTGCCAATTTTATGAGTGATGGAGTATTTTTTGACTACCAATTCAAAGAACCGATTACAAAAGTATGTACCCTGATCATTTGTTATGGCCTTAGGAAACCCAAAACAACTAAATATGTTTTTATGCAAACACATTATCACTACTTTATGGCCGTTTGTTCGAGTAGCTATAACCTCCACCCATTTAGAAACCTAATCTACTACCAAGAGAATGTATTCAAACCTGAATGATAACGGGAAAGGGCCCATGAAATCAATACCCTATACATAAAAAATCTTTACCGCTAGAATAGGGGACATTGACATGATATCACGACGAGACACTGAACCCATTTGCTGACAGTGCAAACAAGTTTTACACAATTGATGAGCATATTTAAAAATGGTGGGCCAATAAAACCAGCAAAACCTTGGCAGCTGTTTTGTGCCCACTAAAATGACCACCACATGTAGAAGAATGACAAAATGTAAGAATGCTATGCGCTCACTCTCCGGTACACACCGTTGGATCACTTGATCGGGACAATATTTAAACAACTCCGGATACTCCCAAAAATAATACTTGACTTGTGAAAAGAATAGATCTTTGTCTTGCTTAGACAAATTTTTAGGAATTTTCCTAATGGCCAAGTAATTCACAATATGAGCAAACCACGGGGGGTTCGCTCATGACACCACAAGAAGTTGTTCGACTGGGAACGAATCATGCAAAGTTAAAGGGTCACTGGTGTGCTCAACAAGGACTCGGGAGAGGTGATCCGCTACCACATTCTCAGATCCCTTCTTGTCTTGAATCTCTAGGTCAAATTCTTGAAGCAATAAAATCCATCTAATCAACATAGGTTTGGTCTCTTTTTTTGATAATAAGTACCACAAAGCGGCGTGATCAGAGAAGACTATGACCTTGGAACCTAGGAGATAAGATCAGAATTTATCTAAGGCAAACATCATGGCTAGCAACTCTTTCTTGGTGGTAGTGTAATTCAATTGTGCATCTAAGAGAGTGCGAATAGCATAATAAATAGAATAGGGTGCTTTATTTACCCTTTGGTCCAAAACTGCCCAGACAGTATAGTCCGAGATATCACACATGATTTCAAAAAAGAGCGATCAATCCGGTGATTTCATGATTAGAACAGAAGTAAGGGCCACTCAAAGTCTTTCAAAAGATTTTAAACATGCATCATCAAAGATAAAAGGTGCATCCTTAGTAAGTAAACTACACAAAGGACAAGATATTTTGCTAAAGCCTTTGATAAACTGACAGTAAAAACCCACATGCCCTGGGAAAGAACGGACTTGACGCACAGATGTGGGTGGAAGAAGGCCTGAAATAAGGTCAACCTTAGCTTTGTCTACCTCCATACCTTGAGGGGACACAATGTGTCCTAACACTATACCCTCACGAACCATAAAATGGCTCTTCTCCCAATTCAAGATCAAGTTTACCTCAGTACATTGCTCCAACACTTTAATCAGATTTCTAAGGCATTCCTCAAAAGATGGTCCAAACACCGAGAAATCATCCATGAAAATCTCTAAAAATTTCTCCACCATATTAGAGAAAATAGCCATCATATACCGTTGAAAAGTCGTCGGTGCATTGCATAGCCCAAAAGGGCATACACCTATAAGCAAAAGTGCCAAAACGGGCAAGTGAATATGGTCTTTTCTTGGTCAGCGAGGTACACTGGAACTTGATTATACCCCGAATAACCATCAAGGAAACAATAAAAACCTTGCCCCGCTAACCTCTCAAGGATTTGATCAATAAATGGCACTGAAAAATGGTCCTTTCTAGTCATGGAATTCAATCTCCTATAATCAATGCACACTCGCCACCCCGTGGTGGTTTGTGTCGGAACTAACTCTCCCTGCTCATTCTCAACAACAGTGATGCCCGATTCCTTGGGCACCACTTGTGTGGGTCATCCACTTGCTATCCAAGATGCGGTATATAATACTCACATTCAACAACTTCAACACCTCTTTTTTTACTACCTTTTTCATGTTAGGATTGAGCCTCCACTGCATTTCACGAGAAAGTTTGGCATCCTTCTCTAAATATATATGATGCATGCACACGGAGGGATCTATCCCTTTCAAATTGGCCACCGACCACCCTATAGCACTCCGATGTGCCACGAGAACACTCATTAATTGACTCTTCTGCTTTGCAGTTAAGTCAGATGCAATGATGACTGGTAAAGTATTTTGAGGCCCTAAAAATGCATACTTGAGTATGAGAGTAGGGCTGTGCACAATACTGCCAAAACCGCACCAAATCGCTCCGAACCGCCCATTTTTCTAACTCTGACATGCGGGTTGGGCAGGTGAGAGCCCTAGCAGTGGCTGGTTGGCGCGGGTGGCGGTTGGAAAATGCTAACCCACTTATGTAACCGACTCGACCTGCCCTTACATAATTTTTACAAATTCTGCTAAATACACATGATCTAGTAAGTTACATCTTAACCATTAGATTACATCTATCATACCAAATGTAGATATACTCACACACACACAACAATTTCTTAATTAAATCTAATTGACAACCAAACATCTCATCTCATTCATCATTGCCGCTGGTTTGAGGGCTCTAGTCTTGTTCCTCTTCCTTACCTTGCGATCGGCGTTGCTATAGCCTTGCTGTCACCACCACTTCACTCATCGCCACTGTTTTTCACTCACCATGGCTACTCTCCGCGCACCGCCGATGCTCTCTGCTCACCGCCGTTGCTTTCTCCCCGCCGATCGGTACGTGCCTTTTTGTTTTCTCTCTATCTCTCTCGTTGCTCTCTCTCTCTCTTACTCTCTTCTGCACTGCTAATCTCCTTTCTCTCTCTCTATTAATCAACAAATGTTGATGTGCTCTTTATCTCTCTCTCTTAAATAAACAATATATCTTTAATGCTCTCTATCTCTCCGTGCCTTTTTGTTTAATTTTTTTGTGTAATTTTTTTTTTATTTCAAACCCATACTGATAATTTTTTTATTTTTATTTTTATTTGGGATTCACAGGTAGATATGTTACTCTCATAAATCTATATGAATTTATGTGGATTAGCTTTAGAATTTATGTTACTCTCATCTTAGTTACTATTAGACAAATAATTAAATCAACTACTTAAAGCATAATTTTTTTATTTATGTTACTCTCATCATCATTGTAAATTTTTTATTTTGTTTAATGTTTAATGTTATATTAGATGGATATTTTAATTTTGACTATTTTAGTTAATTTATAAATTAGATTTTTTTACTATTTGATTCAAGTTCTGTAATTTGAATTAATTTTTTATAAACCGCCAATCCGTCTGAACCGCCAATGCAAATTCACCATTATTTGCTAACCGAACCGCCGATTTTTGGTAAGAAAAATGGCAATTTCTAACGACACTTTTATCAATCCGTCACCCACCGTACGGTTTCTATTTTTCTCCTAAATCGCACCGACCTACACCGCACACACCCCTAGCTGGGAGTGGCTTCAACTCAAGTGTAGATGGTGTGACTAAGGATGGTATGGTGGGCTCTCTAGACACAGAAGGAAGGGACTCAAATCGGGCTTTTCACGGAGGAAAATCCGGTGTAGAAGAAGAATCAAGTAAATCATCCATTTCTTCAACTAACCCCGGTACAACAAATAAACACTCCTCTCTTTCAAGGGGTTGTTTTGATGTTTGGAAAATATTGAGTTTCACTTGTATATTCTCAAATGAAACATCTATAACCCCTGCATGACAATTTATACATTCATTAGCCGTAGCCAAGAAAAGTCGACCTAAGATCACCAGGATTTGTTTCCTAGAGCTAACTACCGGTTCCATATCTAAAACCACCAAATTAACAAGAAAATAATACCTATTAACCTTTACTAGCACATCCTCAATCATGCCATGTGGCACTTTGAGGGACCGGTCAATCAATTGGAGTGTAACAGTAGTGGGCTTCAAATTGCCAAACCCGAATTCCTTGTACATAGAGTACGTCAACAAATTGACACTAGCCCCTAAATCTAACAAGGCCCTATCAATGAAATAATCCCTTATAATGCATGCAATGGTTAGGGCACTTGAGTTTTTTAGCTTGGGGGGTTTGTCACTCAACAAAATAGAACTTACTTGCTCTGTGAGTACGACTTTTTAGGACACATGTGTCTTAGATTTACACTTTTGTGTACATAGGTCCTTCAAATTGTTTGCATAGGATGGTACTTGTTTAATCGCCTTTAACAGGAGGAGGTTGATTTTAACCTGTTTAAAGACCTCCATCATCACTTCCATAAATGTCGCCTTCTTTTTAAAAGGAGACGGTGTATTAGGGCATTAGGGAAAGGGTGCCTTAGGCACATAGGGTGCCTTAGACTCGTGAAGTACTAAGGACTAAGTCATTCCCCTTATGTGTTTCTCCTTCACCCTTGCTCTCATTGGGTCACCGTGGTCACATTTCTTAGCCCTAATTATATTAGACACAACTGGCTGAAGCTCTAACTCCCTCTCACTTCTCAAAGTAATAATCGCTTGCACCTGTTCATGGTGCTTTCCATTCCCACTTGACCCCTCTACCCCATATTGACCCTTAGGGTTGGCCACAATCTGACTCGATAATTTTCCCTCCTCTCTCATATACATGTTATTAGCCATTAAAATAATTGAGCCTCTATCTTGGCAATGGAGTGAGTGTGGGAGTGAACTATTGGTGTTAACCCCTTAAGCTCTGAAAGAACTTCCAACACCTGAGTTTTGCAGGCTGAGTTGTTGTCACGACCCAAACCCGCCCCTATAGGTTTAGTGTCGTAACTGGCCAGTAATCCTTGGATTACCAAAGGCCTCTTAACAGGATAACATATAATTAGGGGTTGCGGAAGCAAATATGTAAAATATACTTAGTCCATTGAGCTGTGAAGACATACATGGAACAGATAATTTTGAACTTTTATAAGCTTACGAGTGACGTCAAAAGATACAGTATTTACACGTCACTTCATATATATATTAACAAAAAAATTTTTCCGAAAACCAAAAGAAACAAAGGCTAATATATTTACAAAAACAACCATTAAACTTGATTCAATTTGGAACCTCCTCGGGAGGCACAAAAGGTGGCTGACAAATGGGAATTTTAGGCCATCAACTCTGGGCCTGGTCTCGCGTCTGATCACCTACATACATAATATAAATAGTGAGTTGGAACCCAGTGAATAATAATAGAGTAAAAGGGTGAATGAATGTTGTCCATAGAAGTTACAAAAAACAGAATTCAGTAGCTATTAGAAATAAATTCATAATCATGTTTAGAAATCATAGTTCATAACAGAAGCAGATTCGGAATCATTTTCATAATCAGAATTTGCAATTACTCATACGTGGTACATTCATTAGCACTAGCAGAAACAGTTGACCCATAAAGGGATGGCCATAAAGGCATACAGTTAACTAACATACACGGAGACGATACAGTTGGCTCATGAGACGTACAGTTGACCCATAAAGGGACGCATACAGAAGGATCCATAACAGTTGGCTCATGAGACGTACAGTTGGCCCATAATTGGGATGTAACAAAACAGATAACAGATATCATCTGAAGCTAATGATGCCATAAGTACATTTTAGAAATTTGGACAATCATTCATTCATACAGAAAATAATATTTTAGAAGACAGATAATCTTATATCATTCAGAAAATACTTATAATTGAACATAGCTTTATAAAGTTATTACTTACAATTAATAGATGGCTCCAAGGTGACAGACAGAATAGGCAAATCAGATGTCTTGTGGCGCGTGACCTACACAGTTTCAGAACGAACATATACTGAATTACACACTTGTAATTACTAACTAAATGCCCTCTTAGCTTGGTGTGTTTCTACTTCTTAACCACATTATTATGTCTTAAACATAGTCTAGGAATACCTAGAATGTAATGAGGATGCAAAAATGCATTTGAAAACACTTGGTCAAAATGCTGAAAATAAGGGTCCCCGCTCGAGCGTAACTTCCTTCGCTCGAGCAGACATGAAAACATATGAAGGGCCGCTCGAGCGCAACTTCCTCCGCTCGAGTGGTCTGTAAACTTTGAAAAAGTATTGGTTGCTTGATTTCTGCGCTCGATGCTCGCTTGACGTTCGTTCGAGCGTAAGACTCATGGCCTCGCTCGAGCGGACCTCTGGTTGCTCGAGCGGAGATATAGAAACAAAGGCGGCCGTTCGAGCGCAGGATCTGTCGCTTGAGCAAGGGGCCGAATTCTGGAATTTCCAGATTCACCTTCAAGCTTCCAAACTCAACTTCAAAGCTATAAAGCTCATCCTTTTGGGCCAAAAACTTGAGGAAACTAAAGGAAACACTTGGAAATGGTTAAAACATGATAAATTCAAAATCATTTCACCAAATCAAGGCCCAAAAGCTTGCCAATTGACCAAAATGAAACTCGAATTTTGGAAAACATAACATGCATGCAATGATTGGCTTTAAGGCGTCCAAAATATGATCATTTGGTATAACATGATATAAAACAAGATGAATTCTCAAAACAAAGGTGGACTGAACACATGTAATGACCAATTCTTTGAAATTTTAACTCAAATTATGATGAAAATGAACATGTAAGAACATGCAAGCATGGTATAATCAATATTTTTTCATTCTAGCTCAATACCCATGTTAATCCACTCAATCCTTTTGGATTCATGAATTAACCATCTAAAAAACAAGACTAAAGGCTTGAATTCTCACCTTAGCCTCTCAATTTCCTAAGATTTAGAGGTAATCTTGAGCAATTCTTTTAATCCCCAAGCAATGACCTTTTCTACCTTAAGTTGATCTCAAGTTCTTAGCCTCTCTCTCTCTCTCTCTCTCTCTCTCTCTCTCTCTCTCACGTTTTCCTCTTGGAGTCTCAAAGATGATGAGGAAAAGGTGGCTTAAGTGGTGTGTATGGGCCTTATATAGGCTTGGATTAAGAAATTCTTTAATTAGGCTTAATTGAGCATTAACTACTCTAATTTAATTGTTCCGAATCGAATTTCAATTAAACCTATCATAAAATTCTAAAAATTCTAATTAACACATAAATCAAGTCACTTTCTGAATCGGATGCCGATAAAGCCCTCAATTCGCAAACTGAAATGAAAATATTAACAGATCTTTCTACGTTGAACAAATATAAACACAAATAGGGCAACACATGATGCAAAATTTCACTTTAATTTCTTATTAGGCATAATTAAGTATGGACTAATGTTAATCATGGGTCGGGGTGTTACAGTTGCCTTAAGGAACGAGCGAGGGTTGTTGTTGCCGATAAGGTTGTGGTGGGTGGTAGGAAGATTAGTTGGCAAAATTATTAACATTTTGTCTTGGTGGAGGAGGGTTGTACGAAGTGCCTTGTGAAGGAGGTCTCCATGAAAAATTTGGGTGATTTCTTCATCCTGGATTATATGTGTTGGAATATGAGTCATTACTTAGTTTGGAGAATCCTTGAGCCGCATTCGCATGCCCTTGGACTAACTCTGGAAATTATGATGCCGAAGGGCACTCACTCAAGTCATGAACAGGGCTCGCACAAATAACACATGCCTCGTGAAATTGAGGCTGAACTTGTTGTGTAGGGGTATGCCCTTAAGCTAATAATTGGTCTATTTTACGGGACAATGCCAGACTTGTTGGGCTAACTCTAGATTGTGCCCTACCTCATAAATGCCCCTTCTTTTCGGGGCTCCAACTATAGGTTGTTGGACTTGTTGGACTACGGAAGCATGGTGAAAAGAATTATCACTTAGGTTCTCAAATAATTGCCATGCCTTGTCATCATTTTTTAACATGAATGTCCCACCACAAGAAGAATTCACCATTTGGCGGTGAGGCTCAGTTAAGCCATAGTACAAGGTTTGAACAAGGTGCCAATCAAGCACTTGGTAGTGGGGACACTATTAGAGAAGGTCACAAAGTCTCTCCCATGTTTCATGAAATTGCTCGCCATCAATTTGAGCAAAATTGGTGATGGCTCGTCTAAGCTAGTTGGTCTTACCTATGGAAAAGTACTTCTCTAAAAACTTCTACTATAATTGGTCCCATGTTGTGATAGAATTAGCAAATAAGGATTTCAACCAGTGTTTGGCTTTTTCGTTTAGTGAAAATGGGAATAGTCGTAACATTAGGGTCTCATTGGTAAAATTCTAGATCTTCAGTGTAGAACAAATTTCCAGAAATTCATGCACATGTTTGTAAGGGTCATCATGAGCTAGTCCATGGAATGACGGGAGCATTTGGATAGTGCTGGACTTAGGCCTCGTTTGGGAACAGGCTAATTTAGTAACTTTTTGGCTATTTGGCTAAAAAGGTAGGTAAAAAAAACTTGTATGTTTGGGATGACTTTTTGGCTAATTACGAAAAGATGTGCAAAAAGTAGAGAGAAAAGAGAATCTTTGACTTTTTGGTATGAGTAGTTGACTTTTTGACTAATTTAGTAACTTTTTGGCTAATTGGCTAAAAAGGTAAGTCCCCAAACGGGGCCTTAATTTCATAATGAGCAGCAGTGGTGTCTAGTAACTGAATGCATGATGGTGATGTATATACAGTGGGTGTGAAGTAATCCTTAAGAGTTCGGTTAGGCCTATAAGAGTCCTTTCTAGTTCAAGGTCTAAACTCCACAATTCAGGGTGGCAAGAATGACGTTCATGCATACACCACTCACACACACACACACACACACACACACACACACACACTAAGTTCCGACTCTTGTGTGCTAAGTTATAAAAACAAAATACTAAAGGAGAAAATACTCACATCGGTTTAATGAAAACGCTTTACTCGTCTTGTGAGTGCTTGACGTGTAGACCGTTGTCTCCAATCTCCACTTTAGCTCTTTATTTTTAGCACTTTAGTGCTTTGCTTGTGAGTATTTGCATTTTTTTAAGCACTTTAGTGTTGTGGTTGTTTTTATTTAATTTTTTTTTTCAAAGCTCGGTTGCACTCCGCTTGCACTTCGGTGATAGCTCTACTTGCAAAAACTCTGCACACTTAGCAACATGAAAATATAAAATCCTAAACTAAAAATTAAAATAAGAATATATCTTTAAATTAATTAATTTTTCCATAAGTCACCGGTAACGGTGCCAAAATTTGATGGGTTGTTTTACACCCCAAAAATAAACACTAAACTGTACCAAATTCTTTAGAATAATGGTAAATTCAGGTGTCGATCCACAGGGACAAATATAAAATTAAACTAATTTAATTATTAAAATTTTAAATTAATTTTGATCAACTAGATGATTGTTCATAAACTAATGATAATTAAAATAACTAAGAGATTAAACTAGCAATTAAAAGTAAAGATAAAATTACTGATTTTGGAAAAAACCAAGGGAAATGAATTCACCACTAGTTACATAAATAAGGTTTCAATTTGAAAACCAATTATGTTATGGTTCAAACCAAATAATACTTCGTAACTACAAGTCCGAAGCATTGATCAAGAGAATTATCACGTTCAATGTATAGACACGAACCATTTCAAGTAGCACGAGTTATTTTGTTACGACTTGAACCCGCTCCTATGGATTAGGATCATAACCAGCCAATAATCATAAGATTACCTACGATCTCAGACAGAAATCAAATCATATGTAATAATAAGGGCCAAAAGCGGAAGCAAAAATGTAAAGATTATCCAATGAGCTTGTGCATAAATGGTTTTACTCATATCAACAATAACTCACACATTCATAGAAAAGAACATCATTCATGTCCAAGAACATTCAAAAATAGTTTTAACAAAAACCAAGGTTATATACAAACTTGGTCACACATGACCACAAAAGAAAACAAAAAGGAAAATCAAAAGTAAAGCCTTTTGCATGAGGCGACCTTGGTTGACTCCACATAAGCTTGGGTTCTCTCACAAAATCACTAGGGCTGGGGCTGGACATCCCGCTGCTCACCTACATACATATAGATAAAGAGTGAGCTAACACTCAGTGAATAATACCAGAGTAAAGAGGTTAATGAATGAGATTTGTATGTAACTAAGTCATACTTGTACTTAATACACATGGAACGCAATTCCCATTCATAACGTACTTAAACAAATCATAACTGAACGACCTTGGGTCTAATCCATTATACTTACTACATGTCGAAGGGACAAAAAGACCTTAGGTCCAAACATTTTTCATGACTGATCATAACATATGTACTAAATGACCTCGGGTCAAACAATTCCATATTGTTATTCATGTGCATATTCAAATTCAAGATTATGTTCACATTTAATGGATCCATGCACAAATGACCATCCGGTCCTTCACATCGTATGTACGAAACGACCTTAGGTCCATTATGATCATATTCACATTCGTATTCACATTTAAAACGACCTTTGGTCCAATCAATTCCTTGTTCAAAATTACCTTTGATCCATTTAACAATCATATAAAACGACCTCTGGTCCAATTCATATGTGAAATGACCTTAGGTCTATCTTGTCTAATATTCTAAACGGCTTTAGGCCCATTCCGTGTGCTTGTCAAATATGTGTATTCATACAAAACGACCTTTGGTCCAATCTTATAATTTCGAGCTTATTAATCACATTTCAAGTCTTTTACAAATCAAACAGGTATAATACTCATTCATAATACAAATTCATGAGTTCAGAAAACTTACTACATAGGTAGTATTTAGAAAATAACATACATGAAAATATTTTTACTAAGATATTACTCACAGTGTTCAGATGGTTGATTCGCCCTCGCGATTGACCCTACACAAGTCATAGCACATATGGAAATCGAGTCACAATACAATTCAATCTGTTCTTTAATTTATTTCTCTTTCTTAGGCTTCCTTCTAACTCTTTAGTTCATTTAGATTGCTCAATGTATGCCTAAAAGTGCTCAGAAATGTAAAAGAACGAAAAGTGAGACATAAAACAACTTTTCCAAGTTTCCTGAAACAGGGCACTTCTCTCGAGCGCAACATTGGTCGCTCGAGCAAACCCTTTGGTCTGCAAAAGTACTAGATGCTCTTATTTTATGCCCAAGTTAACTTTTTTAATCGTTCGAACCAAGATTGAAAATAAAGAGTGGTCGCTCAAGTGATCTTTTGGTTGCTCGAGCCCATCTCCAATGTCTACAAAAGTACTGGGAGCTCTAAATATATGCTCGAGTGATACTTCCATCGCTCGAGCAAACTACTTGAAATTTGGAATTTCCAAAATTCTGTTTGAACATCAAACACCACTACGAGGCTCCAAATTCATGCATGACTCACTCAAACATGCAAGAATACTCCCAAATACATATATTTGCAGTTAGTTTCAACCCATTGTTCAAAATTCCATGAATTCATCAAAATTCAAACCACAAACTTCATGTATGTGAACTATTTTTCAAATCTTGCATCCATAGACTCTAAAACACGGTAATTCTTGAATGCATGTAAGATATAATTTTCAATTCATCATAATTTACAAGGTTTATGCTCAAAATTAAAGAATCAAAACAAATTCATGCATGCACGTCCAAATTGATCTCAATTCTTACAATCTTAGCTCAATTCATACACTTAATTAATTACATATACACCTTGAATTTACAATTAAATGACTCAAATTCATGAATCATGGTTCAAACACTCACCTAGGAGCTTCAGTGTAGCTCAATTAGCAAGAGCTTGAGTTGTCTATACACAATTCTTCAATCTCTTGAGCAAATTTTCAAATTTGAGCCTTCTCTCTCTGTAGAACCACAATCTCACTCTAGCGCTCTCTCTCTCTCTTTATTCCAGATTGTGTTCAAAGTTGTGAGCTCAATAAGCATTCTCAACATATATATAGTGGGTGATTAGGTTAAGCTAAATCAACATGCGTAAGGTTACTTAATTCCACTTAGTTATAATCAATTTAACTCAATTAATTTGATCTGAATCAAATTTTAATTAAATTTCACCAAAGAATCTAAAAATTATGTTAACCATAATGATGCGATCAATTTCGGTTTCTGTCGCCTTTACGACCCTCAATTTCAGTTTATTACAGAACATCGAACAAATTTTCCTACAATGAACAAATATGAATTCACAAGTGCATATAATCACATGCTTAGCATCCAGAATCATATTAAGCACATAACCACAAGTATAATTAAAGATTAACAGCATAACACAGAACGGGGTTATCACACGTTCGCTCTAAACTAGGGTAGTAAAACGTATCGTCCCTTATAGTATAGCTCGTCTCATACCTTAAAATGCAAAAGAATAAAAAATCATTGCATGGAAAGTATTCAACAATCATAGAAAGAAGAATACTTGAAGAAATAATGGAGAAAATATTTAAAAACTTCTTGAATACCATATAACTTGTTCAAACCATTACATAATAAAAAAGAAAACCCTATTTACCTGACTAGAGTTTCATCAATATCCTAGAAATAGAAGCCTAGCCACTCATGGAGGAGTGGAAGAGGTGAAAGAAGAAGAAACCCCCATTAAAGATATTCTTGAAGCTTGAAAACCCTCATTTCCAAACCCTAGCCCCTTATCTCTTTGAAATATTTCGGAACCCTAATCCAATCTCTTTCTGTATTTTTATACCTCCAGCTTTTTCCAACAATTCCAAACAACGGGCAAGTTTTTTGAGGTACGGCCGCACGTGCGGGAAATGCCACCGCACGTGCGATTTTCTTGGGCCCCTATTTGGCTGCAATGGATGGACCGCATGTGCGGGAATGGTCCTCCGCACGTGCGGGAGCATTTTCTACTAAAAATACTGAGTTTTGCTCATTTTATGCTCCTACTGCATCCAACCTAATATGCATTGAACAGACATAAAAGATACAATTTGACTGGCAGGTAAGGTTAAAAGATCCTAATTACCGGCCTAAATGCTGTACAATTCGGCCTCAATCAAATATTTATAATGTTTATAACTTTTTTCTAATTAATTTTCCTAACTTCCACTGCACTGTTATTTGTCCTATTAATATTTCAATAAATCCCACATTCCCTTTTCAATCCATTCCCTTTTAATACTTCAATCAAACATGTGCGGAAAGCATGAATATGCTCCTCTCATTGTTTCCTTTGTCCATTATGAAAAATCATTTTTCCCCTCATTGCATCTATACGTTGTGGACTGTTTGTCATTGAGACCGCACATTTTTTTTTTTTTTTGTCACAAAAAAAACAATCAAATTTATCATTATTATACATATAGATATTTAGAATTAAATATATAAATTATCTTCAAATTATGTGTTTTGTGTCATTTTGGTCATATTATTTTAGATATGCCAATTTAGTCATAATATTTTAAACGAATATAAAGAACATTTAATAACAAAATTAATAGTCTACAATTGATTGCGAGAGTGTAAGAGTCTTTTTCATTAAATTGCCTATAATAATAAACAAGTTGAGAACCACGCACAATTAAAATATTAAAAACTAATTAAACTAAAAGAAATCATATATTTCAGGGACTATTTTTATTCATATAATTATTATTATTTTGTATGACAAGTAATTTTATTTTTTATGAAAAAGTCAGATTATTTAAAAATGTGTTTTTTTTTTTTTTGCCAAGTGTTTTAAATAGGGTTAAGATTTTTTTTTTTTTTTTTGAAAATTGTTAAAACAGATTATATTAATAAAATAATATACATAAGTTCACGAAAAAAAAAAGCCAATATCGGATTGTTTTGGGAAGTAGGTTAAAAGTTGACTTTTTGATTTTTTTGACTTTTTTCAAAAAAATATCTACAAAAATAAAGAGGTGATGTGATAAAAAAAAAAAACTAAATTTTTGACTTTTAACCTAATTGCCAAAATAGGCCATCACAAGGAAAGTGAGTAGACCCAACATCATCAAATCTAGAGGGAAAAAAAAAAAAAGAAAAGGCAACAATCTCATTTGAAGTAGCAGCTAGAGCAAACACTTCCAATAACAGACAACAAAGAAGAAGAAAAGAGTCTCAAGCACTACAACCCATACAAAGCAATTACATAGATTAGCACTAATGTGATGTTAAAGAAACTTTAAATTTAAATTAAAATGCATGACAAAATTATATCATTTTAACATTGTTTATACTAATAGTTCTCTAAAAATATAAAGACAAATGTCAAAGACAATCCAATGGGCTATGGTTAAGATGAAAATTGTATAAAAGATGTATGAAAATGTATTTAAAATAAGAAATATATAATGAAAATATGTTAAATGTGCATTGAAATTGTAAATTTTATATTATTTGAAAATTAACAAACATTCATTTAGCGATAACTACGGTAACCCAAATATAAATTATATATATATATATATATTTTAAACAAATCATCAATATAAATATTATGATCTATCATAGAAACTAATTATATTTAAACAAGAAATTCCATTTGAAATATTTTATTTGTATATATTATTTTTATTTATGAAACAAAATAAATATAAAAATTAAAATTAATTGTACTAGGCATAAGTTGCATGCCTTTTCTCACTAGTGTATATATATATATATATTTCATATTGAAAGATACTGTTAGGACCTTTTGTTGTCAAATTCCATGGATCAAAACCAAAGTTGTAACAAGAGTTCTTTAAGAAGTTGGTTTCCTTCAAAATCAGGATTACTTTGAAGTTCTGCAAGAAGTTGGTTTTCTACAAGAAGTTGGTTTTCTTTCCCAACTAGGATTGCTTTGGTTTTCTATAAATAGTTGGGTTTCTCCCAAATCTAGGCTATTCATTGATTCATTCATTGAATCTCTCCAGATCTTCTTTTTGGTTCTTAAGGGTTATATCTGGAGATGTTTTTTTAAGTTTTCTTTGATGTTTTTATTGAGTATTCAACTCATGGTTTAAAGAGAGTACATCAAAGGTTTGTTTGTTATACACAAAAGAGAGAGTTGTTCTTCAGTTGTGGATTCTGAAGAATTCGAGCCTGAAGCTTTGGTGGAATCCGGAGTGGCTCATCAGAAAGACAATTCCGTGGTGAAGATGGGGTTGGAAGAGGCACATAGAGGTTGGTTCAATTAGGCGTTGTGGATTCGCTAGATAATTGAGAGTGATACCTGTGTAATTCCTTTAAATCTTCTTAGTGGATTGTCTTGTGGCAGTTGCCCGTGGTTTTTTGATCACAATTGGAAGGTGTCCAATTGTGGTTTTTCCACGTAAAATCTTTGTGTCTCTTTCTTTTGATTGTTTGATTGGGATTGTTATATTTTGCTTTAAATTGGTACATAATCACAAATCAACATCTAGGGTTTCTAGATTTTTCAATTGGTATCAGAGCGGGTCGTTCTATTTTTTAAAAAAAAATTCTTTTAGAACGAGATCTTGTTTGATTTGTGATAATGGATTCAATTTGTGATGATAATGAAGAGCTTGAGCAAGCTTATAAAAAGTTGTATAAGGAGTCTCTTAAGTTATTTAAATTAAATGGCAAACTCACAACAAAACTCAAAGCATGTGAAAGTGAGAATGTCAAACTTAAGGAGGAGATTTCCGAGGCTAGGATAAATGCCATCAAGATAGCTGATGACCAACAAGTTCTTTGTGCAAAACTGTTGACTTGTGAGACAGAGAGGAATGAGCTACTGGAAACTCATGCCATGTATGAAGAAAAGATTGAATCTCTCGAGATGTCGCAAGTTGCTTTGGAAGAACTAATGATCAAGAAAGAGGAAGAGCTAAAGTGTGCCATGGTTACCATTGGTCTTTGGAACAAAGGATCAAAGACTTTGGAGGATATCATTGGGTCTCAACAAATCTGTTCAGACAAGAGTGGCATTGGCTTTGGAGATAAGAGAAAGCAAAAACAGAGTGCTTCCACATCTCATGATACAAGAACTCAAGGAAAGGGAGGACAAAAGATTCAACAAGAGGAAAGATTTCTCAAATTCCCTAGAGTTGGTAAGGTAAAAGAAAATAAGGTACACCCTGTTTTTATTTGTCATCATTGTGGTATGCATGGTCATATTCGCCCTTATTGTTATAAGTTGCATGGGAGAGTGTCTCAAAAGGGTAGAAATTCGAATACTTTTTGGGTTAGTAGACAATCTTACATGTCCAAGCGGAATACCAAGATTCATGAGGGTGTTCACAACACCACGACATTTACCAAGACCGCTAGACCTAATTTTGTTAAAACCAAAAAGATTTGGGTAAGAAAACTTGACTTGTGTTAATGTGTTTACTCTTTTTAATTTTTTTTTGGATGTTTGTTTTTTTTGTCTTGCTTTGGTTAAGAAATAAAAATAAAAATAAAAATAAAAAAAACCCAAAAAGATTTTCTTAGTATGGTTTTGCAAGCTTGAATTTTTTGGAGATGTCCTTGGTGCATATTGGAATTGATGAGAATAACCATTACATGTTAATATGTGTGTGCTTTCTGTGGTCATTACTCATTTTGGAGTGTGTGTTCTTTGATTAGTATGTCTCATTCTGTACACACTCTTGGATTAGCAAATTCTGGAGTCTTCCATCTTAGTGATTATTTTTTTTCATGGACTTCTGACATTGTATCTTTTGCTTTTCGAGAGGAATTGACCCATACTAGCATATCATGGGTGATGTTGAGTCTCTTAACCACCTTCCATCTTTTTGCATCTCCATGGCTTTCCCCTCTATTCTTTGTAGTCCAGACATGAGGAAAAGGCTACCTCAGAGTCACCAACCAGGCCATCCTTATTATATCCATGCTTCTCTGGTTCGGTTTCCATACTCTTGAGCGTGTCAGCCGCCAATGAGTGTGCAAAAGAAAGAAAAAGGAAAAAAAAAAAAGAAAGAAAGAAATGTGCAAAAGAAAGAAAAGAAAAACATGTGAAAAAAATAAGAAAAAAATAAAGGATTCATTGATTGAGGGGGAGCCTCCGCCTTTACTCACCAAATACCCCTTGATTCCTAGTGGTTTGACTTTCCTTAGTTGTGCTTAGATTCTCTTGTCAGAGGTTCAGCTATCAGTTTTCTTTACTAGGATTTGAATCTCGTGTTTGTCGAACTCCAAGAGTCACACACACACTTTTATCATGGGATCTATGCTTTTCACATAATGCATCACTTTCTTTTATGAGGAATTTTCTAGAGGCTGTGCACATTGTGTTTTCAAGTAATTGTGTTTCTTGGATAATCTTGTGTGTTTCAAGGTACAAATCTGAAATTCCTTGCTTGCTCCACCATATTATTTTTTGTCATTTTTCTTCTTGTTCACTGTTTTCAGTGTTTGTGGTTATTTTTAATGAGGGGGAGTTTGGTTCATCATTACCAGTGTTTGATGTATATTGATGGTACAGTAGTTTGGTTGATGGTACAGTGTTTTTACTTTTGCTTATATCCTTCTTTGGTACAGTTGGATTGTTAGTATTTTGTTTATGGATTGATTTATATTTTGTTATTTAATCCAGTTCCACATATTTTGGTTGGCTTGTGTGTGGTTATTTTATTTCAGGATAATTGTTCAAGAGCATGGATTTGAGTGTTGGTTCATAGTTGGTGGTGCTGCTTGAGAGATTTTGTTAGGAAATTTGTTTTAGATTGGTTTTATCCAGGATTTGACAAAGGGGGAGATTGTTAGGACCTTTTGTTGTCAAATTCCATGGATCAAAACCAAAGTTGTAACAAGAGTTCTTTAAGAAGTTGGTTTCCTTCAAAATCAGGATTACTTTGAAGTTCTGCAAGAAGTTGGTTTTCTACAAGAAGTTGGTTTTCTTTCCCAACTAGGATTGCTTTGGTTTTCTATAAATAGTTGGGTTTCTCCCAAATCTAGGCTATTCATTGATTCATTCATTGAATCTCTCCAGATCTTCTTTTTGGTTCTTAAGGGTTATATCTGGAGATGTTTTTTTAAGTTTTCTTTGATGTTTTTATTGAGTATTCAACTCATGGTTTAAAGAGAGTACATCAAAGGTTTGTTTGTTATACACAAAAGAGAGAGTTGTTCTTCAGTTGTGGATTCTGAAGAATTCGAGCCTGAAGCTTTGGTGGAATCCGGAGTGGCTCATCAGAAAGACAATTCCGTGGTGAAGATGGGGTTGGAAGAGGCACATAGAGGTTGGTTCAATTAGGCGTTGTGGATTCGCTAGATAATTGAGAGTGATACCTGTGTAATTCCTTTAAATCTTCTTAGTGGATTGTCTTGTGGCAGTTGCCCGTGGTTTTTTGATCACAATTGGAAGGTGTCCAATTGTGGTTTTTCCACGTAAAATCTTTGTGTCTCTTTCTTTTGATTGTTTGATTGGGATTGTTATATTTTGCTTTAAATTGGTACATAATCACAAATCAACATCTAGGGTTTCTAGATTTTTCAGATACTTTCCCGCCTAACTCAAATTGAAGGTGTAAAAATGTCAAAGAAAAAGAATGGCAGGTAGCTCGAATCGAAACACAACTAAGGATAAAACTCTAATGCTGTATTTGGTTAGGGGATTTGGGAAGGAATTTGGAAAGAAAAAGGAAAAAGGTGTGTGAAATTATGTGAAATGTAGGTATATTTTATTCACATTTCATCTTACTTTTCCCTTTTCCTTTCCAAATCCCTCCTCAAATCCCCCAACTAAACACAGCGTAAGTAACTCTCCAAAATTACAGAGACAAAAAAAAAAAAAAAAAAAAAACATTATCCATCTATCTCTCTCTTTCTCTTTTCTACCCTTGCAACTTTGACTACCAATACCATTACCTATCGTTGTTTACCCTGTCCCATTGTCTCTTATCCTTACTTATTACCCTTAGGTTTCATTTGGTTCACTAGAATGAGTGGAAATGGAATAAAATGATCATTCCTTAGACTCTCATGTGGAATGAACATTCCCTTAAAATGGTGAATGATGATTCTCTTTGTAATGCATTCTGTCACTATTTTGTTAGTTCACCAAACGTAAAAATGAATATTTTGATGGAATGATAATTTCATTCCAATGAACCAAATACTACCTTACTCTTCTTTCATCTTTACATCTCCTTGTCACCCTAGGCTTGTTCCCACACCAATATGACACCACAACCTCGCCTTACTCCATTGTAGCTACTCTAGCATCATCCACAAACCCACAACCACGCGAGACTGCAACGTTCTCTCTTTCGTCATTATTGCGACACTCCTAGCCGCTCCTCACATCACCGTGGCACTACAAGAGAGATAAACACATTGAATAGAGTTTGAAATGATAGTAAAATTCAAATCACTTGAAGGTGTGATTCGTTGATTTATGATTTTGAAGGGTGAGAATGGATAGGCAATTGAGGTGGAAAAGAGGGTGGATAGTTATGGAAAGGGTGAGGGAATGGTTAGGGGTGGCCGTGAATAATGGAGGAGGGTGGATGGTGATGAGTGATTGCTGTCGAAGTTACAAAGGGTGAAAAGAGGAACAAAGAGTATGAAAAAGGGAAAAGAGACAAAGATGGGCATCTTTGTAAATTTAAGGGTGAATTCAACTCCTTTATAATTATTATTTTTCATTATTCCATAAATTACTTTAATTTCCCACATATTAATAATTATTTATCCTAAATGCTAAAAAGTGTATTTAGTTTCAGTTTTCTGAATTCAATTTTCTAAAAATTGAGTTTTTTTATTTTTCGTATTTTTTTTATTTTTAGTGAATATTTTTAAAATTTTAAGCATTTTTTTTTACTTTTTCAGATGTACCTTAGTTAGATTTATCTAAAAAATAAAATATTTGTGAAAAAATATTTTAAAAAATTAATTAATACACAAAAATATGAAAAACATATTGAATTTTCGTATTTTTTTGTATTTTTGGTATTTAATGAATTTTTTAAAGATTTTTTTCACAAAAATTATACTCTTTAAGTGTGTTTATGTTAGGTTTGTCTAAAAATTAAAAGAATTGCTTAAAATATTAAAAAAATTCGATAAAAATAAAAAAATATGAAAAACAAGTCAAAAAATTGAAAACAAACATAGTGAACTTTTTTTATATATAAATTTTAAATCCAAAAAATTGATTTAAAGTTGGGAGCCAAGCCAAATAGCAAGCTCATAGGCTTCATTTGAAAATATGTTATTTTAGTAATTTTTTAAATTTTTTGCCTAAAATATGAAATAAAAAATTAGTATGTTAGAGATGTCTTCTTGATTTTTTTACAAAAAAAACATATAAAAATAGAGAGAATTTTTTTGACTATTTTGTATAATTTATTAATTTTTTTTAACTTTTTAAATTAATTTTTAACTTTTAAACTAAAGTTCGATGCTGTTAATCCACGAAGAATGTCTTTGGAGGGAAAACCAACAAGCGGTTAGACTATTGGACACCCTTCATCTTCACAGTTGGACACCTCCCGTTGCAGGTTGTTTGAAGTTGAATTGTGATGCTTGTTTTTCAAAAGACGGTTCTAAATCCTGTTTGGTTATTATTCTGACATATTGGAATGGAAATTTGGTGGATGGCATCACAACTATTGTTCATGTTTCTTCAACAATGCAGGAGTTTAAGTGGTTAGACTGGCGTGTGTCTTTTTTCGAACCCTCAAATAAATTTTGCCCGATTCAGAGTTAGAAATTGTTAGAAATTTGACTTTGTGAAATTTTTCTCTGGCCCAGAGTTAGAAATTGTTAAAAATTTGACTATGTGAAATTTCTAAAATTTCTCTAAGTCAAAAATTTTACATAAGATTGAGAGTTTGAGAAAAGGCACACACCAGTCTAACCGCTTAAACTTCGCCTTGCATTGTTCAAGAAACATAAACAATAGTTGTGATGCCATCCACCAAATTCCCATTCTAATCTGTCAGAATAACAACCAAAGAGGATTTGGAACCGTCTATTGAAAAACTAGCATCACAATTTAGAGAAATTTGATTCAAAAAAATTTCTAACATTTCCAACTCAGAGAAATTTTGCTCAACTCTGTAAAAATTAAACTTTTTTTGAGTGGTGGCAAAATTTCTTTGAGCCAAATTTTCTCTGTGAAAATGTTAAGGGACCTTAACTATTATACAAGTATTGTATATCCTTTTTTCTTATAAAATCTTAATATCAGATATCTTAAAAAAAAAAATTCCCCTTAAAACTATTATTCAAATTTTATAAAAATTTTCAATATTTTTATTTTAAAAATGATTTATCTACACAATTTTTCTCTCAAATTTCCAAATAACGTGGGAAACAAAATTTCAAAAGTTGACTCAAACTCTAATGTTTTTTCAAAACTCTCTTTACACTCAAATTTTTTTATCAACTCATTGGGAGGGATTTGAGTGAAGAAATTTGGGCCTTGTTTGGTTTAACTCTCAAAACGTAATTTTTGAAAATTTTTTCTAAAATTTTGTTTGGTTGGAAGTTTTTTTTCAAAATCATTTTCTTTGTCTTACACATCAATCAATTACTTTTTTTTCTTTTCTCTCTCCTTCTCAATCACTTTTTCTTTCACACATATCTACTCAACTACAACAAAATATCAAATTATCCAAAACTCCTAAACTTCAAAAGTATTTTCACAATATACAATCAAACAAATCAAGAAAATTTCTAAACTTTCTGCCCAATTTTTTTTTTTTGAAAATTTATTTCAAAACACAAATCAAACAAGCCCTTGGTGAATGTAACAGTCACTTTGGTTGGTTAGAGTTTTCCAAAAATACTTTTCAAAAAATTCTATTTTTTGTTTTCCGTATTTTTTTGTTTTTACTGAATTTTTAAAATATTTTAAGCAATTTTTTATAAAATTTTTAGACATACCTAATATAAATATACCTAAAAAGTAAAAAAATTGTGAAAAAAATCTTTTAAAATTCACTAAATAACAAAAATATAAAAAAAATACCAGAATTCAGTACATTTTTCGTATTTTTATGTATTTATTAATTTTTTTAAATATTTTTTCACAAATTTTTTATTTTTTAAATACATCTAAATAAAGTACATCTAAAAAAGTAAAAAAAAATGTTTAAAATTTTAAAAATATTCACTAAAAATAAAAAAAACATGAAAACCAAAAAACTCAATTTTTAAAAAACTTAATCTAAAAGACTCAAAC
Organism: Camellia granthamiana; assembly: GCA_036172215.1. Lineage (NCBI taxonomy): Eukaryota > Viridiplantae > Streptophyta > Magnoliopsida > Ericales > Theaceae > Camellia > Camellia granthamiana. The sequence goes on along the minus strand of CM069916.1, from coordinate 47,573,323 downwards.
CAAATACACTGATTATTTTTGTCAATAATACTATAAATTCAGGTCTCATTTGGGAACATGTTATTTTAGTAATTTTTTGATTTTTTGACTAAAATATGAGGTAAAAAAAATTTATGTTTGGAATGACTTTTTAGTTTTTTACGAAAAGATATGTAAAAAATAGAGCGAAAAGAAAATATTTAGGGTTGGTTTGGGATGTTCTAAAAAAATACACTTATTGACTTATTGACTTATATGGGTTGGGTTTGGGTTGGGTTTGATGTGATGTGTTAGAGAGGTAATGTGATTTAAATAAGATGATGTGACTTAAATAGGATAGTGACTTTTTGACTTTTTGTATTATTTAGTAGATGCCAAACTTGGCCTTAATTTTTTAGTATAAATTATAAACTTTTTAATTTTTTTAATAACTTTTAAATTTTTAATTTAAAATAAACATATGCCAAACAAGACCTCAAACTTATGAACTCAAAATTTATTTTAAAAAATTAATAATTCAAACTTATTTTGTTAGTAAAATTCACATTTTATCAATTTAATATTTATCACACGAACACTCAAATTAAACTATAAATTAATGAGGATGATTTGATACCATTTTTATGTTTTTATTTATACATACAAAATAAATACGTAAATAAATATGTCACTATCGGATTAGATTCGAAATCAAACATCCGAACGGAGAACATTTTTGAATTTTGGACATATATAACGATCCTCTTACATATCGAGGAGATTTTTTGGCCTTTCGGTCTCTCTCCCTCATTCTTGTGCAGAGCGCCCTCCTATTTCCCCGCCACACCAAAACTCCTCTCTCTCTCTCTCTCTCTCTCTCTCTCTCTCAAAAGCATGCTCAAAATCTCATGTCTCTCATTTGAAGGAGAATTCTATTATACACCTATTATATAAGGAAAATGTTGGAGATTTTAAATTTTTTAAAAATATTTTATTAAGGATTGATTTGACATATTTTAAAAAAATTAAAAAATTAAAAAGTTATCCTTATTCATAAAAAAAAATATAAAAAAAATAATGTTAAAATAAAAAGTACAATTCACATGTCACGTGAGTTATACTTTAGTTGCCTACCGTTTGTATAAAGAAAAAGGTGGAGAAGCAAATAAGATAGTGCTGTTTGGCCAGTGGGGGCCCATCACGAGTCTCGTTTTGATAATCTGAACCGTCAATATGTAAAACTCGTCGAATAATATATATCCGTAAAAAATCATGTTGATCGGATATGGCTAACTACATGATCAAATCAGTTTTGTATAAAAAAATAGATGGCGTTATAGTTAACAGTTGACAAAAAAACTAATCCGATCAGATAGCTATCGATATCCAATTAACGTAATTTTTTACAAACATACAGTACACAACAAATTCTACACATTGCACGGTTCCGATTAGCAAAACGGGACTCGTGGTGAGCCCTCACGAGTCGAACAACACTGACCAATTTAATGCCCGAAAAGGAGGCAAGCTTCTCCTATATATTACTCTACCCACCGTACTGCCTACTCTGCCCAAGCTTTTCTTATATACTAATTTATACAATTTTTTAATATACATTTTTTTCCAAAAAAGTCAAAAAGTTATTCTAAACAATCATATTTTTTTCTCAACTTTTTAGTTCAAAAATTCAAAAAATACATTTATTTAGAACACCCCAAACAACTCATAAATATTTTATGTAGATTTGAATTTTATCTTTATATATTTATATAAGATATTTGATAAAAATTTTAGTATGTACAACATTATTCTTTATATTATATATATATATATATATTTAATTATAATATTATTTTAAGATATTTAATTATAATTTTTTTATATTTAATTATAATTTTAAAAATATAAATTTATATTTTTTTTCCATTGGATGGAAGATGTGTCTTATAATATTTTCCCTTGTGCCGTGTTTTTTTATAAGTTGCACAATCTTTTTTCTCATTTGAGTTTAGGCATTGGGGTGTTTGGGAACAGTTTTTGTTAGTTTTTTGGTTAAAATAGCATTAAAAAATAAAATAGATTAAAATAGTTAACAAAGTAAAATATCACATCAAATTCATAATTATTTTACTTTTTCTCTCACAAATATCACATCTAATTATAAAAAAATCGAACTATCTTTCCAAACACAAAAATTTTAATCACGTAAAATAGCTAAAAATTAAAATAGCCAACTAAAATAACAACTTTCCAAACACCCACATTATTTGCCATAAAATAAATAAATGTATTTATTTAAATAAGTACATATACATATGTCAAATTCCCTTTTATTTTTTTACCGATCATTTTATAAAAAATTAAAAAATATACTTATTTAAGAATAATGCTAGAAATTTTAATTTTATCAAAATTTTTACTCCTATCAAATATCTTATATAGGTGTAGGACCCACACAATATGAGTCCTACACCCATATAAAATTTTGATAAAAATTTTAATAAAATTTTTAAAATATTAACGTCAAGTTTGGAAAGACTAAATAAGTCCACACTTTTTATCTTTTTTAAATCACATCAATCAATATCTCCTCTCTATTTTTCTACATATCTTTTTATAAAAAATAAAAAAATAAACTTATTTAGAACCTCCCAAATAACCCCTAAATATTCTTACTTTTTTAAATCAGCTCAAACAATCTTTTACTCTCTCTCCCTCCCTCCATCCCTCTTCCTGTATAAATACCCCTCAAAACTTCCTCCTGTCTCTTCCTCACAACACTTCCCCACATTCTCTCTCTGTCTCTATCTCCAGAGCTTCTTCTTTCTCTGTTCCAGCAAACTGTTTCAGAGCTCAGAAATTATACATTTCTAGAGAGAGAAAGCTCTTGTTTTCTCTCTCTCTCTCTCTCTCTCTCTATATATATATATATCCCATCCACAATGTCGGCTTGCGGAGACGATGATCCTCGCATCCATGGCATCAAATCTAAAATCCGTGTTGTCCCTAATTTCCCCAAGCCAGGTACACTCACACTTCCACGCTCTCTCTCTATCTCTCTCTCTCTCTCTCACACACACACACACATACACACATCTTTGCGTGGGTACCACTAATTTGATACCACTGAACCACCTGAGGTGAAAAAAAAAAAAAAAAAAAAAACACAAGAGCAAAGCATGCCATCATGTGGAATCATACCAACATTAGAGCTATTAGTACTCCTCTTTTAGTGGTCTGACTCATTTTTCATATATATATATATATGTATGTATGTATATTTTGTTGTGTTATAACACAAAACCTAATTTTTGGTGAGTTTTGAGTAATATAGTTTTGATATGCTTATCAATGGCTGAAAACACAGGGATTATGTTTCAAGATATCACTACATTGTTGCTCGAGCCAAAAGCCTTCAAGGACACAATCGATTTATTCGTCGAGCGCTACAAAGCCAAAAATATTTCAGTAGTTGCAGGTATATATATATATATATAATATTCACTCGTTCATAGATTTGATCACCGATTCACCATGATGTTTTGAACAGTTCTTTATTAATTACTTTTAATTAAAATTTTTTTTTTATAGCTGTGATGGGGTCTGTCTTTAAGTTGGTAAGAGCAATAAAATATAGGGGAAATAATCATTCTGTTTAGTTAGTTTTCAAAATTCACTTTCTAAAAAATTTTATTTTTTCGTTTTTTATATTTTATATTTTGTTTTTATTGAATTTTTTTAATAGTTTAAGCAATTTTTTTTTAAGTTTTAGATACACCTAATATAAATACGTTTAAAAAATATAATATTTATGAATTTTTTTTTAAAAAAAATTGACTAAATATCAAAAATAAAAAAATAAAAAAATCCAATATATTTGTCATATTTTTTTCTATTTATTAAACTTTTAAAATATTTTTCGCAAATATTTTATTATTTAGATATCTCTAAGTAAGGTACATTTAATACAGTAAAAAAATTGTTCGAAATTTTACAAATATTCACCAAAAATAAAAAATTTAATTTTTAAAAAACTAGATTTAGAAAATTGAAACTACACTATAGTATGCTTAGAAAAAAAAAATTACAAATTACTTATAAAATTTATAAATTTTAATAATTAAAAAATGCTGTATTTTTTATGATTCTGACCTTGTTTGGGAAGAAGGTTGGATTAAAATAGTTCACTAAAAGATAGGAGAAGGAAAAAAAAATTACCCGCACATGAGGGTGCAAGTCTGTGTGGTTGGGGGTACAAATAAAAGACAATGGGGTGCAACTATCAAATCAATTATAAAAAAATTAATTATTTTTTTAAATATAACTATTTTAATCAAGTTAAAATAACTATAAAAAAAAAAAAAAAAAACTAAATAGCCAACTTCCCAAGCAATATATATATATATATATATATTTATAGTTACCCCTGAATTTTAATTTCCCCTTAAATATACTCCATATACATTTAACGGACAATGATGATACAATAGGTATTGACTTTTGATTTATTTGACACTGAATGATATAAGGCCGTATCCCCATTTAAAAGTGTGACTCATATATCAATCGTATATGACCTGAGGTTAAAAACAATTTTTTTAACATTTTAATCTTTTTGGATCACATTATTTATTTATTTTTTTAAAAAACAATTTAAAAAATTAACTTTTAACCTCTATTGATCACATTATCTTTTTATTTGTTTACATATTTTTAAAAAAAAATCAAAAAATTAACTTTTAACCTACTTTCAAAACAATAATGGTATAATTGCATAAAATTCTGAGTGACTTTTTTGATGCTTTTGAGGGACATTGTGGAAGTGACAGTGGATTGGGAGTGATTTTTAGGTTGACTATAGAGGTTGTTTGTTGAGTGGAGTGTGTTATTGATTACTTTTCTGTGAAGATTATGAGGGGCTCAGAGGGCAGTCTCTCTGTGGCATGTGCTTTGATTTAATTTGGGTGGATGGTGGTTGGTGATGATGAATACCCACCTGCGGACCCACCCTTGTTTTGCACACCTTCATTCTATGATTTCAACACCACCGTCGGATGAATTGATTCTAATAATCCTCAATTTAATTTATCTACATATATATATATATTTTTTCCGTATGCTTTGTCTTTTAATTTGTGTTTGTATCTGGGTGCCATTTCACATTTGGTCTTCGGATCAATTATTGTTGGAACCATCCCTTGAGGTCCAGAGTTCACTTTTATCAATGGGTTTTCTTGTCCTCTGTCGTTTGGTGAATTGTATAATGCTTTTTGTTCAGTTTCTTGGAACTTCCGCTGAATTCTTGTTATGGAGCTATTGCATTTTATCTTTTGTTTCATTCTTCTATTTTCATTGAGCTCTTTTTACTAAAAATTTGGTTCTTTAATGAAAGAAAATGTTATTTTGGAAATTATTATAAGCCTTCGTTTGGCTATGATTTTTTTAGTTGGCTTTTTGACTTTCTTGACTTTTTCAACCTGGGACTTTTTTTTGTTCGTTTGATATTCTTGATTGATTTTTTTGGCTTTTTAGCTTTGAAATGACGGATTTTTTTTTTGTCCTTTTGTAATTTTTGGCTTTTTGTGATTTTTTTGACTTTTTTTGTTCTTTTATAATTTTTTAGCCCAACTCAAAAACTAAACAACCCCTAAATCTCAGTGAATCTTGTCATAATTGATTTGTATGTTGACAATATCAACATGGTATTTTTGGTTGTTGCAGTGCTTTAAATTACTCACACTCCTAGAAATTCATAGGAACTTGAATAATTTTCCATGAACTCTTCATTGCGATAGGGCTCTCAGCTTCCATTTTCATAAAATTTGATTAAAAAAATATAATATGGACCATATGGTTTCAAAAGAGATTCTTGCTTTGTCCATCAAGGGGTTTAGGGCATATTGAAAATTTTAACCACTAGCCTTGAAACCATGATATTCAAGTGGTTGGTTATTCAATTTTTAACCACCAGCCTTGAAACCAGTTTCGAAGCCTGTTTCAATGCGAACTTAAAGCTTTTAATGTCAATTTCAGTAAACCTTTTCAATGCAGCATGTACTCTCTATATTTTGAAGTAAGTGTTAAAAACATGGCTTCAGTTTTTTATTCTTTATTTTGATTTGGGTGGGAAAGTTTTTGCTTTGGCTTTAGTTGAGTTAGAGGTTTGAGTGCAACCAAGCAAACACAATTGAAAGAGACTGCTGTCCTTGGGAGAAATTTCTCATTTTGATGTCACTATGGCGATGATCAAATATGGCAGACTTTGCATGTATATACGCACACATATGGGGCAGCCCACTGCATGATGTTCCTGCCACTTATCTAAATATATATGTGGGGATTGCTACTGTCCTCTATAGTAGAGTGAGGTCCCCTATTTTTTATAGCCATAACATAATTCATTATAATTGAGTTTGTGAGGTTATTGGAGGGGTATCCTTTTAGCACTGTGTCTTCTCCCCTTCCATCTCTTTATAATGGCTGGGTTGCTACTATTTCCATCCAGATCCCAGTTTGCAAATGATTTAGGCAATTGTAGTGTAGCTGGTGGGTAGCAAGACCTATGATGTATCATTCTGTGGGAATGCTTCTCCATTTTTGTCACTGCAACCACCACTGTTGAGACACAATGATGTCCTTGCTGCACAATACCTCAACTAACACCAATATCCACCATCAAATTTCAGCAAAGCCTTTAGTCTTGCTGTCTATGGAGCTAGAAAGCACAGATATGGATACAAGGTACGGATACGATACGATACGGATACGGTGATACAGCAAAACTTTAAAAAGTAAGATACGGGTACGATTAGGATACGTTTGTAAAAAATAAAAAATAAATAAATTATTAGCAGTGAGTTACATAAGTTCAAGAATGTTGAGAAATCACAGTAACCTTATGATACAAAATACTAATCTTTAAGAATTATGTATTAATTTAAGGTAATAGCTAGTTTAGTTTTTAAATTTTCAATAGGTCTTGCAAATATTTCATTTCAATATCAAGTTTAATATGTTGATATTATAATATCAAAACAATCCACAACTTGACCCTATGCTTTTTCCTTTTGCATTAGTCAAAAACATTCTATGCAAGTTTATTTGCTTATTTATTTATTGATATTTAATTTTACTATTGTTATATTATCTTATTAATCCTTACTTCTATATAGTTATAGAGGACATGCATGATACAATGAAGATATGTCAATTTGATGAATTCTATTACTTTAACTTACTATGTTATTTTTATAAAAAAAACTATGCAAAGTATTTGTTGGCTTTTTGGCTTTTCGAAGGATAGTTTTGTAAATGCGAGCGTGCCAGCAAGGATCAATCAGTCCTTACAGAAATTATAATTGCCAACCAATTTATCAGACGATTGTGTTTTAGTTCTTTCAGCCTCAATGAAGAGGACTTTTACTGGTGGCTTGACTTAGGAGAAATTAAGAAAAATAACAAGTAATATGAAGAACAATCGCAGTATTTCATTAAAAATGAACACTTACAATAGTCCAAACTCAGCCTCGAAGAGGTTTACAGCAACAGTCTACTTGAATCTACTTGAAACTACTCCTAGGAATCGAAGTGCAGTGCAGGTATTTAAAGGACAAGTATTTAAAGGACGAGTATTTAAAGTGCAGGTATTTAAAGTGCAGGAAATGTAAAAACTGGGAAAGAAAATATAAAGTAAATGACTGGTTTGTATGATCTGAGTCTGGGGGCTTTTTCTGGGGACTTCCTTGCTATTTATACTTGCCAAGGATGACCTTCGAACTGCACTTCAAACCGTCGAACTGCTCCTCCATGATTGCTGATCATGCTGCCTTAGAAGTAGTTCCACTACGCCATCACTTGCAGTTAAACTTCCCTCTTATATTTGAATTTGAATATGAGTAACCGTTGAGGCTACGTCATCTTTCGTCTCTTTACTGATCTGGTGCTACTCGGATCACGTGAGAACCAATTGTCATCGCCACGTGTACGATCAGGATTGAAGACGTGAATCATCTTCCCATAATACCCTTATTCTGCCACGTGTCGAATTGTTACTGGCTTTTACAAAATATATAGCCAACAGTATTGTAAAAATATTCTATTTATCTTCGCAATTATATTATATTATGATGTTATGCAAGAAATGATACAATTCTAATTTTGTAAAATGAGTAATATGTGACTTGGAACATTTGATACTTCAAAATTAATTAAGAAATATCCGATAATATGTGAGTTGGAGCATTTGATACTTCAAAACTAAGTATCTAATACTTCAAAATTAATGAAAAATTAATTAAGAAGTATCCGATACTTTTAATAAGTATCTGATACATATCCGTAAGTATCCAAGGAGTATCGGTATCCGATACGGATACGTCTTCCTATTTGAAGTATCCGTGCTTTATAGCTATGGAGTGTTTCCAAGAACACTCCATGATTTTTGACGGCTTACTTCCTATAAATTCTAAAACGGCCATTTTATGGTTTCTGATGGTTACTCTTTCAGGATAAGGTAGCCAGATTGATCCTTCCTCCAAGGAAATATGAGAATGGAGAAGTTAATGTTAAAAGTACACATGAACCCTTTGTTTAATTAAAAGAACTGAATTTGGTGTAAAAAAACTAGACCACCAGAAAATAAGGGAAATTGCATCTTTCATTTCTATTGTAGGAAATTAGTGTGTCCCTACATATATGTAGATATATATATCAAAGTAAGTGATTTTATGTCACATCCCTTCCCTTCGATTAAAAATTTAGAGTTGTTTTGTTATTTTATCCATTCAGCGTTGCATGGTTGCATATGGGGTGTACATAATCTTCCAATGAATTTAAAGGTGATATTTGGAAAGTCTTGGGGGATAATTGCCTTGGAACACAACCAGATCTTTTAGCAGTGGCTATGAAAAGTTGGTGTACACAGTTATGTGATTTCAATTTCTTGGCCGCTAAAATAGGTCAAAGTACTCAATGTCAGTCCACTATCTGTACCATGAAGTGGCACAAGACAGATTGAAAGCAAAGGCCGAAGTGGAGGTTCCCTGTCCTTTCTAACCTTCCGATGCACAGAGTCATGTGGTCATTTAGAGTTTATTTAAGATGTAGTTTGGGTTTATGAGATTTTCCTACAAAGTTTTTAAATAAGTCACTGATTATTTTGTATTGGTGGATCATAAATTCAATTCTAGTTCTAATTTTCTGTAATGGATTTGATATTTCTATATATTGTATCTCAACCATAGTTCTATATCAAAACTATGGTTCCTGAATTTCTCTATTACACGAGGAGACACAATGTCCACAAGTTATTGCACTTTACCATGCAATATTGATAAAGTTGGTGTCTTGATGGTGGCAAAGGAAGGGCTTTGATTTATATGTAGTCTACAAGTCTGTATGATGCTTTATGTACTTATTTGGATTAGATTATGGAGAAGTCTGTGATTCTTACGCAATAGAGAGTTCATTATCTCCAAAGTTGATTATACAAGCATAACTGTTGAATGGATAATGATGTATCAACATCTTTTCATATGTTCATACAGTCTAAAGTCAAATGTAGTATCTCTTTCAAAATTTTATTCTTGATGTAGGCATGCTTATGCTAGCCTTTACTAACTCTCTGGCCCTTTGCCCCTTCCCTGAAAAGTTTATTTGAGTAGTCTTTTTTTATTTTTCTTTTTCTTGTTGGTAATATTTTTGCTGACTTATCTTTTGTTTTTGTTAGACTCACTTGTCTTTTGTTTGTTAATACTTTGGAGTTTACTCTCAAGTGTGAACATAAATCGGTGGTTTTAATTATCTGAGGTGTCTTTTTGCCTGTCTTGCTACCATAGTTCTAAATCGTAGGATCGGTCGGGACATGTAACGGTAACAATAGCAGTGTAACTGTATTGGGAGCCGGACCAATATTCTTTAGAATTGGGGTATGTATCTGTTATGGACCAATTCCAGGGCCGGCCCTGGGCTAAGGCTGGTGAGGCCTGTGCCTAGGGCCCCAAAAATTAGGCCCAAAAAAAGGCCCCTAAATTTAGTCTTGCACTATATTAAATACTTAAAATGGTTCAATTATGTTTAATTAATTTAGGCCATTTTAAAGGGGGCCTCAAAAAATCTATTTGGCCCAATTGATAAAAGGCCCAATTAAAAAATATTTATAAGTTTTAGTTGTCAGTCCAATTAAAAAAATAAAATATAATATGTATATGTATTAGTCGTTAGCCTAATTTTGTGTGGCCTATTTTTTTTTCCTCTTTATGGCTCAATTATGTGTTTTTTAGTATTTTTTTAAAAATATATATTACACAATTTTTATTTATTTATTTTGTAGATACATTTAATTTAGATACGCTTAAAAACTATAATATTTATATATATATTTTTAAAAAATATTACCAAATACAAAAATAGAAAAAAAATATGAATTGCAAACTTAGACAATTATTTTTGAAAACTCTAAACCAAAATAGAGTGATTTTTATTTTATTTTATTTTTAAATATCTACAAAAGGTCCTAAAAAATTAATTTGCCTTAGGCCCCGGAAACTCAGGGCCGGGCCCTGACCAGTTCGTATTGCGAACCGGCTGTTTGCTTGCAAAATTTATTCACATCAGTAAACCGGTGTGTATCCAAATCAGAGTGCCAAAATACGGTTCGCACTGGTAGATATGTGACAAACCAGCCGGTTTTTTAACACCATGCTTGTCGCTAGACTTGTTTAAGTCACAAATAGTACTTTTTTCCTTTCTGTTTTCCAATTTTGGCATGTTAGGCATATGCTGTATCTGGTTAAACTACTCTGGAAAAAAAAAATCTGATTGAACTATGATTGAAATAGTTATCTCATGTATTCTTTGCTCAATATGAGGCCTGTTTTTGCTTTGCTAGGTATAGAGGCTCGGGGATTTATATTTGGCCCTCCCATTGCATTGGCCATAGGAGCAAAGTTTGTCCCTTTGAGAAAACCAAGGAAGCTGCCTGGTATATTTCATCCATACTTTTATATGATCTTTAGTAGTATTGTTAAATGCGAATTTCCTATTTATTTGCTACTTTTGTGGTATCTAAGTAGCATTTTTTTTTTCTTCTTTTTTTACACTGTTGGCTCTTGGTGATGCTATTATGATCTATTGCATTCTTTTGTATGTCTTTCTTCTAAAAACATATCTATCTTTGATTCATCACCATATTTTTCATATGCCCTCTTTATTCAAATTAGCAGTCATTATATACTAATCGACTCTGATGCTTTTTTTTTTTTTTTTTAATAGAAACTTCAGAAATGTATATAGTTTTAACTTGTTTAGGGCATCCCTCTTCTTACGTGTTCTTGCTTATGTGGAATGTATGCTTAAAATAATATATTTGAGTGCTACCTTTCCAAACATTGCTGTGGATTTCATATTTTGGTTGAATATCTCTGTTTAATCTGTGTAATGGCACACTACGATTATATTATGACTGCCCAAGTATATGATGTTGGTCACTTTAGGTTAGAGCCTTGCCTCAACAAGATTTCTTGGAGTTCGCTCAACCCAACATGAACCAACAAACTCTGCTCATTTTACTTTTTGTTTTCCCAATAAGTTTGTTTCTGATTCTTGCTTATATCACAGAATGTGTTTTGCCTGTCTAGTTTATTGCCAGCCCATTTACTGTTCTATGTAGTTGAAGTTTATCTAGATATTTCTGGGCTTTGTATTATACGCTACAAAGAATCGGGCAATTGAGATAACTTGCTTTAACTTTTGCTTTAAACTCTACAGCAATGAAACTGTCCTTGTAGTCTGACTTGAGATTTGAGTAACTGTCATGTGTATTTGTGCACTGATGATGTTCCTTTTGATGGTTGATATAAGTATCTTATGAGTCTTGTGGAATCACAGTTTTGAAATCTTGTGGTGATGTTGTTTTATTTATTTTTGGGGCAGCCAAAGTTATTTCAGAAAAATATATCTTGGAATATGGAACGGACTGTCTAGAGATGCATGTTGGAGCTGTTGAACCTGATGAACGAGCTTTGGTGGTCGATGATTTGATTGCTACTGGTGGAACCCTTTGTGCGGCAATGAATTTATTGGGTACTCTCTTGTAAACCATTAGTCTTAGCTTATGAGGTCCCGTAAAAGATATGTCCTCTTCTTCTTTTTAAATTTCAATTTAAAAATATAACTACATTCTTCATGTGGAAAATGATTTGGCTTAAGAGGGATAAGATCTTGATTGGAAGACATGCATATTCACAATAATATGAATTTGGCTGATATAAACAATTTTTATACATATTCAGAAAACAAAAACCTCCTGTTTATTAGACACTGATATCTTGTGGACCGATGAAGTTACTTTGATAAGGGCTCCAAGTTGAGCTGGTCAGATTTGGTGAAGGCCAAATGTTGTGCCAACACTTGGAAATAAGTATTGAAGAGGCTGTTACCCAATTCAACCTTGAGCCAAGGTATTGGTTCAGTCATGTTGACGAGGTTGTTTGGGTTAGCAAAATAAATAAACTAAATTTAACATATGCCTATTATACAATTGCTCTTTCTTAACGCCACAAGGATTGTAACCATAAATCTCTTACATCAGTGGATGGAGAGTCAAAACAACATGCATGCCAAAGACCAAGTGATAATAGTGACTAATTGTTTAAAGTGAAGATCATTTTGAGATGGGACAGAGGACATCTTATATAGGTTTATCAGTAGTTCAAATGTAGAATGAAAATCCCTCTTAACTTCTATGTAAATTGATACCCGCTTAAAGGTCCTTGTAGGTTCAAGTTGGGCCTGGGCACTAGGCCTCAACTCATGCTCTATCCTGCTCAAAAGTCTCAATTCAATCCTAGTGTGGTTAGTGGTTGGATTGGACTGCAGTTTGACCTGGTTGGGATTGTAGCTCTAGTTTAGGCATGCTCGTGACAAGAGTTGAACTTAGATGGAAAAAATAGGAATAGAAGTTAAGCTAAGTGATTTTTTGGCATAAATTATTTATTCTTGTTACATTCAAAGAGGTTGATGTCTTCCAAAAGAATGGGGCACTATGTATTTTGGATGAGTAAGGATAGTGCGTAAGCTATACTGATCTGTAAACTAGTCCATTGTTTGGGTGCAAGAATTTCAAAATTATATCACATGTTATCTGGAGTTTTATCATATTGCTTCTAGTGTATGTTTTCATTGTAATCACTTAATGTGGTTTGTTCTTAAATATGTACTCTTAAAATTAATTTCACTGACAAGCCTATATTATTATCTAAATTAAGTTTTGACTTGTGATAGTAGCCTCCAAAGTGTTTAATTATGTTGAGAAATATTCATCAATCAAAATATTCCAGAGCTATGAAGCATGGGTACTTCGACAAATATGCTGTATCGTATCGGGTACTTACCAGTGTATGGTACTTCGTATAGTACTTTTGCATACGTACTGTATCTAAATTTTTTCTTCTTAATTTTTGATGTATCCAGACATACCTACCCAAACCATATCGTGCTTCAGTTGAAACTATATTTTCTTCTACTATAGTGATAAAATTCCTTTCATTGGATTTTTTATTTTTATTTTTAGTTTTATGCTTAGCATGATTTTAAAATTAAACTATGGTTTGTAAGGTAATTAATATAATGACATTTAATTTTGGTTTATATTTTTGCTTTTGGCATTAAATGTTAATTGTAGGTTAGATCTTAACAAATTAAACCATTTAATCATTTTTTGCATTATTCCAAATTAAAAATAAATATTTTTTTTATAAACGTAACAATCTGTACCCGTACCTATACTCTATTTTTTTTTTTGAATTTTACCGTATTGACTTACCCATATCCGTGCTTCATAGGCCCAGAGAAGACGTGCAATTTATGCCATGACATATCACCTAAGTAGCACGAACATGGACATGGCTACGGACCACAAATATTTACAAAAATTTAGGATACAAACACAGTGGAGATATGGCAAATTTATTTTTGTTTCTATTTGCTATTACTATGAGCCCTTGTTTGGCATAGCAAATTTTGGAGCTAAAAGGTTAAAATAGTAAAAAAAAAGACGAAATAGGGTAAAAAGTCGAGACAAAATGTCACATCCAAATTATAATCATTTCATTTTTTCTCTCACAAAAGTTTAAAAGGCCAAATAGCCTATCCCAAATGAGATTTTTTAGCCTCAGGCTAAAATAGTTAAAAAGTCAACTCACAATCCCAAACGAAGCCTATAAATTTTGGATATGGAGATATAAGAGACATCAATGTATATCTAGGTGCATTTAAATTTTTTTTTTTTTTTTCTTTTTCACCTTCCTCCTTTGTTTTCATATAAGTTACTTCGATCCCAAATTATCTTTCTAAAATTATAAAAATGAAACTCATGAAGGTGTTTTGAGACACCCAAAAGTAGGACATGCATGTCCGTGAAGTGTCCCCAAATTATCTTGCAAAAAACATAATTAAAAAAATTAACACACCATGTGATGTGTTTGACATGTGGGCACACGTGTCCCTGGCATTCGGATGCGACACCCATTTTAAAGTGTTAGTGCTTTATAACACATTGTTTATTTCATTTTTGCTCTAGAGTCTTTCATTGACATAACTAAATGACAATCACTGTCTTTGTTTAGAAAAGAATATTTTTCTATTTCTGGGGACTTTAATTAAATTTAGACCTCTTGCGTTATTTACTTTAGGCGTTGAACATATCCTTTCGATTAATACATATTAATGAGAACCCTATGTGTCCGAGTGATTACTGATTACTGTCCTTGCTGGAATTATATATTTTTGGGTGCCAATTAGGATCTATTTACTTGAATATGTTTTTTCTCAGAACGTGCTGGGGCTGAAGTTGTTGAATGCGCATGTGTAATTGAGTTACCAGATTTAAAGGTGTGTACATTATGCACCCTTGGCTACTTTCACTTGGTTAAATATTGGTTTGTACTTAATGTGGCTTCAGTGCTTAAATATCAAATTAATCAATTGATTGTGTGCTCTCGCTTCTGTTTTTACTTTGCATTTGACTATCCGAATGAACTGCCACCCTTTGATATACTGTCGGGTGGTAATCTTGGACATTGCAGGGCCGCGAGAGATTGAACGGAAAACCATTATATGTACTCGTGGAGTCTCACTAGTACATACACCTTCGGACGAAACTGTTATTCTGTCGCCGTGCTGCAGCATGATAAAATGTACATTAGAGGGGCTATTGTTTGTTGGCTTTTATGTCGTCTGGAATCTCCTTTCATTATTTTCCCCATTTCTTCGAGTATTGAATTTTGAGAACCTTGGTGGTCGAGGCCTTTTTCCTTTCTAGTGTAGGAACACCAAATACATGCGAAAGGGGTTGTTGAGCAATGCTCGTAGGAGTAACTCATTTCGTGAAACAACGGATTTGTATTACCTATTTTAAGTTTGTTATTGAGTGGGCCTGCTCAAGTAGCCTTTGTTGCATATGGATTGTGAGTGTTATTTATTTATTTAATTATTATTATTTCACAATCATTAGAAAGCGAATGGGGAAGCAGAAATTGTATTCGAATTCAGGCATCACAGACACACACAAGGGCTTCTGTTTTGTTTCTGAATCAGTCTGTGAATAGTCTGTACTATTGCTTTTTGGTGGTAAACTTGTGGTCTATGTGATGCCGGTGTTCCTTGGACCACTGTATTCTGCCCAGAGCAGGCTTGAGTACCAAGTACAACCCATCCTTCATTTGTGTCTGGAAGCTAGTTCAATTATTATTGAAAAATTACACTGCATACTCTCATAATATTAAATTATGTTATTTATTATGATCAAATTTACAATGCCATTTGTGTATACCATAACATTACCCTTGAGAAATACCAATCAATGGTAATTTCTGAAACTTATTACACATCCATGAAAAAGTTTATAGTTTTAATTATTAATGTTTATAAAGTTTACTATTTATTTGTAATAATTTTTCAAAATATGGACTGATTGAAATTTTCCCTTCATGCAAAAATTATCATTCAGTTCTAATCTAATAAACTTATTACACATTCATGAAAAAGTTTATAGTTTTAATTATTAATATTTAAGGGTTGGTTTGGGGTGTCCTAAAAAAGTACACTTTTTGTCTTTTTACGAAAAGATGTGCAGAAAAGTAGAGAGGTGATGTGATGGAAAAAAGATAAAAAGATAAAAAGATGGATTATATAAGTTATGCCAAATAAGGCTTTATAAAATTTACCGCTTATATATGTTTTGGATTAGATTATATGTCACATCCTATCCTGAATATAGCTGACAAATCTCTTCTGGATAGAGTGAAATTTATGCACTTGCTACATTCACATTAAGGACAATAATAACAGATAAACAAAAAACATCAGACAGATGTAAAGGAAATTTAACTTAATCCTACTACATGCATACAAAATTTAGTGCAGAAAACATTTATTCAAAAACATTTGCAACTAGGGTGTAACTCTCACCTATGTACATATATAATATTTACACATCTTTTCTCAAAAAAGACTTCTCAACATAAAACCTAGACTTGACAGTGAACCCATATATCTCTTGCACACTTGAAATAAAAAAAAGAAAAAAAAAAATACAGGAGTGTGAACTATCAATAAGCTTAGTGAATGTACTAACTCATAATAATAATAACTGAAAAGAGAAATAAATAGCTCAGAAGCAATTAACATTCACATAAGTACACCTCATGCAAGTTACTGTTGGCCCCAAGTCACCTATCATAAATAATTAGCCTCAAGGCATTGTTCCGAGGACAAAATATTAAACGTCTCTAAAACAATGCAATAACGTCTTATCCAGACACAACGTCTCCAAAACAATACAAATAATCGGCTCCAAGCCAATAAATTTGTAACATTCATTAACAAGCATTATGTAAATAATTCAATTGGTACTAATTATGAATTTATATACTCACACCATAAACAAATACTCATTCAATTGGAATTTAAAATTTGATTTAATATAACTACTAAAGAACAAGAATGAATTTTTACCGATGTGATTCCATTTCATAATATAATCCCAACCCAGCCAAACATTTAATTGGATTGAACCATAATCGTATAAGAACTATTCTTTATAATCAGATATATATATACACACATGTATATATATATATATAATCACAAGATTCAAAACCCTAAAGCAATTCAGTTCATTGAATTACAATTTCTACACAAACATGGTTAATATATTTAATGGATAAATAATGGGTATTACTTACAAATTCTAAAGTTACCTCTTCTTCTTTTCCTTTCTTTCTCTTTTCCTTTTCTCTTCGTTCCAGCCCTCTACACCGGTCTTCTTCTTCTTCTTTTTTTTCTTTTTTTCCTTTTTTTTTTTTTTTTGGTTTGAAGAGTAGTTCAGCCAAAGTAATAAGAAAACAAAGGGTTGCTAGGTGGGAGACATGCAAGGATTTGAAATCAATCCCAAGTCTTTTTATTTATTTGCATTCTCCGCCCTGCGACTTCTTAAATTATACTTTAACCAACCACAGTTTATCATAACAACTATACTAACCCCTCTTAACATTTTATAGTCATAACTAATAGATTGAATTAAATTAGAGTGTTGCTAGTGGCACCTATCTAATTTTTTTGGAACCCTCAATTCTTACTTTATTTATTTATTATTATAATTATACCCTAAAGTAAAATTATATTAAATGACAACTTTTAATGGAACACTCACCCACCAATGAAAACAATTATAATGGCACTCTACAATATTGTACATCCATCTCTATCCCCATCTATATGTATTCCTAACCAACCTAAACCCTAACCGTATTCTTTTTTATCACCATCCTAAACTCACTTATTCATCTTCAATGAAAAAATTTAAAACCACCTAATCAGTTAACATTTTGTCCGGTAGTTTCAAATGTGTTTAGTATTTCAAATCAGTTAATGTTGAAAACAATTCTATTACAGCCTCTGAGTTTCTACATTTGTGGTCGTTTTCACCATTCGTTGATCCTTATAGAGCAATGGAGGACGATAATAATAACTCTGATGAATTTGGCGTTGCATTAGTAAGTTTATCTATCTTGCATTTACGATTCTAGGTCGTTTTTTGTTCGGTACTAGTTTGTCGACTGTTAAGGTTCTGTGCAATAATACAATGCTGAACATAAACATTTTGTTTAGTACTAGAATGTCGAATGGTTTCATTTTGTAAGATTTTCCCCTATTTCTGTTTTTTCTAAGGGTTTTTCCCACTAAAACCGCCTGCATCAAGAGTTTTATCCTGAAATAAACAAAAAAATAATGTGATGGGGAATTAGAGATTATCTGAAAAAAGAAGAAAGAGACCGTTGAAGAGATTTTCGACAAGATTTTCAATTGAGATACCGTCGTTCACGGTAACAATGAGAAAAAGACCATTATTTATGAGAGAAGAAGAAGAGAGGGATAGTCGATTCGTCTTTCAATCATTTGTTGTTCTCCATCATTCATCATTTACTGAAAGAAGAAGAAGAGAGGGTGTGCACTTGGGTTTGATGATATTATGAATATGAGTAAAATTGGTATTAGGTGAAGTGTTTAAAAAAATCTTATTAGAATTTAGAATTTAGGGTAGGGGTTCAAAGAAATTGAGGGTACAAAAAAATTAGGTAGATGCTAATAGTAGTCCTTTTAAATTACAAACCTCCATATTTAGAGTGTAAATATTACAATTCTTTGCTCGTAATTAAAATTTTGTCCCGAAATTGACTTGCTAAAACAAATAAGGGTATTGAATCTTCACATTTTCTTCGCTTTCCAAGTTGCCTCTTCTGTTGTGTGACTCTTCCACGAGACTTTTACTAGTGGTATTGTTTTGTTACGTAAAACTAGATGCCGACGATCTGTATCGGCTCCTCAACATATGACAAGTCTTCTTTTAATTCAATAAGTTGATAAGTCAATAAATGTGATAGATCTAGAATGTACACTTTCGCAACATTGAGACATGGAATACATCATATAACTGAGACAACTCAGATGGCAATGCCAATCGATAAGTTGCAGTTCCAATCCGTTTAATAATCTCATAAGGCCCAATATACCGCAGACTTAACTTACCTCTTTTTTTTTTCAAAACACGTTACTCCTTTCCATGGTGACACCCGTAAGAATACTTTTTCACTAATAGCGAACTCTAGATCTCTTCTTCGGTTATCCTCTTTTGGCAACTTTGTGCAACTTTCAAGTGACCTCGTATCACTTTCACTTTATGAACAGTTGTCTGCACCATTTCAAGTCCCAATAACTTCTTCCCCCCACATCACTCCAACGTGCTAGAGTTCTACACTTTCGACCATACAAAGCCTTGTACGAAACTCTATCAATACTTTTTTGATAGCTGTTATTATAAGCAAATTCTATTAATGATGAATACTTACCTCAACAATCCTTGAAGTCCAAAACACAAGAACGCAACATATGAGCTACTAATTGCTGAGCTATTTATTTCTCTTTTCAATTATTATCATCATGGGTTAGTACATTCACTGAGCTTGTTGATAGGTCACACTCCTATTTTTTTTTTTAGGTGTGCAAGAGATATATGGGTTCACTGCTAAGCCTAGGTTTTACGTTGAGAAGTCTGTTTTGAGAAAAAGATGTGTGTACATATTATATATGTACATAGGTGGGAGTTACACCCTAGTTTGCGAATGTTTTCGAGTAAATGTCTTTCGCACTAAATTTTGTATATATGTTGTAGGATGAAGTTGAATTTCCTTTACACTTGGCCGGTGTTTTTTGTTTATCTCTTATTATTGTCCTTAATGTATACGTGGCAAGTGTATATGTTTCATCCTATCCAGGGAAAATTTGTCAACTATCTTCAGCTTGGGGTGTGACATAACAATCACACCCTCTCAAATTTGTTTAAAATATAAATTATTCTTTATAGTTTTGTAAATTATAACCCGCCTTTTTAAGTTTCCAATCACATAATAAATGACTTTTTTTATTAATAAATCATAAAGCTAATTAATATTTTTTTAATGATGTCAGAAATATATTTTAATTAACAATTCAAATAATTTTATTGTTATAGAGGAGAGTAGTTAGAAATTTTTTTTTCTGTTAATTTTGTTAAATAAAAAAATCTGATAAGGGAGTACTTGTAATTTCTAGAACTATAGGGGCAAATTGTATTTTAAGCAAATCTTAAGAAATGTATTTGTAATTTAAAAACAATTAACCTTTTAGGATATACTCCTTTTTCTCTTATTTCTTTTTTTTGAGTTTTAAAAAATTGTTTTTGAAAAAAATGTAATAAAAGTAATATCAAAATTATGGGTGTTTTATAATTTTTTTTTGTTATTTTTATTTTCTAAAACAAGAATACTGAAACTAAAAAAATAAAGAGAAATGTTAGGGATCATGAAAATTTTTTCATGAAATTGATCATGAAAAATTTGTGATCCTTAGATTACCTTGATTAGTGTGTGGTGTTTTATTGTAAGTATAATCCAAAGGTAACAAATCTTTCATGATCATTTTCATGAAAGACTTTTCATGATACCTAGCATTGTTGAAAAATAAAATTGAAGAGAACAAAAACAATAGTTGGAAGTTAATCATGAAAGGTTTTGTGCCTAATTTTGGAAGGTATTGTAAAAGTGTGAAAGGACTAATGGGTGGGAATTTTAGGTAGTGTTTGGTAGAGTTTTGTAAATGTGATTTGAGAGTATGAGTTGTATTTTGAGTTTGTGTGTTGTGAAATTATGATTTGGGTGTAGAAAATTTGTTTGGTAAAGAGTTTTGAAAAGAGTTTTGATTTGAGTGGGGAATTGTTGATGTGACATTTGAAATTTGATACAAAAATTTACAACTCATACAACTCAAAATTATTTTAAAGCACATAAAAAATTTTAAAAATTTCAGAAAATATTTTTTTCGATTATATATCAATTGCAAAAAAAAAAAATTGTAAAAAAAAAAAAAATCACTATTCCGGGCGACCGGCCGAATGTCCCGTTTTGAAATAAAAAATTGAAACACGCCCTCGGTTTTGACAGAACAGACAGAGCGTTCTGCAGAGCTGTGGAAAATTAATTCCACAGCTCCATCCAAACACCATACTCAAACTACCACGTTGAATCACATTTTGAAATCACAACCAAACACAGTCTTATTTTTTTTGGTTATGGTAAAACAGGAACTTCGATTAAAGACATTGGGGTGTAATTCAATGGTATAATAGTTACACCTTAGGGTGTAGTGAGTGAGATGTCAAGCGTTCGAGTTGATGGAGCAACAACGGTTCTTGAGTTATAATTTAACTATACTAACATACTAACGATATCTCAAGAAAAAAAAAAAAAAAAAATAGAGACTTAGATTAAAATTAAATAATAGATTACAAAATGTATGGGGTATGAACCCCTCTAACATCATCAAAAAAGTAGATTTGTAATAAATTTGAAAATGACTCATAATTTGTCAAGTCATTGTTGGTATATTAAAGAATTTTTTTAAGGGTTACAATCACTTTCTTTTCAAAAATTATGAAAATAATTTATCAGATAAAATTTCCACATAAACTGCCGCGAATGGCTCTTGCATGTGGGTTGATTGAGCCAGTTATTTGGGAAGGTAGTCAAGTTGAGTAGGACAGGAGATCAAGTGGAACATTTTTAGGTTGTGAAGTGTCTTATCTTAGATTTAGAGACAAAAATGGCCACCAGCACAATCACTAAAAATAAATCGGCGTTCTTGAAGTATGACGTGGCAATACCATTTATCAACCATCAAATACTATTTTTTGTTTATTTTTTCATATCTCAACATAAAATTATAAATCTTATTCTTTCTACTAATCACAATGCTTTTAGGACACTACCTAACCATATCTCAGGACCACTGAATAACTCATCTACCACCACTAGAAGGTGCTTCACACCACTTAATAAAATTGTTTGATACTACTCATCTGAATTGTTTATAACTTTTATTTATTTATTTATTTTTTCTCGAGTGTTTACACTAAACTATTTGATGCAATTTTTCATTACAATTTATTAGGTAGAATTAAATTTAAAAAATTAATTTTCTAGATTTTTAGAAAGTGGATTTATCAAAAAAGCCCCCTTTTAGGAAAGAGGTACTTTTGATTTCTGCTTATTGATTATCAATTTTTAACTTATAATAAGTTATATCAAACATGTCCAATGTATGACATTAGTCCTCTTATTACGTAAAAGCCGACATAAAAATAATATTTCTTACTATTTCAACCAATAACATACAAGTTTGAGCAACACATTGATACATCATTCTATAATTTTCCCACCACCATCTCTACCTATCCATTTTATTTTTCTGAGCAACAAGAGTTGGCTGGGATGAGTTATGAAGAGGACAGAAGATCAGAACAAAAATCAAATGCAGATGACTTGCTTGAGCCCTACTTTCCCCATTAAAAAACTTGACATTGGTTGGGTTCTTGCTCTACGCTTACGCTGTTTCCAATAACTACTTTATTTAATTAATTAGCTCAAGTACAATTCAGTTCATCATTCATTCTCCTACATTTTTAATTGAGAACTTTGTTTTCTAAAAAAAGAAAAAAAAAATTGAGAATTTCGCGAGTTAATTTTTATGAAAAAAATTAAATAATTATTTCTTATATTGATGTTGGTGTTACACTTGTGAGAATATATTGTTGGACTATGATTCATAAATTCATAATTCATAAGAATAATGCTATATGTATCAACTAGTGTACTAATTAGTGTATCAATTGATAATGTGACATAATTTAAGATGTTTTTGATATTTGTAATTCGTATAATGAGTGGGGTTAATAATAATGTCACAACTAGTGTTGGTATACTAGTTAGTATACTAATTGGTGTATGTAGCACTATCGAATTCGAATAATGCTATATGTATCAACTAGTGTACTAATTAGTATACCAATTCATTTAATATTTATAAATAATTTTCTGCCATTTGACGAGTGTACGAGCAAGAAATAATTCTTCTCGTATGATCCTGTTGATCAAGTTTGCACTCCTCCAAACGTCGTCGCTTGACTCCCTGAAAACACAAACGTGAGCTAGCCGGCGGGTGTGTGCCAGATACCTCTCTGATGCCTAAGTCAGCAGAATAAACAAATAGGCAAAAGTTCTGTGTATTTGAGAATCAAAGGTGTGCGTTCCTTCTTCCATAGGTTCTGTTATGAGTTTTTATAGGTTCCGTGTGGCATAATCGTAGTAAGACTCTTATTCCTTTATGTAGAGTCCTCATAGGAATCACACTCCTGAAAGATAATGCTTATCCTTCAACACCCCCCTCACTGCTTAAACCAAGTAAGATGGTTTTACCTCGGTGAAATGACAATATAACCGAACTAACAATATCTCTTTGTCATACTCAATCCAGTACCTTCACATGCAACTAATAGTTCGGCTCTTGTTCATTTGTACCTCGGTTTTGTTCGTTGAGACCGAGCTAACTACAGCAAGCTCTGACCGCGCTAACCAGAGCAAGGTCCACCATAAGAAGCTATAATACCGCGGTTCCAAACACTGTGGCCGAGCTAATTACCACTCTGACCGGGGTGACTGAGCTAACTACAAGGCCCTTTTTGGACCGAGCTAACTACAAGGCCCTTTTACTCAGCCCTTTTTACTGCGGCCCACAGAACGGCCCATTACCACGCCTTGGCCTAGCTCGGTCCTAATGTACATAAAAACTCCCTCTCAATTGCCTCTTAATTCCATCTACGTAGCATGATTGGGATTACCCGTTACCAGCCGAGCTAAAAACTTTAGAATATCAACTGAGGTCACTCTTTACCGGGCTGCCATCCGGTTCATGATGTCCTTTCAATCTGTATACCTGAATCGTTTCCTATTCGTATGAACACGTGGCTGCCTCTCGTTGGTCAAGTACAACTGGCTGCGTCGCCCTCATACTCCAAAAAATTTGAACAGTCCCGCCTTTTTCACACACCTTATACAAAAACCCTAAGTTTTCAAATCAAAACACTCATGTTCATTTTCACTATCGTGCCCTCTGAGTTTCTTCTCTCTTGTTCACTGCATCTGTGAAGCTTTGCATTTTTGGCCAACACCTTTACTATTCCAGTCTTTGATCTTCCATTTCGAAGTGGTAAGTAACTGAATCTTTGCCCTTTGTTTTATTTTTGTGAATGCGTATAGTATAGATGCATATACTCGTATATTTTACAAAACATACTCTGTAGTTTTGATGAAATGGATAAGAACAGTTAGTACCCAAAAACCAAACTCCCAAATCACAGGTTCGTGCCTAAGAACACACCCTCTGGATTCAAAAAACATGAAGTTTGAATCTAGAATCGTGGTGTGACCGGGCTAAAAACTTGTTTGGGCAACTCTAGGCTTAGGTACAACCGAACTAGGGAACCCTTTAGGTATGCACCCAACCAAATTAGATAACTTCCCCAATAACTGAACTAAAACTCCATGCCACACCTTAGTTTCAAACAGTCTAAAAACCTTCTGTTTTATTTAACCGAGCTAAAGTTCTTTGCTTCAACCGGACTAGGAACGGGTAGTATCCCACGTAGCCGAGCTAGGCTTACACTCTTTTTGCCTTTATACTTAGCACAGTCCAACGATCTGTGCTTAACACTTCTCATTTCCACTTTGCAGACTCTAACTAGGTTAGCCAGTCACTCATCTGCACGCCCAATCGAGATACTCAGCGTCATCTCACCACCGAGCCAATACTCCAGCTAAATTATACATAATTTAAGACCACATGGGTACATACAGGTTTTTAGTAAACTCTCCAAGGACTATGGCCGAGTTCCAAATGGACTACAACATCCCCGATGATGTTCATCTTAGTTTAGCCGAACTAGGCACCATTCCCTGGGGAAAATCGGGCTTTGTTCCCTTCACCTTCCTTTCTATTATAGAAACCGGACTCCGATTCCCTGTACAGCCTCTTCTTTGTGAATTCCTCAGACAAACAAGACTTTGCCCTACCCAGCTCTCCACAAATTCGTACAGAATAATAAACGACATCGCCGAACTAAATCGCCGTCTTGGCCTTAACCTCGGTTTAGCCAAGCTATTCCACCAATACTCCCTTGGCCAGAATGAAGACGGCTGGGTATATTATTTAAGAATAGGATGCCGCCGAGAAAAAATAATAAAGAACACCCCAGACAAAGACGTAAATGACGATGATTTTTTCTGGGTTTCTGGGAATTTTAAAGACCAATAAGCCCAAATACCAGGAGACCGGATTAACTGGAACAAAGGAGTAGTCGATATACATACCTCGGCTCAGTTGTGTGCGTTCTTTACCCTGTTTATATATTTTGCACCGTGCTAACCATTGTTATTTTTTCTATGCGAACTTGGACCATCTAAAGTTGCAGTACAGTTACCCCAATCTTGACGCACTTCGCGCCGCACTCCGGTACCGTGATAAAGGTTGGGCCGAGCTACTAAATTTCGAACCGACGTACAGATACAGCAGCAGGAGGAAGACCACGGTGACAGACTTCCTCCTGGAACCTTCCCCAGAACCTGATCCATCATTACCCCAAATCAATCTCGTCCCACTAACCGAAGAACAAGAGATGGCCAAGAAGAGAGCAGTCAGGGCGCTCATTACCGAGACGAATCAAGCCGAGGTACCACAAGCCGGCCAAACTCAAGAGGCCGTGGTGGCTCTTCCAATAGCCCAGCCCTTATCATCTCGGCCAAGTAAGCGTGCTCGCACTTCCTCAACTGAGCCACGCCTTGTTGACGAAGAAGACACCATACTTCCCCAAACCACGCTACTGAGCCCAGAACCCAAACGTTCTGACCGGGCTAACTCTTCTGAGTGGGCCCCAAAACTTACCTTTAGGAACCAAGCTATACAAAACACGGATTCCGTGGTAGCAGACAAAGATTATACACTCGCCTTTAACCTAGCTAGGAGTGTGTGCTTGCCCCCTGACATGGAACATCATGACCATTTGACCGAGCTAAAGGCTATCTGGTCGGCGACGAAGTCAATGGTGTTGGTAAGTACTCCTTCTAATCGTCTTTCACTTTATAACATCTGTTTGCTCGGTTTTTACTCTTATTTGCTATCTCTTTTTTCGCAGGCCAAGCAGAAAAACCACATTGCGCATAAGCGTGTGCTGGAACTGTGCAAGACAACAAGGCTGGCCGTGGCTGAGGCCGATAGCAAGACGGCCGAGCTAAACGAAGCTAAGCAAATAATGGCTGAGTTGCAATTAGAAGTCGCCCAACTCACTGGGCTAGTAGATTCGGTGGAGGCAGACAAACAAAAGGCCTTGACCGAGTTGAAGGACCGTTATATACGTGAGCTTGCTAAGGTTGAGAAGAAGAATAACGCCGAGATAACGGAGCTGGAGAAGAAGATGAAAGACGCGGAAGACCGCGGCTACAAGGAAGGCGAAGCCACATACATTTTGCAGTATGAGGTTGCTAAAGACATTTTTTTCAAGTATGGGTGGAAGGCAGCTGTGGTGAAGCTCGGTCATGGCCAGGAGACCGAGGTCTTCCAGAACCCTCCTCCACATTTCATACCGAGCTACATGGCGGAGTATGCAAACGCCATTCAACAAAAATTTCTTGAATTTGAGGAAGAAGCATCTCCTGAACCCAACAACGCCCCAGTCGTTGCCAATGATCCTGTTGTTCAGTCAGCTCGAGTGGAGCCACTGATGGAAGACTTGGTTGAAAATGTGACCGAGCTACCAGCTGACACCGGGTTTCGAGTTGATCTGGATGCGGATCTCGATGACATTTTTGCTTGATCTTGTATTTTCTTCCTTTTCTTTTGGAAAGAATGTTGAACAGGGCTAAAGTCCCACTTTTTGTAACTTTGACTTGCATTTTAAATGAAATCTCCTTTTTCTGCGTCTTTTTGCTCGGTTTATTCTTCAACTAAAATTTGTATGAAGTTTAGCCTTCTCTGGCCGAGGTACTTATCTCGGTCTTGGAGCCTTGCATTTTGTTCGATCATTCCTGCAAATTCTCTTTAGCCTAGATCCATATCTCGGCTAAAGAGTACTCAGAGTTGGTTATTCCAGCCAACCACTCTTCAGCCTAGATCCTTATCGCGGCTGAAGAGTACTTAAAGTTGGTTATTCCAGCCAACCACTCTTTAGCCTAGATCCTTATCTCAGCTGAAGAGTACTTAAAGTTAGTTATTCCAGCCAACCACTCTTCAGCCTAGATCCTTATCTCGGTTGAAAAGTACTTAAAGTTAGTTATTCTAGCCAACCATTCTTCAGCCTAGATCCTTATCTCAGTTGAAGAGAAGAGAGTGTTGGTTTTTTCAACTAACCACTCTTCAGCCTAGATCCTTATCTCGGCTGAAGAGAAGAGAGTGCTGGTTTTTCAAGCCAACCTCTTTAGCCGAGATCCTGATCTTAGCTGAAGAGAGACAAGTGTTGGTTTTTCCAGCCAACCTCTTTAGCCTAGATCCTGATCTCGGCTGAAGAGAGCTCAAAGTTGGTTATTCCTGCCAAACTTCCTGCAGCCCATATCCTTATCTCGGCTTAGGAGAAGTAAGTATTGGTTTTTCCAGCCAACCTCTTCAACCTAGATCCTGATCTCGGCTGAAGAGAGCTCAAAGTTGGTTATTCTTGCCAACTTAGAGTAAAGTGTTTGCTTATTCCAGCCAAACTTCTTCAGCCTAGATCCTGATCTTGGCTGAAGAGAGCTCAAAGTGGGTTATTCCTACTAACCTAGAGCTAAATGTTAATTATTCCGGCCAATACTGCTTTTATTGCCCCTAGCTCACTAAAAATGACTTTTACAGAAGAAAACCATTATGCTGAAAAGGAAACTACTTGCTTTATTGAAAAAAGAAAAATTACAAGTACTTTAAAGAAAAGCTAAAAATAAAATAGTTTGAGATTGGTAGTGTTCCATGGCCCGGGAATGGCCTTGCTATCTCCATCTTCCAAGTGGTATGCCCATTTTCCTGCTAATCCAACTACTTTGTAAGGTCCTTCCCAATTAGGCCCTAACTTGCCATCCCCAGGTACCAGAGTGTTGCCCATTACTTTGCGCAGTACCCAATCTCCAATCTTGAATTGCCTCGGATGTACTGTCTTGTTATATTTTCTAGATAACTCTTACTGATATGAAGCGATGTGGACCAGTGCTTTTTCTTTTCTTTTTTCAACTAGGTCAAGTTCCAAGGTTATGGCTTCTCCATTCAAGTCTGGGTCAAAATTTTCACTTCTAATTGTAGGGAGGCCGACTTCTAGTGGGATTACTGCCTCCATGCCGTAGGCTAAGGAGAATGGCGTTTCTTTGGTTGATCGTCGATGTGTGGTACGGTAAGCCCATAAAACATGGGGAAGCTCCTCAGCCCGCTTGCCTTTTGCTTTCTCCAACATTTTCTTCAGTTCATCCAAGACGACTTTGTTTGATGCTTCTGCCTGGCCATTTGCTTGGGGGTATGCTGGTGTAGAATTGTAGAATTCTATCTTGTACTCCTCATAAAAGCCTCTAAAGATTTTGCCATCGAACTGAGTGTCGTTGTCGGATATTAGGGCCTTGGGTATGCCGAATCGAGTGATGATATTCTGCCAGACGAACTTTTTCACATCTTTCTCCTTTATCGAGGCGAGAGGTTCTGCTTCTACCCACTTTGTGAAGTAGTCTGTTGCTGCAAGAAAGAACTTTCTGTTGCCGGGTGCTGTTGGAAGTGGTCCTACTATGTCCAAGCCCCACATTGCGAAGGGCCATGGGCTAGTTAATGGTATGAGCTCTCTGGCTGGTTGATGTATTTGGTGTGCGAACTTCTGACATTTCTCGCACTTCTTGACATACTTCTCTGAATCTGCTTGCATGTATGGCCACCAATATCCTTGCGAAATTGCTCTGTAAACCAATGATCTTCCTCCTTGGTGGCTTCCGCATACGCCTTCGTGTATCTCGAACAAGAATGCTTCGACCTTGCTGGGATGAACACATTTCAGGTAAGGCCCTGTGAAAGATTTTTTGTACAAGGCCATTGATGGGGAGAGCCAAAATCGCTGTAACTTTGCTCTTATTTTGTTGGCCTCTTTCTTTTCTTCGGGTAAGATGTCGTCTTTTAAGAACACTATAATGAGATCCATCCATGAAGGGCCTAGCTCGGCACAACATACCTCAGCTACTTCGGGTTCTTCAATGCTTGGTCGAGGTAGGAAGTCGATCAGTAATGGATGTGGGATGAATGTATCTACCATCGAAGCGAAGCCTGCTAGTTCGTCTCCTCTGCTGTTTTCTTCTCGGCCGATCTACTTTATTCGCACCACTTCGAATTTGATGATTTCCCTTTTGACTAACTCTTGATACTTTGCCACCCTCTCATCTTTTGCTTCGTAGTCGCCTGAAATCTGGTTTACTACCAGTTGGGAGTCACTGTAAACCATTAGCTCGGTGGCTTGCATGAAGAGTGCTGATTTTAGGCCTGCTAAGAGTGCTTCATACTTCGCCTCATTGTTTGATGCTGGGAAGCCAAGGTTGACTGCTTGTTCCATTATCAGGCCATCTGGTGAGATGAGGACTATGCCAAGTCCTGCACCGTGCCTGTTGGATGCTCCGTCCACAAAGAGCTTTCATATTTCTCCAACGAATAACTTCCAGCAAGTGGAGGGGTCGGATGATGTCTTGGGGTCATGCGTGCTGCTTATGTTTTTTTCCAAGTCCCTGCCTGCTGTTGGGTTTTGCTCTTCACTGTCTGACTGCCCAAGTTTTTACTTGCGGATGAATCCTCACTAGAAATGGCATGGTTTATTCCTTCTTTCTGATCCTCAAGCCTGTATGGTTTGCAATGTGGCGGGGTATCTTGTATTAGGGGTTACGCATTTCCTGCGGCACTTTCCGTCTCCATTCGGTTGTACCAGTCAAGTTAACTGGGCATATGTGATGACTTCCTGGTGTGAACTCTGCCACAAAGTCTGCCAAAGCTTGTGCTTTTATTGCGGTGCTGGGTTGAAACTTAATATCATACTGTCCCAATTCTACTGCCCACTTCAAGATTCGCCCAGAAAAGTTCGTCCTCTTAAACAAAGCTTTTAGGGGAAAAGCTGTTAGGACGATTATAGTGTGGGCGTGGAAGTAATACGACAACTTCCTTGAGGCCATCATCAAGGCTAAGGCCAGTTTTTCCAATGGTAGGTACCTGATTTCTGTGCCCAGCAAGGTTTTGCTTACATAAAAGATGGGGCAGGTGTTGGATTCCTTCCGCTCTGACCAACACTGCGCTGACTGCATGCTGTGAAACTGCTAGGTACAAAAAGAGCTCTTCTCCAGGTACTGGGGTTACTAGCAAAGGTGGAGAAGACATGTACTCTTTCAAGCTTTCTAGAGCGCAGTCGCATTCTTCATCTCACTTAAACTTGGCCTTTAATGCTTGGAAAAATGGTCGACATCTGTCTGACGACCGACTTATGAACCGGTTTAGCGCGGCTGCTAGGCCAGTGAGATGCTGCACCTCTTTTACTGTGTTGGGCCTCTCAAGATCCTGGATTGCTTTGATTTGAGAAGGGTCTGTTTCTATACCTCGGTTGGTCACTAGAAAACCTAGGAATTTCCCTGATCCTATGCCGAACGCACACTTGGATGCATTTAGGAGCAATTTGTTCTTCTTCAGAATCTGGAACATTTCATCTAGGTCTCTGAGATGGTCGTTCTCATTCTTGCTTTTGACCACCATGTCATCTATGTAAGCCTCCATTATTCTGCCTAACAATGGTTCAAACATTTTGGTGACCATCCGTTGGAATGTTGCCCCTGCGTTTTTTAGGCCAAAGGGCATGACCTTGTAACAGTACAATCCTCTAGGTGTTGTAAAGGATGTGACCTCCTGATCTGGTTCATACATAGCGATCTGATGGTAACCTCTGTACACATCAAGGAAGCTAAGTCGATTGTGTCCTGCCGTCAGGTCTACCAGTTGGTCTATTCGTGGTAGGGGAAAGCTGTCCTTTGGGAATGCCTTGTTGACTGTTTTGTAGTCCACGCAGACACGTCATTTTCCGTTCTTTTTTGGTACTACTGCGGTGTTGGAGATCCACTTGGGGTAGTGCACTTCTCTGATAGCTCCTACCTCCAGCAAGTTTCCCACTTCTTCTGCCACTATTTCGGCATGGTAGAGTACTGATCGACGAGTGCGCTGTATAACTGGTCTGGCAGTTGGGTGGACGTTCAGTTGGTGACAGATGAAGTTTGGGTCAATGCCAGGCATGTCATACGGTGTCCAGGCAAACACTTCGATGTTAGAGGTTAAGAATTCTATGACCTTTATTCTCTCAGTGCTGGACAAAGACGAGCCGAGCAAGAAAAACTTTTCTAGGTCTTTTTCATCTATCCTTACTTGTACCAAGTCTTCCACTGTCTTCTGTTCAGCTGCCTTGCCAACATCCACAAATAATTCATTGCTCTCAGGCTCTTCCACCATCTGTACATACCCGTTTGTAGCGCGACTGTCATTTACTGTGACAAAGTATTGTTTTGACATGATTTGGTCTACAAAGACCTCTTAAATTACTCTGGCTTTGTTGGGGAACTGCAATACTTGATGGTAGGTTGAGGCTACCGATCGCATGGCGTGCAACCATGCCCTCTCCAAGATTATGTTGTAGGTGGAAGGGACTTTCAATACCCAGAATTCCATCTGTTTTGTCGTGGTTCCTGCTTTGACTGGGAGGATTATCTTGCCCACTGGCCATTTTGGCATCGAGTTGAATCCGATTAGGGGAGATGTTGCAGGTGCCAAGTCTTTGTCCTTCAGTTTTAGTTGTTTGAAGGTTTCGTAATATATTATCTCACATGAGCTTCCTTGGTCAATCAAAATCCGTTTGACGTTGAAACCCTTGACGCGTAGAGTAACAACCAGTGCATCATTGTGAGGGCAATATATCCTTGTCAAATCTTTGTCTGAAAAAGATATTACATTTGTGGCCTCTGTTCTCCCATTTTTTATGGCAGGTTGTGCACTTAATACCTCCTTTAAGTGCTCAGCCTTTTTGATCATTCCCCTGAGCTCATATACCCGCTCAGGTTCGAATACTCTATGTATTACGTTGATTATGCCTTGGGGTGGGGCGTCGACCGGCATTCCGTTTGGGTAGTTATGGTTCTAGGGGCCTGTCTGTGTTTCTCCTTCTATGTACTGGTCCAGGTGCCTAGCTGCCACTAACTCCTCCAAATGTTGCCTCAACGGCGTGTAATTTTCAGTGCGGTGCCCCTTTTCATGATGGAAGGTGCATCGGGACCTTTCGTCATAGTCTTTTTGCGCTTCTCCCAACTTTGCTGGCCAGCGGACGAAAGGTTCATTACGTATCTCACTAAGAATTCGGTAGATTGGTTTTTTGAACACTGTGGTATTGGCAGTGCGAACTCTTAACTTTCTTTTGTCTGGGTCCTCTCTATTGGCCCGCCCGCCTACCTGGCCCATTTTTGCTTGGTTGTTCTACCATGTTGACTTTTGCTGAATTTTTCTTATCTGGTGTTGCTGTTGTGCCAGATTTCACTTTAGCATAGGCGCTATCTTCCGCCACGCTAATATGTTGGTGCACTCTCTCCATTAAGGCCTCCATCATGAGGGGCGGCGTCATCGTAATTGAGTCCCTCAATTTATTACCGATTGGCAGGCCCCGTTTGTATTGTGCTATAGTGAGGTTTGTAAGGCAATCCCCAATCTAGTTGAAGGTTTCCCAGTAGCAACTATTGTAGGATCTCAACGTCTCCTTGTTGCCCATGTCAATAGAGAGTAGCTGGTCGATCTCCACTGGTGTCTTGGTGTTCGTTCTGAACCTAGTCACGAACGCCTCTGCCAATTGTGCCCAGGAGGCGATGCTGCCTTCTGGTAGCCTTTCGAACCAAGTTAGACCTAGGTCGCCAAGGTTGGACGGGAATAGGATACACATCAGGGCCTCGTTCTGCCCGTATACTGTCATAACCTGGCGAAAGTGGCTTAAGTGCATGTAGGGGTCTGTCTTCTCCTCATAAGTGGTGAATTTGGATTGGTGGAAGCCTGAAGGTAGTGGTGCGTTCTCAAATGCCGGAACGAACGGCGAGTTCTGTAACCTTGCTAATGCTTTGTCTGTTGGTTCGTAAGTAAGGCGCGGCATTGGCATTCCTACCTCGACGCTCCCATGCGACCGAGGGGCCAATCGCTGAAGAGCTGAAACTCTGCGTGGGTCGCGTGCCCTGGTATCCTCCTTCCATCGTGCCTTTTCTTCAAGCACAGTTCGTAAGTCAGGTGATCTAGGCAACTCCGTGTGCCTAGATGACGTCTGATGCGTGTGCGAGGGCCGATAGGTGCTTCCCTCAGTATATGACCTCTCAGTTCTCGTTTTCTCAGACCTGGAGTAACGAGTCCTGGAAGTCATTGATTGAGTGTCGCCTGTTCTAAGGCTCTTACTCTCTGTTTGCGATGGTGTGGTACGCCTATCACGATCCTCCGAGTGGCAAGGGGGCGTGTTGCCTTTGCGCCCATCTCCTGTCGTCACCCCTTTTCCTTTTATCTGGCACTTCATTGACTCCATGTCTGCCGCCATCTTCCTTATTAACTCGTCCTGTTCCTTCACGCGATCCTCCAGGACTTGAGGGTCCATCCTCCGCCTCTGTCTTTCAGGACTTTGAGAGCGACGGGGGCTGTTAGCCCGCCTTCCCCTTGCATCCCTCCGGGGGTTCTGTCGCTGGGGTTCTAAATCTGCCATGGGAGGGATAAAAGGCAAACCTTCGCACCTTCCACCCCCTTTGGGGTTTGTCAATCGATAGCAGATTGCGGCAAATCTTCATTGTGCGCCATTGTTTCCAATTAGTGAGAAAAAACTCGATCAAGAGGTTTTGTTCTTTCTGGAATTCCCACAGACAACGCCAATTGTACGAGCATGAAATAATTCTTCTCGTATGATCCTGTTGATCAAGTTTGCACTCCTCCAAATGTCGTCGCTTGACTCCCTGAAAACACAAATGTGAGCTAGTCGGCGGGTGTGTGCCGGATACCTCTCCGATGCCTAAGTCAGCAGAATAAACAAATAGACAAAAGCTCTGTGTATTTGAGAATCAAAGGTGTGTCTTCCCTCTTCCATAGGTTCTGTAATGAGCTTTTATAGGTTCCGTGTGGTACAATCCTAGTAGGACTCTTATTCCTCCATGTAGAGTCCTCTTAGGAATCACACTCCTGAAAGATAATACTTATTCTTCAACACCCCCTCTCACTGCTTAAACCAAGTGAGATGGTTTTACCTCGGTGAAATGACAATATAACCAAACTAACAATATCTCTTTGTCATACTCAATCCAGTACCTTCACATGCAACTAATAGCTCGGCTCTTGTTCATTTGTACCTCGGTTTTGTCCGTTGAAACCGAGCTAACTACAGCAAGCTCTGATCGCGCTAACCAGAGCAAGGTCCACCATAAGAAACCATAATACCTCGGTTCCAAACACTGTGGCTGAGCTAATTACCACTCCGACTGAGGTGACTGAGTTAACTACAAGGCCCTTTTTGGACCGAGCTAACTACAAGGCCCTTTTACTCAGCCATTTTTACTGCGGCTCACAGAACGGTCCATTACCACGCCTTGGTCTAGCTCGGCCCTAATGCACATAAAAACTCCCTCTCAACGAGGAAAAAAATCCAGGTCCTTTTTATTTTTATTTTTATTTTTTTAATTTCATCTATTTATACATATGATCTATTTGTTTATTTATACATCTGATTACGTGCACACAGATCTTTGAATAAGTTTTTTGAAAGTTCATTTGCAGTCAATTGATCATTCTTGTACACTCGAAACTACGAGGGCAATGGATCATTTTTTTAATAAAAATAATGAATGATATTTCTCCCATATAAAAGCTTTTTCAAGTTATTTATTTATTTCTTGTTATGGAGTTATTTCTTGTATTGATATTCTTGATGTTAAGATTGCCAATGGTATGTGCTGTTAGATTTTCTTAAATAGCTTACAGGTTCAATTTAATATAATTTTCTTGATATTTATACCCCAAAAAAAAAAAAAAAAAAAAAAGAAACTCCAATTTATTGAAACCCCTCCCCCCCCCCCCCACCCACCCCCCCCCCCCCCCCCCCCCAAAAAAAAATGTTATTAACGTGGCATGATTTGTGAACAACTTTTCAAGTCCAATTTTTTATATTTTTTATCCTTTTTTTATTTAAACAATTTTTCTAGCATCAGTTTTTTAAGATTAGAAGCCTATAAGAGTAGAAAATTATGTTGTTTTAAAGAAAAATGCACAAAAGGGAGGGAAAAAAATGTATAAAAAGTGGTTGAGCTGTAAACAAGATGAGTACTACCAAGGGTGTGGTTCAAGCTTATCTTGAAAAATGTATAGATTTTGGGAATATATCTAAAGTTTACTTGCTCATTTTTTTAGCCAATTTCAAATGATTTTCAGCTAAGCAAGTTTGAATATCTTTTTTTTTTTTTTTTCTATTTTTTTAATAGTGCATACAAGTTTATCTGATTGAATTTGAGCTAAGTTTTAAATTATTTTCAAATTTGACTTGTTTACATAACTAACTAAACTTGAATAAAAAATTTTAACCAATAGATCTTAAATCAACTTCGAGTAATTTCTTTCATTTTACAATCATAAGTTTCGCAACCCTCAAAGGTTGAATAAAATTCAAAGTCTCAAATTTATGTCTCTCAAGGGTTATTGAAAGTTTGTTCAGTCATTGACTTTAGGACTTTCAAGAATTAGTTCTCGTGTGTTTAGATACGAGGTAACTCAGGTCCAATTGGATCGGACTGGGGCAACAGATATCTTGAATTAAAATATTAAAAAAATTAAATAAAAAAGAGAGAGGAAGGTTGGCAACACACCAACCCTACCCAAGCTCCTAGCTATGGCCGTGGAGCTCTTTCCCCCTGATTTAGGGCCCTAGGGGTGGTTGATTTGTCCATTTTTGGCCCACTTTTTGTTGGGTTGTGAGTTATCAAGGTATTCACAAAAAGTATTTACAAAATTCACAAACTACCAAGAAGGTACAACGCATTCATAGTAACATATGAGATGTGTTGCATAATTTTGATTTTAAATTTTATATCATATCTCTATCTTTGAGTAAATAAAATTATTTTATTTTATTTTTTAATAAAGAAAATAATTTATGAGGAAAAAAGAGGTCCATGTGAATGATAAAGACAGGTCAAGTTCAACTAGCTGTAAGTTTGGTGCCATTAACAAACATATGGAAGTCTGTTCAAAAAAAATGAAAAAAAAACATATGGAAGCAGCCAATTTTTGTTTTGACAAGGTTGTTAACATTGTCGGAAGGGTCTCGTAGATCATATTGTGACAATGGATCGAGAACTGTAATATTCTACTTTCAAGTATAATATAGTGTAAAATTATCAATAATGATAATATATGTTAAATAATTTTAAAATTCTTAAAAAGTAATAATAAATTTAATATAATGCATCTTTTATATGAACATAAATTATTATATAGTGCTCACTAGATTATAGTTGTCACAAATATTGATTTTAAAATGGTCATAAATATTAATTGATAAAATTGATTTTAATATTATCATTAAAATGGTCATAAAATATCGAGATCATATTGTGATTCTACATGATTTTGTGATTAGAATCATAATTACTCTAAAATCTTACAAAATTTTAAATTCTATTGCGATCTGAATCGTTTGGCCAACTTAAAACACCGTTTAATTAAGATTAGCAAAAATATAAGAAGTTTTTTTTTTTTTTTTGGGGGGGGGGGTTCTTTTGAACCTTACTTAAATTAAACATTCCAAATCACAAAATTAAATATTAGCCAATGTAACCAAATCCGAAAATGGCACACCATTTTTTTTTCAAATTGCAATAACATAAAATAAGACATTATCAATTAAAAAAATTCTGTTTTAATCAAGACAGCATTGCCTCTTGATTTTTACAACTGTTCTTATTAAAAAGAATTAATTTCACATATTATCCTTTTATGTTTAGATGGTCATTTGTTCATGATAAAAAGGCCATGAGTTTTTAGTCCACATGCTTGTGCTCAAATTGAAACAGTCTTGCTTTGAATTTTACAAAAAAATAATAGGAAAGTTCAAAAATATTCATCATTCTCATTTTGAGCAGAATTAATAAATTAAATTTTAAAAAAAATATTTCAAAATATGATCAATAATTTTTATATGTTTTCAAAAGATAAAAATAAAAAAAAAAACTCTACTAAACAGATACTTGGACTTTGGCCAATCATAATATTTTAAATTTGGTTGAAATTTTATTATTTAAACTACGAAATCCCATATGTAATGGTAATTCTACAATTTGAAAATTCATATTTATATTTATATAATAAAACAATATCAAAATATTTATTAAAAAAAATGTAGATAACATTTATCATCTCCCTTTTTCTGTAATCACCCTAAGATCTGGCCAACTTCAAACACCTTATACTTATTAAGATTAACAAAAATAGAAGAAAAATTTTTTTCTTCAAAAATAACAATACATTGTAGGTTTAGAAGAAAAAAAAAATTATCGATCAGTGATAAAGTTTATAAACTTGAAATGTCTCTCAACAACTTTGGGTAATAGGAGAAGTCTATTATA
Source organism: Camellia granthamiana (assembly GCA_036172215.1). Lineage (NCBI taxonomy): Eukaryota > Viridiplantae > Streptophyta > Magnoliopsida > Ericales > Theaceae > Camellia > Camellia granthamiana. The sequence goes on along the minus strand of CM069916.1, from coordinate 47,535,758 downwards.
TTTTTTTCTTATTAATTAAGATCTCTCAATGATATTATTAGAGAAATTTTAGCAGAAAAATTTATGTCTCTGTGAAAATATTGAGAGACCTCAACTATTATGAAAAATGCTTGTTTTTTTACTTTATAAAATCTTAATATCAGAGACTTTAAACTAAAAACTCCTATAAACTTTCAAAGTTAAAATGTTAAACTTTTGAAAATTTAAGTTATCACTGAACCTTAATTAAATAAAACACTCCAAATCACAAAATTAAATATAAACCAATCTAATCTAATCTGAAATCTGCACACAAACTTTTCAAATTGCAATAACATAAAATAAAACATTATCAATTAAGATTTGATGTTTTAATCAGGACAACTTTGCCTCTTGATTTTTACAGCTGTTCTTATTAAAGATAATTAATTTCAACATATTATTTTTTTATGTTTAGATGGTCTTGCATTGTTCATTATAAAAATGCCATGAATTTTTAATCCACAAACTTGTGATCAAATTGGAACAGTCTTTTTCTTTGAATTTTACAAAAAAAAAAAAAGAAAGATGGATAGTTCAAAAATATTCATCATTTTCATTTTGTGCGAAATTAATATTTAAAAATTCGAAAACAACTAAGAGGTGAGTTTTAAAAAGAAAATATTTCATAAAACGGAGATTCGTCAATAATTTTTGCATGCTTATCAATAAATAAAAATTGAAAACAAAAACTCAACTAAACAGACACTTTTGATTGGAGTTTGGCCGATGATATTGTAAATTAGGTTGAAATTTTCTTGAATTTGAAGTGGTAAATGGTAATTCTACAGTGTAAAAAACCATATTTATATAAATAAATAATATTAAAATATTTATTTTAAAAAAATGTACAGTAACATTCATCATCCCAAGTTTTCTGTAATCACACACATTCAAAATAAAAAAATAAAATAAAATTGGATATGATAAATGCAAGAAGGTTCTAACTATTGTCAATGAATTTCTACAATTTATAGATGATAAGAAAGCAAGGCAATACCGCACGTGAATCAAACACTAGCAACTCGTCATTCTCCCCACTCACCGAGTTAAACCCAACTCGGCCCTCCAACACCGAGTTAAACCCGCTCTGCTTACACACCCGACCTGCGATGACCCGGCATACCAACATGGCCCTCCGCCCCGAGCCGCCGCCGGCTCTCTCGTGGGCTCCGCCGCTCCCGGAGAACGTACGTATCGCCGCCTTTGCGCCATGGAAAGCCCACGCGCCGCCGCACTCGTATCCCGGAGATCCGGCGGTGGGACCCAGGCAGTGGAACCTCATCACCTCATTCCCATCCGCAACACACCGATTGTGGCTTTCGCAGCCGCCGCCGGAGGAAGCAGCCCTGGACTTCACCGTCTCTCTGTATTCCTCGAATCGGGTCACGGTTCGGGGTTTGTTCTGGACCTTGAAGACCATCTCGATCCGACCCGAGAAGGATTTGGGGGACCAGCTGGTGTGGAAGATTATCTCGACGACGTTGCGAGAAGGGTGGCCCTCCGGGAGCTTGGTGAGAGAAGGGAATAATGGGTCCGGGGAACGTGAATGGCGGGTGGACGTGCTGGGTCGAATACGGTTTGAACCGGATTCAGGTTTCTTTGAACTTGGTGGTGTCGCCGGTGGTGGTGGTGGTCTGGGATTGTTCCTAGGCTTGTGTTTGGTGGTTTGAATGACATCGTTGAGATTTTGGACACTTTTTCCGCAACTTGCAGAGGCAGGTATGAAGTGGTGGTGGTGGACGACGTCATCTAATGCTCTTGATTTGCATTGTAAAGACTTGACCCACCCACTCGCCATGAACAACGATCTCTCTCTCTGTCTCTCTCTCTAATCTATTTCTCTCGCTCTACACACGCACATACTCTCTCTCTCTCTCTCTCTCTCTATCTCTCTTTGCGACTGTGTGTTTAGTTTCTTCTTCTTATTAGTTGTTTTCTGTGTTGTGTATGGTTTTGACCCGGAAATAAATATCTGTCGCCATGCGGATGGGGAAATGCTATTACACGCCACAATTACTCTCAACATTATTGCTCAATTTTTTTAAGAGAAAATTACACGTAACTGACTTTTTTTGACAAAATATTTACGTGAAAAAATTATATATTTAATTATTAAAATCTATAAACTTTTATTATTGATTTGAATTTTAAAAAAAAAAATTACACTAACCAGTAAATCTCCTATTTTTTAATGGAGGAGGGAGGATTCTTCCGTTCAAAATTTGAATGAGATTTACGAGTTATATTTCAATAATTCAATTCATTATTTTATTACATATTTCATGTGTTTTATATTTAAAAAAATTAAGTTGATTTAATAATCTTAATTTATTCGATTTATTACATTTATTAACAAAAAAATATTCTATCGGTCCTATTTTGTTAGTCCTCTGTCCCATTTTGGGATGCCCCCAAATGATATTCTCATTTGAAAAGTCAAGGTAAAAAACATTTGATTTTTCAAAACTATTCCTTTTAAGTAATTATAAATATATGAAAATTTTGAAAAGATAAAGATATTAGTAAAAAAATATTTTGAAATTTAAATTTAAGTATAATAATTGCATACCCTCTTAAAAAGTTGGAATCCCCAAAAATAACCAACAAATTGATTATATATAATTTTTTTTTGATTTATCCAAAAATCAATCAGTATGTCTGCTTTCATTTTTTTGAATTTAGTTTTTCGAAAACTGAGTTTTTTATTTTTAGTAAATATTTTTAAATTTTTATGCATTTTTTTTTCATTTTTAAAATTCATCTTACTTAAGTATATCTAAAAAGTAAAATATTTATGAAAAAATATTTTAAAAAATTAAGGGCAAATTACCTACACTTCCCTTGAGGTTTAACAAAATTACAGATTCTCCCCTGAGGTTTTAAAAATTACATCCCACCCCATCGCAATTAACATTGTTAACGGATATCCTAAATTGACAAAAATACCCTTTTGACAAATAAAGGCAAATTACTTACACCCCTTTGAGGTTTAGCTAAATTACAGATTCCCTTATGGGGTTTAGCTAAATTATTATTTTTAAATAAGTTATGAAATGCAAAATTAAAATGGAAAAACACTTATCACATTACAAAAAATTAAGATTTTAGAGACCAAAATTTAGGAACAAAATTATTTTTAGGAAACCAAATATTTTTGTTGCGAAAAGTGTCATTATATTTTTAGCAACGAAAATTGAAAATTAGTGATTAATTATTATATTTTTGGTATCAAATTTTTTGTCTCAAAAAATAAATTATTTTGAGACCAAATTATTTTGTTCTTAAAAGTCTATTTATTATTGACATTTTCAAAATTTTATCGCTAAAAACTTTATTCTTGACTTTGTAGGGCGACCTTTTAGTTACTATTCTTGTGACGATAGAAATTAGTCCCTAAATGTATTTTGCAACAAAAATTTCATTTTAGAGATCAAAAAAGTTGGTCTCTAAAACTCTTATATGTTGTAGTATCAGATGAAGAAAATATTATAAACTTAACAAATAATTAAATAAGTTAAAAACATAATAAATAACTTGTCAAAAAAATCTTAGAATCTGTTTGGTTTGATTTTTAAAAAAAAAATTTAAATTTTTTTTAAAAAATTAAAAATTAGTTTGGTTAAGAAATAAAAAATAATTATTATTTTTATATAATTTTATCTTTAGAGTGATTAGAAATAATTTTTACAAATTAAATATTTTTTTCATATTTATTTTTATTAAATTAGTTTTTATTTTAAATTTTGAAATTTTTTTCTAAATAAAAAATCAAAGATGGTTCCAAAAATTTAATTTTTTTTCTCCCCATCTAACGTAATTCTTTTGTCATTTTGTTGATTTATCAAAGAGATTTCAGCAAGGGCAATATTGTTCATCAATTTATGTTTTGGTGATGTCAGCTAACCATTCTTAACGTTTAGTTAACGATAGAGGTTAAATTGTTATGGAAATATAAACCTCCGGGAGCGAGATGTAATTTCTGAAACCTCAGTAGAGAATCTATAATTTAGCTAAATCTCAAACGAGGTATAGATAATTTACCCAAAAATTAATAGATACACGAAAACATGAAAAATATATTGAATTCTTGTATTCTTTTTTTTTATATTTTTGGCATTTAGTAAATTTTTTTTTAAAAAAAAACTTCACAAAAATTATACTTTTTAAATGTATTTATGTTAGGTGTGTCTAAAAATTAAAAATATTGCTTAAAATATTAAAAAATTCAATAAAAATAAAAAAAATACAAAAAATAAGAAAGTAGAATCTTTTGAAAAATGTTTTCAAAAAACTGAAAATAACAGTGTGTTTCATTTGAGTTTTTTAGATTAAGTTTTTTGAAAATTGAGTTTTTTAGTTTTTGTATTTTTTTGTTTTGAGTGAATATTTTTTAAATTTTAAACATTTTTTTTTACTTTTTCAGATGCACCTTACTTAGATGTCTCTAAAAAGTAAAAAAATTGTGAAAAAATAATTTAAAAAATTAATAAATACATACAAATATAAAAAAATGTACTGAATTCTCGTTTTTTTTTTTTTTTTGTTTTGTTTTGTTTTGTTTTTTGTATTTAGTGAATTTTTGAAAAGTTTTTTTCACAAATTTTTTATTTTTTTAGATATATTTATGTTAAGTATGTCTAAAAAGTAAAAAAAAAAAAATACTTAAAATATTAAAAAAATTCAGTAAAAACAAAAATACAAAAAATAAAACTTTTTAAAAAGTGTTTTTGAATAAATGAAACCAAGCAAAATAATTTTTTGAATGCTCGGGTAAAAAATCTAAGGGCAAATTACAAACACCTCCCTCGAGATTCGGTGAAAATACAGTTTTTTTCTTAAAGTTTGAGAAATTACATCCTGTCCCTTGAAGTTTATATTTTCATGCAAATTATCCCCTGAGATTTTTATTTTCATATAGATTCTCCCATAATTTTTCCTGATTTGTTATAAAAATTTGACCCTCAGGGACGAAATGTAATTTTTCAAACCTTAAAAAAAAAATTGTATTTTCACCAAACCTCCGGGTGTTTGTAATTTGCCCAAAATCTAATCTTAAATTTTTCTCACCCAAACGTCCATTTATTAATTTATTAGGTCGATAAGGACAAATTATCACAAAATGACCAAAATACCCCCTCCCACCTCTCTTCTCTCACACTTTTATTCATATCTCATTTCACTCCTATTATCTCTCTTTCTCTGCTAAAAAATAACTCAACAGATCTCTCTCTCTCTCTCTCTCTCTCCCTCCTCTGCCGATCTCAGCCGTCCCTGTTGTCTCCATTATCGCAGCTGTAGCCGTCGTCAATGTCAGCGTCACTGACAATCACTTCCGTCATCGTCCCCTCATCTCTCTCTTCCTCATCGCTTTCTCTCCACCTCCGGCCTCCTTACCTCAGATCTGAGCTAGGGTTAGGGTTTTATAGCCCCTTGCCTCATATATGTCTCTGATCAGCTCGATCATGTCGAAGGAATTCAGTCACAGTAAGATTCATATCTCGAACCCCAAGGTGCGGATCAATATCGGCGTCGGCGTCGGCGTCGTCGGAGTTCTAATACTCGCCGAGACTCGGCAGCGGAGACTAAGAGCAAGAAAGTTAGAGAACTTAGAGAGAGAAGACTTCGGTGCCTTCATCGAACGCTTCGAGCTTCTCTCTTTCCCTCAGCCGCCGCCTTTGGCCGCTCGACAACCCCTGTACGACTTAACATTTGTGATCAAAGACATTCGTAGCCCTCTAATTTGTTTATCATTTGAATATATATACATATATATAGAAATAAGGCTTCGTTTGGGGATTCGGTTAGTTTTTTGATTTTTTTTTGATTATTTTAACTTCGGCTAAAAAGTTTGATTTGGGAAAGATTTTTTGATTTTTTGATTTTTTTGATTTATTTTTGTAAGAAAAGAGTGTAGTGATTATGAATTAGATTTAATATTTTATTTGTTGTGATTAAAATAATTTATTTTATCTTTTGTGACTAAAATAACTAAAACAAACTCTCAAACCATTTTCCCAAACGGTGCCTAAGTGTGTGTTTATATAGGAAAAATGTTTAGGACCTTTTTAAGACTCACAATTCTCACTGAATTTCAATTATTCATGTATGTATGAAATTTATTTGTATATATGTGGAGTTTATTTTATTAATCAAAAATGTTTCCAACCCCCACTGGGGGTCGACTCTCAGTGAGGTGTCACTCCAGGAGTGGACCAAAAAAAAATTATTATTATTTTTTTTTTAGAGTTTCAACAAATAAGGGGCTGCCACCTCACTGGGGGTCGACCCCAGTGGGGGTATGTAGCACGGTTGTTTATTAATAATTCAGATCTAAGAGAATTATTGGGTTCTCAACAAAAAAAAAATCCTCAATCATTTGTTGGTTTATATAGGCCTGTTTGATAGGGTTTATTTTCAGTTTATTTCAGTTTTTAGTTTAATTTAAGTTATTTTGATATGTTTGGTTCAACTTAATAACACAGCTTATAGTTTTTTGTAAGTCAAAAATTAATTTATTCTTTGAGTGAGGGAGGAGAAGCTCAATGTATAAGTCAAAAATTAACTTATATTCACAGTTATAAGCTATAAACTGTTAGGCTATAAGTTATAATCACTTTCTCACAGCTCTACCAAACAGGGCCATAGTGAGTGTTTGGGAAGTGAGTTTTTATGTAAGTTTTTTTAGTTATAGGATATTATTGGAAAAAAAAATTTTAGTGTTTAAGAAGATAGTTAGATTTTTTTAATATGATGTTTGTGAGAGAAAAAGTGAAATAATTATAAAATTGAATGTGATATTTTATTTAAATATATATATTTTTTATTTTACAAAAATTTTGTCTTTTAACAGAAAATATCAAAAAAAACCCAACAAAAAATCTTCTCCAACACCGCCATATGTACGTATAGCTATTGGTGTTGCTTTATTGGGATTTAATTGTTTACATTGCAGTTTTGATGTGAAAGACCCTTTAATATATATACATACATAATATGTATGTATGATACAGATCTATGTTCACTTTAACAAAATAACAAAAATGATTTGTGGCACTAAAACTGTGAGCACTAATGTCCCTAATTTCCAGTTTTGGTAACCTTTATTGTTTTGTTTTTTTTTGTTTTTTTTTTGTTTTTTTTTTTTTGCCTTATATAGAAATTCGGGACATTAGTGTCCCTGAATTTCGGGGCACATATCACGGTTGACAAAATAATTGCGTCAAGCCTAGAAAAGTCCTATTGATCTAGCAGCTTTTTTATTTTATTTTATTTTATTTTTTTTCGGATTACAAATCTGTTCCAAAAAATGAACAGATATGAGAAAAGTGAAGGGGAAAGAGGAACATATGGAGAGAAAATTTGAAAATGACTTGAATTTAAATAAATGGAAAATTTATTCATAAATCTTAATTTTTGAAAAGTTGAATCATTTAGTCTTAAAAGTTTTCTTATGGTCCATTTAGTCTCATTTTATACATCATCATGATGTTCATGATGTAAATGAATATGATGTTTCATTCTAAATTTCAAAATTTATTGAAATCTGATGAACATTAGATGTTTGAAATCTAATGTTTGAAGCATTCATCCTATAATTTCAAACATTATTTAAATCTGATGAACATTAGATGTTTGAAATCTAATGTTTGAAACATTAATCTGATGTTTGAAACATTGTAATGAGACCTTTCAGTCTATAAGAAAACTTTTAAGACTAAACAGTGCATAAGTTATTAATTTGGGATTTATTGGTGCATCCCCCATAATAAATAGAAGAATAAGATTATAAAAATTTAATAAATAGGTTAAAAAAATTTAATAGATAAAAAGATTAAATAGATAGTCAAAAAAATTAAATCGGTAGAAAATTTTGTTAAAATTTTGCCTCGATGAAGCTGTTAGAGCGTCTCCAATGATTTGTTATTAGAGTTGTCATTGCTATAATATAACAATAATGGTATTCCAATGATAAATATGGCAGTTGTCATATTCACAAGCTTTAGCAGTTGTTACAAGTTTAGAATGTTAAACGATAGTTGTATTGTAATCTTATTGTAAATAATTTCTCTATCGGGGTGTATTTGGTTGAATATAGTCTATTAACTCTCCTCAAAGTGATTGAATCTATTGACGTTGATTTCAATCTAATTTATTAATGGATATTGATGGTTATGACCCACATGGCCCAGGATAGCCTAACCCACAATTGTCTTATGGCCTAGTAGATGAAACTCAACAACAGGCCCACCGAAGAACCCATGTTACTCTAGACTCTGTGGCATTTAGACACCTGTTAAATAGGGAGTTAGTCGCGAGACAGACAAAAATTTTGCAGAGTTATTGAGTCTAGGTATCAAACATTAAATGAGACTATCATAGCATTAAATGAAACAAGACCTCTCATTCCCTGGTATGGTGAAACTGCCATGATCAACAATGAGTAGACCATAGACTTTCGACTAATAAGACAGCTTGAATGAATAAAGAAATAATTAGTAAAAGATATAAGGAAGCTTGTGAAGAACGTTAAAGACAACAAATAATACTCTCTTCCCTCTTCTTCTTTCTCTCTCTCAACTTTCTCTATTCATTTTCTTCCGATCACTTCCTGTCTGACTTAACCATTGGAGTGTCCACGGAGAAAAATCACTCCAGTCTTAGTACCTCCCTACTGGACCTTTTGTAGGCACGTATCAAGAAATCGAAGGCCAGCAAACTTGTGGAACACGTGGATTAGTCTGATCCATCTTCCATTGATCGTATGGCATCAACAGATTTTATACAAATTGACATAATAAATATATTACATGACTACAAGTATTATTTTTTCTTATTATACATATGGCTTTTTGATGCGTAAAAATTGAAAAAATATTTTATATTGATATGAGTCACTTCATTTTGTTTTTTAAACACCAACTTAAATGACTATTTCAACCAATCAGAAGAGAAAAAAAGAAAAGGTAATCATTGAAAATTACACTTGTTTTTAAATAAATTTTTCTCACATGTTAATTGACTTGTGAGGACAATTTTTTTTTTTTCATTAAATGTCGGTTGGTAGAGAAATAGCCAAGTCATTTTTTTTTGGGGTACTAAAAGTTTGGTTTTTTTTGTCCTCTTGCAATTGGCTTGTAATAAGCTCCATGCTTTTGTCCTTCCCTACAAACAAAGCAACCACTGATTGTTACACGGTTCTTGGTCGACGTTCAACGTAGAACTTCTATCGACTATTTTAAAAAGATGGTTATAATTAATTTTTTAATTAAAAATTATTTATAAATAATTTTTTATGAAAAAAAAAATTATAATTTAAAAAATAAATTATAACCCACTTTCTAAAAAGAATCTATATGAATTCTCTGTCTCTCTCTCAATAAATTTCACTTTGTAGAAGGCTAGGTGGAGGGCATTAGTGTCCTCAGCTCAAATGGAGGTTGATCCACATGGGCTTTCAATTGTTGCCAGTGCCACTTCTCTCTCTAGTTAATAGGAAAATTTTATAATTTTAAAAATAATTATAAATCAAATAATAAACTTTATTAATATTAATAATTAAATTCTTAAACTTTTTCATTAATTTGTGATAATTTTGTGAGAATGCAATTGAGAGGTAATTTCCCCATCGTCTATATACGAGCATCTCTATTCAAAATGTAAAATCTTGAATGGCCAGAACCAGTGAACAATTTTTTGTTTGAATGACAGAGCCATAGAGATTTTGTTCGGATGGTGGGGAACTATTCATCATCATTCTAACAACAACCATGCTAAATACTCCTACTGGGGTCGACCCCCAGTGAAGTGGCGGGCCATGATTCACAAAAAAAAAAATAATAATAATAATAATTTTTTTTTTTGGCCAATAGAAGGACAGCATACACGACCCCTAGTGACCTCCAGTGACCCCAGTGGGGTCTGGGGCATTTTTGATTCTAACAAATGTTTAAACCCTCTATTTGTCGCCAACGGCATAAATGCGACCTAGAAACAGTTTAGGTGTCACATCGTATCATCTGACAGCATTTTGGGTGGTTGGCTTTTGTTTAATTCTAATTAAAGTAAAATCCAATATCGGGTTAAGGTGGTTTGAGCAGTTTTGTATTTTTTAAGTGAGAATATTGTAATACATAAATAATTAGTCGAAATTATTAAATTGTGAATAAAAATTGTCTTATAAAGTAGGTATCAATAGAAGTTGGACTTGAGCCTAGGCTTGGACTTAGGCCCTGTTTGGTGCAGTTTAAAAGCTGCTTATTTCAGCTTTCAGTTTAATTTAAGTTATTTTGATGTGTTTGGCTTAACTTATAACTTATAGCTTATAACTTTTTGGAAGTCAGAAATCAGCTTATTCTTTGAGTAGGGCAGGAGATGCTTAATTTATAAGTCAGAAATCAGTTTATGTTCATAGTTATAAGTTATAAGCTGTTTAGGTATAAGTTATAAGCACTTTCTCACAGCTCTACCAAACAGGCCCTTAGTCTTAGTCTTAGTCTTAGTCTTAGTCTTGGTTTGGACTGGCCTAGGCTTGTGTATTTGTATGTATCAGACTTAGTGTTGGGCATGGGTTAGATTGTGCTATGTTGGGTTGGACTTGTTTTGTGCATATATTTTAGACTGGGTTTGGATTGAGTAGTGACTCAACAACCATATTCATTTTGTTACCCATCTAATTAAATTATTTAAATAGCATTATATTTATTTATTTATTTTTATATATGTGGGAGCCGAATTTATTGATAAATTCGGAAGGGGCATGTCTCAGTACTAACATTAATCGGACGTCCAGCAAAGGTTAATCGGTCCCATCTTGCAAGTCTAAGGAGGGCCGAATACGATACGTAAGCCGATTAATGAAGACCGTTGGGCGCCGAATATAAGAATAGGTAATGATTGAAAACCAGGCTCAGGCCCCGAGGCCTTAGGAGGAACAGCTATAAATAAAGGAAGCAGCGTTCTTGGAAGGTATGCAAGAAATAGACACTCCATTAAGCTTAATATACAAACTTTCTTGAGTAGAGGAACTGACTTGCCCGTCGGAGTGCTAATCCCGGCACCCCCGACCGGAATATTTGTCTTTGCAGGTGACAAGCAGAGGATCAAGAGCGTCTTCCTTGATCCGAAGAGTATTTCCAAAATCACTTCCCCACAATTGGCGCCGTCTGTGGGAATACTCAAATACATCCATGGAAGGCGTGACGCAAGATCCTCCAATAGCCACCGACGAGACCACACAGAGAGACGACATCACCCCGGCAGATATGCTCGGGAAGGAAACCATCGCTGCGCGATGCGCCTTGAATTTTGATTCACCAACGACTTCAGCGCAGGAGACGATGCAAGCCATCATAGAACAAGCTAAACAGAATGAGCAAAGGCTGGAAAATATGCTCGCAGAAAACGAACGCCTCCGACAAGATTTGGCCCTGGAAGTAGCAAAGTCCAAAGAAGCTGCGCGCCAAGACCCCGAACGACCCCCGAGGGCAGGTAAACAACGACCTCGAGCCCGACCAAGGGAAACTGATAGCGACTCCAATTCATTATCCACGGAGCATAACAAGGGACGCTCGGACACTTCCAGTTCCTCTGAAAAAGGCCCACATATAAAGAACAAGCGCAGAAGAAACAGCTCAGACGAAGAGGACCGGCACGATCCTTTCATTCGACGAATTGCGAGGGCGGCCCTGCCCAAGAAGTTCAAAGCTCCACCATTCACTCTCTACAACGGAAAATCAGACCCCACCGATCATATACGTCACTACAAGCAGGCCATGACGCTGCATGCAGACAATGAAGCCCTCATGTGCCGAATATTCCCCAGCAGTTTGGGACCACTAGCTGTCAGATGGTATTACAAGCTAAAGCCGGCTTCGATCAGAAGTTTCTATCAATTGCAAAAATCCTTCACGGCCAGGTTCATCACCAACGAGGTACAACCAAAACAGGCCGACTCTCTCTGGGCTATGCAAATTCAATCGGGAAAAACACTGAGAGCATATTCGGCGCGATATTAGGAGTGCTTCAACCTCGTTGACGACGCTTGCAACGACTCCATGGCCGTTACCGCCTTCAAAATGGGACTACATCCTGACAGTGCTCTTCGCAACTCCCTGACCAGAAGACCCCCCAAAACAGTCTGGGCGTTGATGAAGAAAGTCGAAGAGTATTGCAAAGTGGAAGATGATGCCCTGAGAATCAAAGCCAGCCGAACGTCCACCAAATCGGGACCTCCTGACATTGCTCAGTCGATAAGCTCCGTGCCACCTCTGAGCCTCGAGCCGCGACAACGTGCTAAACGGGATAAAAGGCGGGACTCTCGCCGATCGAGCGATCAATGCTCCCACCCGATGAATGAGCAATTGCAAGTCGACAGTAGGCGCTCGAGGCGCGTCGACAAAAAGTACACAGAACTGTCAGAGCCAATCACCGCTGTAATGACCAAAATCCAACACCTCCCATTCTTCAAATGGCCGTCAAAGATGGTGGGACCACCCGATACACGACGAAGGGACCGGAGGTGCGAATATCACAGAGATCACGGTCATGAAACAGAGTTGTTACGCATTAAAAGACCACCTGGAAGAACTGGTGCAAGACGGTCGACTGCAGCAGTATGTGAAACAGGGAAAGCCAACCAAGGCATTAGCATTAAGGCAGAATTCTCCCCCACTCGGCGTGATCCACGTAATTTACAGCCTGCCCACACTCCCGGCCATGCACACAATTCGATCGCACCCAATTTTACAGGGACGCCGTATTTCGACTGACCGGTCCGAAGAAGCTCCGACAATTGCCTTCAACGACTCCGACCTCAATGACGCAACGGCTTCCCACGTTGATCCGCTAGTTATTGGATTAAGCATAAATCAGTTTGTCATTGAACGGATCCTCATAGATCCAGGGAGTAGTTCAGAGGTCATGTACTATCAAACTTTCGTCAAGATCGGTCTCAACGAGGCAGATCTATCGCCGGCACCTCACCCACTGTTCGGCTTTAATATGAACCCGGAATACCCATTGGGCAAGGTCACATTACCTGTTCGAGCAGGATCTAGAACGGTCGAAGTGGAATTCCTGGTCGTGAAGCTCCCATCGCCGTATAATGCTATAATGGGAAGAGCCTGGCTACATATCATGAAGGCCATCCCAAGCACTTACCATCAGATCCTGCGTTTCCCAACAACCCACGGCATTGAAGAAATACGAGGTTTCCCCCAAGCGGCACAAGCAGAGTTTTGACGAAAACCCTATCACTGATCCGATCTGTGGGCTCTGATAACTGTAAATATATTTTGCCCCTGCAATATGAACTACTTTTCCTCGACGCTGAAAATCATATGTCGATTCCCAGTGGGGCACTTGCCACAATTGGCCAGATCAAGTCTCCGGATTCGGAGCGCCCTTCGTGTATCACGATTGGCCAAATTAAGTCTCCGGATTCGGAGCCCCCTTTGGCGCATGCCGCCATAGGGCCGATCAAGTCTCCGGATTCGGAGCCCCCTTTAGCGTATGCCGCCTTAGGGCCGATCAAGTCTCTGGATTCGAAGCGCCCTTCGTGTATCACGATTGGCCAAATTATTAAGTCTCCGGATTCAGAGCCCCCTTTGGCACATGCCGCCATAGGGCCGATCAAGTCTCCGGATTCGGAGCGCCCTTCGTGTATCACGATTGGCCAAATCAAGTCTCCGGATTCGGAGCCCCCTTTGGCGCATGCCGCCTTAGGGCCGATCAAGTCTCCGGATTCGGAGCGCCCTTCGTGTATCACGATTGGCCAAATTATTAAGTCTCCGGATTCGGAGCCCCCTTTGGCGCATGCCGCCATAGGGCCGATCAAGTCTCCGGATTCAGAGCGCCCTTCGTGTATCACGATTGGCCAAATCAAGTCTCCGGATTCGGAGCCCCCTTTGGCGCATGCCGCCTTAGGGCCGATGAAGTCTCCGGATTCGGAGCGCCCTTCGTGTATCACGATTGGCCAAATTAAGTCTCCGGATTCGGAGCCCCTTTGGCGCATGTCGCCTTAGGGCCGATCAAGTCTCCGGATTCGGAGCCCCCTTTGGCGCATGCCGCCATAGGGCCGATCAAGTCTCCGGATTCGGAGCCCCTTTTGGCGTATGCCGCCATAGGGCCGATCGAGTCTCCGGATTCGGAGCCTCTTTTGGCGTATGCCGCCATAGGGCCGATCGAGTCTCCGGATTCGGAGCCCCCTTTGGCGCATGCCGCCATAGGGCCGATCGAGTCTCCGGATTCGGAGCCCCCTTTGGCGCATGCCGCCATAGGGCCGATCGAGTCTCCGGATTCGGAGCCCCCTTTGGCGCATGCCGCCATAGGGCCGATCAAGTCTCCGGATTTGGAGCCCCCTTTGGCGCATGCCGCCTTAGGGCCGATCAAGTCTCCGGATTCGGAGCGCCCTTCGTGTATCACGATTGGCCAAATTAAGTCTTCGGATTCGGAGCCCCCTTTGGCGCATGCCGCCATAGGGCCGATCAAGTCTCCGGATTCGGAGCCCCCTTTGGCGCATGCCGCCTTAGGGCCGATCAAGTCTCCGGATTCGGAGCGCCCTTCGTGTATCACGATTGGCCAAATTAAGTCTCCGGATTCGGAGCCCCCTTTGGCGCATGCCGCCATAGGGCCGATCAAGTCTCCGGATTCGGAGCCCCCTTTGGCGCATGCCGCCTTAGGACCGATCAAGTCTCCGGATTCGGAGCGCCCTTCGTGTATCACGATTGGCCAAATTAAGTCTCCGGATTCGGAGCCCTTTTGGCGCATGCCGCCTTAGGGCCGATCAAGTCTCCGGATTCGGAGCCCCCTTTGGCCCATGCCGCCATAGGGCCGATCAAGTCTCCGGATTCGGAGCCCCCTTTGGCGCATGACGCCTTAGGGTCGATTAAGTCTCCGGATTTGGAGCCGAGTCATCTCCTTGAGGCCGATTGGGCCGGAGCAGACGTTGGCACGAACGAAAGACTAATTGCTCATATCTAACACACTAGAACAGATCATATATTCGAAATAACGGGCAGGCAGATTTAAAATAAAACCATTTATTCGATCAAACAGTTGTTACAAAAAACGTAACCCGCATTAGGGCGTTACAGTATCGAAAGCATAAATATAACCATTTATTCGATCATACAGTTGTTACAAAAACCGCAACCCGCGTTCGAACATTACAGTATTTTAGGCAAACAAAAAAAGAAACAAAATGCGCTGGTAAAGCAGCAACGCCGGATCGACGGACGCCGCCTTGAACCTCTCCACGACTCGCACAGCGCCAAACTTCCCCTGATACCATTGACAATGTCAAGGCAAAGATCCAGGACAAGGAAGAATGAACTTAACAGTTGTTGCCTCTCCTTTCGGGGTGATCTGCTTCGACGACTTGGAGACTTACAGATCTCAGGCTCTCTGAACGACTTAACCCTCTCACACCTAGGTTTTCTGATGAAATCCATCGCAACGCCAAATTTGACCGAAGTCTGAGCCTCTGAAACCAAAATCACCATCCCACACAAGGAATGATGAGTCGAGTGGGATTATTGGTGCGAAGCGCCTGCTCCTTTTATTCTCAGCAACGACCGCGATCTCGAGGTCCCAATCCCAAGAGAGTTTGATAGCACCAAAAATCGAGCGTCGATTGACATTCGTAACTACCAGCCCACTAATCCTACCGGCCAAGTAATAATGCGTCAACTCCAAATCCAAGATAAATAGCCGTTGAAACCATAACGAAAGTGCAGACCCTGCCGATAAGCCCGCGTATGGCCGGACAGTTAACAGCCATCTGGGCCGGACAATATTCAGACAACACAAAATACACATAAGTCGAATACGAATGACAACGAGACGGTAAAAATGAAACGTTCTTTATTCAGTAAAATAATAAGTTACATAGTTTCAAACGCGCCGAGCGTTCCAATTTTACAACTACTAAACTTATACGGCGTCGCTTTCATCCTCGCTCTTCTCAACTTCAAAAGCAGAAAACGGAAAATCTTTTTTCCTGTAGCGTGGTGATGCAAAATCAATTCCCGACGCCCGAAGAGCTTCTGCGGCTCGAGATGCCTTGATCCAACCATGCCGAAACCCACGATTTTCACATCGGCACACTTCTTCGGCCAATCTCTCCTTGGTTTTCTCGATCCCCACTTTTCGGCCCTCATGAAAACCTTTCTCATAGGCCCTCCCCTTCGCGCTCTCTATCGCAAACATACTTGCCGTATCTCGATCGGCGAGTGCGGAGCTGATAAGCCGACTAGTAACCCTCTCCTCCACAATTGGGTTTGCGTGCACGGTGGGTTGTGGCTGTGCCGCCTTGATCTTCTTTAATTCCCGCTCGGCCGCCTCCGGGCGGGCCTCCAAACTTCGAATTCGTTCTTCCTTCTTCTCCATCTCTTGACGGGCAGCGCCCAGTCGCATGCTGACTTCGTAAGCCGTGTAAAGCCCCTTCACCGCGCCGTGAACGCCCTCGCGAAACACCTCGTAGTCCTGACGACCAAGCATTGACTGCTGAACCTCAGGAGGGAATATCTGTCGGGTAAAGTCGACCGCTACGTCTGGGTCTCGAATGATCGAATCCGCCTCCGTCATGGGTCTATTCTTTACGAATACCGCAAAGCTTAATGGGCGCGGATTCGCGTCAGACCTCCTCTCAACGCAGGGTTGTGGAGATTTGCCCTGCGACTGCTTGTCTCGCCTAGGCGACCTACTATGACGTCGAGGAGACTGACGCCTCTCTCGACCCTTGGCACTCCTACTTCCTGCACGCGAGGGTTCATCACCTCGGTTCATATCTCGCCCAGCTCAGCTAGGGTCTTCGCTTCCCCTTTACTATTAAAGAAGAGTCGGTTCGACATTCACGCAACCAGTTTTTCTCCAGGAACTCGAGGATACCAAGCTCATAAAGGATGCACCCTTGTTCATTTATTCTTCACAGAGGCAGCGTGTTCGAGGCAATCTCATTAATTAAAGATCCTGAATCGCCCGACGCCGGCTGAGTCGACGGCAGGGGCACGGTTTACCGTCTCTTCGAATACCCTAGCCGGCTCCTGAATCGATCATCATTCAGTGTTTCCTGATTCCAAATAAGCCGTACGTACAATATTGTTTGCCCATGTTAGCAAAGGAACCGCCTGGGGTAAGGGCACATTCATCAATATATTCGGCTCAGGTACCCCAGCCGGCTCCTGAATCGATCAAAATTCGGCGTTTCCTGATTCCAAATAAGCCGTACGTACAATATCGTTCGCCCATGTTAGCAAAGGAACCGCCTGGGGCAAGGGCACATTCATCAATATATTCGGCTCAGGTACCCCAGCCGGCTCCTGAATCGATCAAAATTCGGCGTTTCCTGATTCCAAATAAGCCGTACGTACAATATCGTTCGCCCATGTTAGCAAAGGAACCGCCTGGGGCAAGGGCACATTCATCAATATATTCGGCTCAGGTACCCCAGCCGGCTCCTGAATCGATCATCATTCGGCGTTTCCTGATTCCAAATAAGCCCTACGTACAATATCGTTTGCCCATGTTAGCAAAGGAACCGCTTAGGGCAAGGGCACATTCATCAATATATTCGGCTCAGGTACCCCAGCCGGCTCCTGAGTCGATCAGAATTCGGCGTTTCCTGATTCCAAATAAGCCGCGCGTACAATATCGATCGCTCGCGTGTCTAATCAAAACAAGGCATTCGAAGAAAATGGAGTATAAACGTCAACATCCGCAGATCCAGCAATTTATTCGGCTCACAACTTGACAGTTCATAAAGAAATCAATGTTGACGCAGGATATTCAATCCCTAAAAGCCGAAACTCAGCAACAATTGTACGCAAAGTAGCAAAACGTTTCATTAACATAATCACACAAATTGTGCACAGGAAGTAGTGGCATTACAAGGAAATGTTCATTAATAAATTGCGTACAAGTTAGTAACCAATTTATACATGAAAACTACCCTGAACCAACAGAACCCAACTAAAAAAAAAAAAACAAAAAAAACAAAAAAAAAATTAGGAAACGCCTCCCAAATCACTCCTCGGTGTCAGATTCGAGTGGCTCGACATCTACTTGCTCATAAGGAATTGGCAAATCCGATGTAACCCCAGCGGCAGCAAGGGCTTTGAGCCACCCATGTTTGAACCCCCGATTTTCAAACTTGGGAACTTCATCAACATATTCAGTGAAAGCGGCGCTCTTTCCCGCCTCGAAAGCCTCAGATACGGCTTTCTCTTTGGCCGCCTTCAGTTCCTCCAGCTGAGCCTCCGCCTGGGCAAGTTCGTCCCTTGAGAGTTTAAGCGATTCCTTACTCGCATTCGCTCTAGCCTCAGCGTCGGATCGAAGCTGTTCAGCAAAGCGAGCCCTCTCCTTCTCCGCTTCGGCTCGGGCGCTCTCCATTGCGGCCCTCATCTTTTCAAACTCCACTCTACTCTTCTGACCTTCCACTTCGGCTTGCAAACGGTCAATCCTGCCAAGAGCATCATGCAGACGGCGACCCAAGTCGGCAATCCTGCCGACGGTCTGCAAGAATAAGGGATCATTAGGTACCTTTATAAAAAATAAATTCAGAAATAAATATAAGATTCCTACCAGGAGTGCCGACTGCGCAGATAAGGCTACGGCCAAAATATCCGACATGGCGCAAAAGGCTGCATTGTCAGCCGGCAATGAAATCGACGCCGCCAAGCTCAACGCAACGGCCGGATCCTCAATGGCAGAAGCATTGGAAGAAATCGGCGTGCCTCTGATCTTCGGCTGAATGACAAATGGAGCAACCACGTCCGATTCCTCAAGGCGAGGCCGTTTGTCAGGACTAGCTTCAGAACTGGCCTCCCCCTCGGCGCTGCATTTTTGGCCGCGCTCCCCTGGAATCTCCCGTTCCTCAACGGCCCGCTGTTCACCCCCCTCTTTCCGTTTCAACTGGCGTAACCTGAGCCAGCCCTTCAACGATGGGTACGGAGGCCTTAGGCAAGTTGGGATCAGATCCATCGGCCTCGGCCTTTTGTCGAGCAGCCATTCGCTCGGCGTTTTTCCTACGCACCATCTGCGAAAGGCTTTCCTTCGCCATACCTTCGAAGAAATCGCCGGGAAGGTCGCCCAAATTGCGAAAATGTCTCCGGAAGAGACCTCTGCCTGACCCGACGCGGATGGCGAAGGCTGATCGAGTCCGGCAGCCTCAAACGCAGAGCGGATGGCCACGTCAACTTCTTCGGCCTCCACAGTAAACTCTCTCGCCGGATCGGCAACTACTTGTATTTCCGGCTCTGTGTCACGCCCCGATTCAGAATCTTCGAGACCGATTTGCCTGAGGTTCTTGTAGCTGAGGAAGATAAGAGCCGAGAGCTGCTGATCGCCGGATGGAATCGGAATGTTGTCAGCAGCCGAAAGCGTGGTATAAGTGGGCTCGTACCGAAGTAAGATGTGGGCGGCTCTCCCCTGTTTTTGCACGTTTGGGCGGCCAAAGTAGTGGAGTGCAGTCTTAATATCCCTAAGGACCGCTTCGTCAGCGCAAGTCAGAATCTTCTTCAATTTATTACCTGTAAAAAAGGAATGATTAAGGAAAGAGAGCCGATTAAAAGGTAAACCATTAAACACAAGATACTACGTGGCAACCTGGGTCACCCTTATGTCTGGGGATGGGGTCTAGGCGATCTTCGCCTTCAGCGAACTCCTAATTACCTCGGACATTGACCATTACATCGTCAACCCTCTTACCAGAACTGGCAAGCATAGTCACCAAATGATGGTCAATATCCTTGGCCCTAAGGAAGTACCGACCCAGCCGACCTGAGGATTTGGCTAAAGCATAGCAGTGCCGAATAGCCGGAATTCCAAGATTGATCCCAAGACGCCGGTTCAACTCTATAACACCCATAACGATTCGAAAGAAATTTACGTTGGGCTGAGAAGGAATCAGATTCCGATGGCGAAGGACAGCCCTAAGTAGTGGATCTAGGGGGAAACGGACTCCGCCTTCCGCTACAGACATGAGGGGGAATACGATTGTATTCTGATCCTCCCTTTCCATATCCAGAGTAATGTCCGTTACAAGAGTTAGATGGACGTCATCGGGAATGGAAAAATGTCGTCGGAAGCCGGAAATGCGACTCTCAGAAAGGAGGTCCTTCAGGTGTTTAGCCATTTCGACGGAGGTCCAAGGTTTCGCTGAAAGTAAAAAACGATAAACAGAGAATAGAGTTACAAAGAAAGGGGAAGAAAACTTACGAGAAGCAGATGAGGCGAAGGTAGATGGACGAAAGTTGCAGAAAATGCGGTGAGAGAAGAGATGCGCGCTGACGGTCCAGACGTATCAGATGATCGACGAAATGTGCACCAAAAAGGGACTGAAGTTTCAAATCGCAATAAATGCGAGGGACGCATGAACGAAGCGGGAAAGTGTAACGATAGACGAAAAGGCGAGCGCTTTCTGACATTGTCTGACGCCTTGGGATACGCGAAGCCTCCTGATCTAAGGGGCTTTTCGAATTCTAAACCAAACACGCTGATTAACTACCGTCAATAGGGAGTTCGGGGGGCAATTGTGGGAGCCGAATTTATTGATAAATTCGGAAGGGGCATGTCTCAGTACTAACATTAATCGGACGTCCAGCAAAGGTTAATCGGCCCCATCCTGCAAGTCTAGGGAGGGGCGAATACGATACGTAAGCCGATTAATGAAGACCGTTGGGCGCCGAATATAAGAACATGTAATGATTGAAAACCAGGCTCAGGCCCCGAGGCCTTAGGAGGAACAGCTATAAATAAAGGAAGCAGCGTTCTTGGAAGGTATGCAAGAAATAGACACTCCATTAAGCTTAATATACAAACTTTCTTGAGTAGAGGAACTGACTTGCCCGTCGGAGTGCTAATCCCGGCACCCCCGACCGGAATATTTGTCTTTGCAGGTGACAAGCAGAGGATCAAGAGCGTCTTCCTCGATCCGAAGAGTATTTCCAAAACCACTTCCCCACAATATATATAATGCAAGGGAGGTTTTCAACCTTTACAACTCTCATCTCTTGATGATGGTGTTGATGATCATATTATGCACATGGAAGTTTTGCACCTTTGTAACTTTAGCCCTTATGGTTAGAGTTGATGGTCATTGATGCTAAGTTTTATGGTAGCCTTCATGGCTAAAACCCCATTTCCTACAAGTATAAAAATGGCCTTTCCCCTCCAACTTAGATAGATGAGATAGAAATATTTTTGAGATGAAAAATTTGTGATTTTCTTTAGATAAAGTTGGAGAAGATTTTTATATTCTATCTTCTTTGTGCTAGCCCCTTCTTTGGTTCTTGTTAGAGAGATATTGCTGTCATTGTGAAGTTCGCCTGAGCTATTCAGAAGGTACTTCTGCATTAGCTGGTTTCGACCATCATATATTGGGAGATAGAAGCCGAGGTACCTCTAGCACCCATCGGGAGACGATTAATCTGTTTTGAGGAAACTGTAGTATCACACAAGTTTCAGTTTGCATCTCTTATCTTTTGTTCTTCAAACTTTTAAATTTGAACTATTTCTTGCATATTATTTTATAAGTTCATGGGAATCTATCTTGTAATATGTTCCATGATGTAGTCTAGTTTATTTATGTTTTTCTTAGTTGTGTAATTTATTTTGTATTTCATTCTTTAATAAATAAATAAATTGTTTTGTCATTTCTATTTATTTTATTTTAAATATATTTCTTATATTATTATGAGAAAATACCAACAATCTTAAAGCAGATTCATATTAACAAGTTTTGATAAAACAATTTAGTTTTATTATAATTTTATTCTGATGACTCTTAGAATTAAAATTAATTTAATTACCTAGAGTTATTGGATTATTTTGAGTTGTTCATTTCTAGTAATTTATCCATACAATTTATTTTATGTTAATTGGTTGTTATTGCACGAGTAATTTGATTGTTAATGCATAGGTTACTAAGAATTGAAAAATAAAAATTTTATTTCTTAAGATTCTTACTAATTTTTTGATTTGTTTGTTATTTATTTTCTTTTGTAGTTAACTTTCTCTACAAGTTTATCTAAACGTGAAAGGAGGATATATAATATAAACAAACAAAACAAATTGGAATTAGTAAAATGGACTACTAATTTTTTATTTGAGTAGGAGTACCTATGCGTGGAACAAGACATAATATTGGTCCTTCAAATTTTTGAAAATATTTGTGAATTTAGTTATTCACTTTATAGTTCAGTTTTATTTCAGATTTATTCCGTTTGTAGTTTTGAAAGTTTGTTAACCATTTCGATTTAATTTGATTAATTCAATTTTGGAAAAAACAAAGTGTTAGATTTCATATTTTGAGAATTTTAAGAGATTCGTCTAATTAAGAGGTTTTTGACGGTATAAAATATCTTCAAACATGTTTGTTTTTGGAGAAACTTTAGTAAAACAGTTTTGGTTTTTCACGTATAATAGTCTTATTACTGTGCTTGCTTATGATGATGTTGCACTATCGCATGGTGGTATAGCTTGGCATTATAATGGCATTAATCTTATTCATTCTATTTTTGTTTGTTTGTTTTTTGGTCAATTGTGAGTTCTTTCATGTCTTAATTTGTAATCAAGAAAATTACTGTAAAATATTTTTGTATTCATGGAATGATAAGTGGAAGTTTAACTTTATTGTTATATATATTTGGTTATAGTTACATGGTTGGAATGCCAACATTGTGACCATAATATTTCTATATATATAATTGATTTATAGCCATGCAACTCATGACATTCTTGTATCTCCAATACATCTATAGTTTTTGAATTACACATTGTGAGTTATAGCTGAAATTACCTGTGTGATATTCACTTTATCGGTTTATTAACTCGTCTTGTATCTAAGTGTGTATATAAACAGTGAGCATGGAGATTTAGCGGTAATGAGGATAGAGTTTTGTAATGTGTTTTATACAAAGATAAGCATTACAAGTGGAGAAGCATGTTATTGGCTAAACAGACGATTCCGGATGCAACCATGAACTCCATTTTTGCATATTTAGATAATTTGTAATTGTAACAGTTGCATTTTAATTTGTAGTAGTTTTAATTTGTAATTTGTAATAATTTCACCATAGTGAAAGGAAAGGGGGAAGGAAATATGTTTATAAACCTTCGGGTTTAAAGAAAATCTTTGGGATTAATTTTATTATTCCCAAAGTGGTTTGGTTTTCTGTAATAGAAACCACAGTGTTTAGCCTTTGGTTAAAGAGTATTTCTGAGTTATGTTCAGAAATGACAACTAAAATGGATTTAGTTTCAAATCTTTGTGGTTAGAGGAAGCCTTTGGATGTAATCTTTTTATTCCCAAAGTGGTAGGAAACCAAGTTTTGAGAAAATCTTTGGTTATAATCTGATTATTTCCAAAGTGTTTTGTTTTGGGAAATAAACCAAATTTTAGCATTAGCTAAAATATTTCTGATTTTTATGCAGAAATAATGGTTTCAGTTCCGGGAGTACCGGTTAACTTTTATAAGTGGTGTAATTCTAATAGCAATTAAGTTTTGTAAATTTGATTTGTTTTAACCTAGTTTATCCCCTAAAAAACTTAATTCTAAATTTGTTTTCCATGGATTAGGAGTCAACATGCTCTTGAAAGTTTTGTCTAAGGTTAACTGGGTCTTAAGTGGGACTGATGTAACCCCTTCGATCTTCCTAGAAACTTTCCTGACCATATTCGATTCTAGGGTAAATGTTGAGATCAATTTTGAATTAAATTTCAGACTTTGGATTTTCTAGTGTTAAGTTTAGTTTCTGAAAAAATAGAATAGTGAAATTTTGTTGTGATTTTTCAGAAATGGCTTCAAGAGGTGACAACAGAAAATGTTGTTCCACCTGACAACCTTAAACCTTGCGAGGTTCTTAAAGGAAGATCTAAGGAGATCAAGTATGATTAAAGGAAATCATAAGATTGCATGATAATATCGCTAAATTAATCAGAGGCAATTAATATGTTATCATTATGCCAATTATAGCATGTATGATTGCTATGTGACTTTGCTTAAGAGCAAAGATGAAACAACCCGTTAGGGTGGATGAATGTATTTTTTGAATTTTTATAATTCTGAATGTATTCTTGAATTGGTGGCTCCTAGTGAGTGTAAGATCACTAATCACAAAGATAGAAAAGTGGTGGTTCCCAAGGGGTGTTAGATCATTGGCTACTCAGTTATGAGATTGTGGTTCTTAGTAGTGAATAGATTACTGATCATATGTCAAGACATAATGATTCTTAGTAATGAAAGAGTCTATTGATCCTATGTCAAGACATTGTGATTCCTAGTAGTGAAGTGACTATTGATCACTTGTCAAGATATTGTGATTCTTAGTAATAAAATGTCCATTAACCACATGTTGAGAAATTAGTGATTCATAGTGATAAGACTACTGGCCATGTTATGAAGTTTCGAATAGTAGATTACACTGAATCTATGTTTCCTAATAGTAAGGCTATTGACTTCAAATTGACTTGTTGGACCAAACTCGTTTGGTACCTTGAATTTGGAAAAGACATAATTTGGTTAATACGGTTTGGGAATGTGTTTTTGTGATATGATTTTGAAAGTTTATAATCATTGTGACACAAGGAATTGTTTATAGACCCTGTATGAATTTTTGGAGAGGTCGAGAGCCTTCGTATAAATTTTACAAATGTGAGGGTGTCATGCAAAATGTGGCAAATGTAGGGGTGCCATGTAAAAGGTGGCAATACCTAAACCCAAGCGGGTAAGATAGACCTAAAAATCCATTGACTTTGGATTCAACGGTTATGCATAATATAGTAAGGCATATTGGTTTTCTTGTGGACAAATCTGATATTTAAATTTACACAAGAATATAATAATGAGGAAGCGATTTTCATGAGGAAAGAGACAAGCCTAGAAGATATTAACAGACTAGGACTTTAAAAATTTTCTATTTAATCTTCTTAAACCTATATAGCGGCTAGTGAGGCTAAAAGCTTCTTTGAAGTTGTGTTTTCTCTAGAAAGTAGTTATTAAATTAACTTCATCTTGCAGAGGTAGTAATCCTTAGGATGCAAAGTGAATGAAAACCGATGAGACAAGCTTGTTATCAAAGGATACTGTGACAACCCTCACCTCTGATTACTGCTAAACTATGACTGAGCATGATAAGTAACTGATAAGAATGAAATTCTGAACTGATTGTATGAGTGTATTGTTTTGAATGCATTTCTATCTGTTTGATTTCTGAATGAATCTGTTCATGTTTTAACTTTGAACTGCGAATTGAAAGTCTTATCGGCGACCGAATCAGAAATTGATTAGTGTTATATGCTAGTTAGAATTTATGTAATTTTACGGTAGATTTAATTTAAATTTGATTTGGAATGTTTAAATTAGAATTAAATAAAGTTAAATTACATTAGTTTGCATTTACTACCATTTTGCCATCTAGTGGGCCACTTTACAAATCTTGTTTGGGACTTAACTTACACACTTGATGCATCATTTCTTCATCCTCTTCTTGAGACCAACCGAAAAAGAGAGGGAGTTAGGAGAAAAACTTGACTTCATTTGAGATTTGCTTGGAATTTTAGTAGAATTGAAGAGCATTTGCATATTTGAGCTTCCACATATTGAATTCAAGACCTAGGTAAGGAATTCATCATCTCAATTGTGTATTTGAGTTATTTCTTGCATGGTTCATGGTAAATTGGTGATCTAAGTCAAGAATTAAAGTAAAGTGTTGGATTGAGGCTTAATCCATGCCTGCATGTTCATATTCTTGAATTTGGAGGTTGTTCTTCATGAATTTCCACATGCATGTCCACATTTTTGTTATAGTCCATGAATTCACCATGTTCTTGAGCTAAAATTTGCATTTGGTCATGTGTTAGTAGCTTTGAATTCAATTGAACGCATGCATGTTAAATGTACATCTTGTTCTTGAAGTTTATTTGAAATTGGTGTTCAATTGGTTTACCTTTGGGCTTGATTTTACAAAATTGATCTTTGAATCATGTTATATTGTTGGTTTTCAAGTGTTTTCCAGAAAATTGGCCCAAAAGGTTGAGCTTTGAGGTGTTGAATGCTTGGTTTGAGCTTGGGCGGCAAATCTGGAAATTCCAGATTTTGGCTTCCACGCTCGAGCGAAGGATTCCATACTCAGGTGAGACCCTGTGTATTTAGAGGTCCGCTCGAGCGACGGAATGTTGGCTCAAGCGTGAATTGCAAGCTCTCAGGTTTTTGGTGCACGCAGACGCATACTCGAGCGAGAGAACCTACGTTCGAGCGAGGACTGTGTCTCACGCTCGAGTGAGCATCGAGTGGGGATTTTCAACATCCAGCACTTTTTGCATTTTTATAGACCGCTCGAGCGAGGAAGTCCACACTCGAGTGACCCCACTGTTTTGACAAGCTCGCTCGAGCGAAGAAAGCCACGCTCGAGCGAGACCCCTGTTTTCTGAAAATTTTGAAAAGTGTTTTAAAGTGCATCTTTGCATCCTCTTTCCATCCTAGGCATTCCTAGGCCATGTTTAAGGCATCTTAATGAGGATATTGATGTAGAACCACACCGAGTCAAGATAGGGACTAAGTTGTTGATTCCCAAGTGTGCAACTTAGTGTGTGTTCATTCTGTAACTGTGTAGGGTTAGCATCCGAGGACGCTCATTAGCTGCTTATAGCCCAGTGCTCTGTGAATAACAATGTTGTAAAGATATGTTCAATTATGAATTTTTTTCGAATGATCAACTGTTCTGTTTACTGAAACGTTATTGTTTAGTGAATGAATGTTTGTCCTATTTGTAAACTGTATTCGTGGCATCCATAGCAATTTACTGTTACTGCTACTGTCACAAAGATCTCTGTCGGTTCCCATGTTTGGAACCACTACTATTTACTGTTATGATGGCCATCAACTAACTGTTCGGTCTGTTAAGATCTACTGTACTGTTTTGCTATGGGATGCACCACATATGACTGCTATGGTTTCTAAGTGACTGATATGACTATTTATTTACTGAAAGGACATTCATTCTTAACCTCTTTACACAACTGTTATTCACTGGGCTTTAGCTCACTGTTTATATATATATATATATGTAGGTGTCCAGGCACCGGATCAGAGCTAGGAGCGTTGGGTTAACTCCCTTTTTGTCAAGCCAACCATCGTGCCTCACTTTGAGGTTCCATGTCAGCTCAAGCCAAGGCTGTTTTGGGGTGTTTTAGATTCCCCCTTTTTGCCTCTGTTTTGTAATAAATGTTGAGACTTACACTGTATTATGCTAATTAGGGATTTGGTCCCTAACCTGAATGTTTGTATATATGGTGTATATATATGTTTTGCTTATCAATGTGAATATGTTCGGAAAAGTCTTTTTGCATACAGATTGTCACAGCTCATTGGGCATCTTTTATTACTATTTTGGCTTCCGCCAGCCCCTGCACTCTGTATTACTGTCTTTACTGTTAAGCAGGCCTTCGGTAATCACGGATTACTGGCCGGTTACGGTGCTAAACCCATAGGGGCGGGTTTAGGTCGTGACAGATACCGACAAAGAGAAGGTCCGGATTACTTTGATACGTGATCACCAATTATGGTGAGTGTGATCGCAATTGTATAAAGTCTAAAGATATATCAAAATGGATGTTCAAATAGCTTTCCTATATGAAGATTTAGTTAAACAAATCTTTATGGAACAATTCGAAGGGTTTGTCAGTTCCAGGACAATGAAAGATTGTAAGCTTAAGAATCATTTTATGATTTGAAATAAGCACTGAAACAATGGCATGAGAAATTTGACTACACTATGTTGTCAAATAGGTATTGACAAATATGTTTATGTCAAAAACATTAACAATAGTATATGTCATGTTGTGTCTGTGTGTATATGACATACTCGTTGTTAATAGTTATGATAAGATATTCAATACTATTAAGTGGATGTTGTACCTTAAATTTGATATGAAAGATATGGGCCTTGCAGATATGATTCTGGATATTAAGATCACCATAACATCTAGTAGTATTGCACTTTCTCAGTCTCATTATGTTGATAAGATACTTGAGAAATTTAGTAAATCAGATACAAGTGTGTCAAGGACACTGGTAGACTTGAGTCTACATTTGGCCAAGAATAATGGTGAAAGTGTATTTCAACTAGAATATTCTCGGGTTATTGGAAGTTTAAAGTATCTTATGAGTTATAAAAGACTAGGTATAGCCTACTCAGTCAGTAGGCTTAATAGATACACGAGTAATCCTAATGCTACTCATTGGAAGGGCATTACGCTGGTGTTGGATTATTTACACTACACCCGGGATTATGGGTTGCATAACACTTGATATCCAGTTGTACTAGAAGGGTACAAAGGTGCCTACTTGATATCTGATATAAAGACTACAAATCCATTAGTAGATATGTTTTCTCTAATTGGAGTTGTAACCGTATCTTGGAGATTTTCCAAGCAGATGTGTATCACAAGATCAATGATGGAATTGGAATTTAGTATTAAAGTAGCTGAATGGATTTTTCGTTTTCTTGAGGATATTCCATGTTGATCAAATCTTGTGCTAACAATTTTCTATACTTTGCGACAACCAATCAAATATTTGTAGGGCACAGATGACAAGTCTAGACATTTTTCGTCGAAGACATAATTCCATATGACGACTACTCTTATGTGTTGTCACTATAGACTATATATAGTCTAAGGAAAATATTATGGATACGTTTAACTTAGGGGTAAAATTGAGAGTTAGTAAAAAGTCGTCATGAGGAATGGGGTTAAGGCCTTTAGCAAATGTTATCGGAGCGAAAAACCCAACCTAGTTGATTGGAGATCTCAAGATCTAGGTTCAAAGGGACAACAAGGTCGAACTCTTTAAAAACACTCACTGAACCAACCTAGTGTTATAGGGCTAAACCGGACACAATAGTGAGAACAGAACGATGGTTGGAGTAATTTCTGTATGAGCTCTAGTATCTCGGTTTACACAAATGACAGAACAGTTGAAGACATCACGTCAGCTAGTAAATTCGATAGGCCTTCACTACAAAAGGTTCAAGGTTAACAGTTACCTTTTCTGATGCAAGGTTGTTCTGTGTGCTCTATCTCTAAGTCTTTATTGTTAAGCGTTGTCTGTTTTTCTTTATTTGGCCAATTTTATTCATGTGGGGGGATTGTTGGAAAATAATGGTTTTCAACAACTTTGATTCGAAATTAAAGTGGGACCCAATCGCCGGTTGAGGTGGGTTTGAATGGTTTTGTATTCTCTTAAGTGAGAAGGTTGCAATACAGAAATAATGAGCTGAAACCATTAAGTTGTGAATGAGAATTGTCTCATAAAGTGAGCATCAATAGAAGTTGGACTTGGGCCTAGGCTTGGACTTAGACTTTAGTCTTAGTCTTAATTTGGACTAGCCTACGCTTGTGTATATGCATGTGTTAGACTTAGTCTGGGCATGGGCTAGATTGTGCTATGCTGGGCTAGGCTTGTCTTGTGCATATGTTTTAGACTGGGTTTTGATTGGGTTGTGACCCAACAACTGCATCTATTTTGTGACCCATCTAGTTAGATTATTTAAATAGCATTATATATATATATATAATGCAAAAGAGGTGTTCAACTTTTGTAACTCTCATATTTTGATGATAGAGTTAATGATCATATTATGCACATGGGAGTTTTGCACCTTTGTAACTTTAGCCCTTATGGCTAGAGTTGATAGTCATTGATGCTAAATTTTATGGTAGCCTTCATGGCTAAGACCCCTTTCCTACAAGTATAAAAGTGGCATTTCCCCTCCAACTTAGATGGATGAGATAGAAATATTTTTGAGATGGAAAGCTTGTGATTTTCTTTAGATAAATTTGGAGAAGATTTTTATACCAAAGAAATTTTTTTATCTTCTTTGTGCTAGCCCCTTCTTTAGTTCTTGTTAGAGAGAGAGAGAGAGAGAAAGTGTTACCATTGTCAAGTTCACCGAAGCTATTCAGAAGGTGCTTCTGCATTAACTAGTTTCGACCGTCGTATCTTAGAAGATAGACGCCGGCGTACCTCTAGCACCTATCAGGAGGCAGTGAATCTGTTTTATGGAAACTGTGATATCACATAGGTTTCGGTTTGCATCTCTTATATTTTGTTCTTCAAACTTTTAGATTTAAACTATTTCTTGCATATTATTTTATATGTTCATGGGAATCCATCTTGTAATATGTTTCATGATGTAATCTAGTTTATTTATATATTTTTAGTTGTGTAGTTTATTCTATATTTCATTCTTTAATAATAATAAAAAAAAATATTATGTAATTTCTATTTATTTTATTTAATATATTTTTCTTATATTATTATGGGGAAATACTAACCTATAATACTACTGTTCTGTATTGGGAGATCTAGTTGGTGCAAATTTATTAAGTAATTTCATAATAATATCACAGAATGTTGTTCATATGGTGATTTGGATAATAAAAAAATATATATAAAAAATAGAATAGATAAATTATTCTTTAATTTTCAATTATTTTATAAAATAGATCAATATTATTGTAAAATTTTATGTTTCCTATTAAGGTTTTAGAGACAAAAATTAAAGACACAAATTATTCTTTAGGAATGTTGGAGAAAAATGGTTTTAAACCACTAATATTTTGAGCATTAATTAATATAAGACTCACACATTAGGAATGTTGGAGAAAAATGGTTTTAAACCACTAATATTTTGAGCATTAATTAATATAAGACTCACACATTATTTTAGGTGGGTCAACGTAACATTTTGTTTCTTGTTTTATGGTAAACAGGAGTATGTTGTATGGTTGTTAAAACCATTAATTAGTTAATGAGAAATCAACTCATGAACATAAGTTTTGTAAGGAGGAGAGTTGTGGACCGAAGTAGGCTCAATCCAAAACACATAGGCGCAGGTGTGGGTTGGCTTGGGTTAGCACTTATAATTTTTGGAGAAACCATTATTTGGGGGAAAAAAAAAAAACGAATTTCAGTTTTCAAACCTTGGTCTTCAACAGTCACCTCTCTTGACCGAATAGTCACATAGGCGACTATTGCTTGCTACGGTTATTGCGTATTTAATGCAAATCAATCTCTTATTTTATGAGGAGAAACAAACATAGATTGGATTCTAGGTTTTTCGTCTTCTTATGGCAGTGTACATAGTCATCTTCATCTTCATTTTTTGTTATTTTTGTTAAGAGAGTGCTTAACACAAATTTGGTTCGCAGTACACACAGATTGTAGTGCTACTTTTGTGTGTAGGTGATTGTTGTATCCTGGAGACATGACGTCCGTAAATCTCAAGCACCAGTGGAGAGGGTGAATTTTTGTCTTAAAGACACAGTGTCCAAACATTGGCCTCAATCACACCTCTATTAATTATTTTGGTTTTGGTTCACAGTATTTATAAGTATCTTTTGTTACTTGGTTTTAGTTTATTTATTGAATGTTGAATTTCCTTTTTCCTTGCTAAATTAATTCTTTTGTGACTATTTTCCCAATACAGAATATCATTCTGTATTTTTCTGGTTTCATATACAGTGTCTGTTTGTTTCTAGTTTAAAAGAAAATAAAATTCTGTAGTGTTCTAATTTAATTAATACAGGATTGATACGTCTTTGAGTTGTAAATCTGTGTTCCCGTGTTTGTCCATGTTTGTCTTAGTATCTGGTACTGGTTTCCTTTTTATCAAACATAGTATTTGTTTGGTGTTCATCAATTTTTTTTATTATTATTTTCCTTTGGTGGTCGAAACTTGTACTAGATTGATTGATTTTATTATTATTATTATTATTATTATTATTTTGTTTGGTGCATTCTGTGACTTACAATTTTATTAAATCACAGTATCTGCTTGGTTTTTATTTATTTGGTTACTGTTTTCGTGGGTTCTTTGGAAGGAAGGTTTAAAAAACAAATAAATTAATATTTAAAATCTTTTTGTGTTTAGTTTTGAACTCTGTAATTAAAATAAAATAACATTAGTTTTCTAGTTTTATTTTTTATTTTTTACCATTGTTATATATACATATTTGTTGTGAGATATCTTCTGTTTTGATAAATTTATTTATTAAACAGAAATGGCTATTAAAAGTGGTGTTCTTCCGCCTGTTGTTCCTACACCGGTTGTCTCTCATAGTCCTGTTTCTAGAATTATTCCAGTTAATCATGGAGAGAAACCTGAAAAATTCAGTGGTGTCAATTTCAAGAGATGGCAACAAAAAATGTTGTTTTATCTTACTACACTGAATTTGGCAAGGTTTTCAAGAGAAGATGCGCCCACTCTAAAGGAGGATAAAAGTGATGCTCAGGCTGTTACTGCAATGGATGCATGGAAATATGTAGATTTTCTTTGCAGGAATTATATACTTAATGGATTGGACAACACATTATACAATGTGTATAGTCCGATCAAGACAGCAAAAGAATTATGGGATTCTTTGGACCATAAATATAAGACAGAAGACGCCGGAACAAAGAAATTTATTGTCGGTCATTTTCTTAATTATAAGATGACAGATTCCAAGACAGTGATCAATCAAGTCTAAGATCTTCAACTTATTCTACATGAAATACATGCAGAGGGAATGTCTCGAAGTGAATCTTTTGAAGTGGCAGCGATAATTGAAAAATTACCATTTTCTTAGAGGAATTTTAAAAATTATTTGAAATATAAACGCAAAGAGATGACATTAAAAGATTTGATTGTTTGCTTGAGGATTGAGGAAGACAACCGTGGGGCTGAAAAGAAAAATGGACGTCATCCTATGGAGGCTAAAGCAAATGTGGTGGAACAAAAGCGGCCAAAGAACAACAGTAAGAAAAGGAAGCACCCTGGAGAAAGTTCCCAACAAGAGTTCAACAACAGTCAGAATTTCCAAGGCAAATGCTATGTATATAACAAGCCGGGGCATCGTGCCAAGGATTGTCGCAAGCGACAGACTCAAAAAGGGAACATGAAGAAAAAAACCTGTTCAGGCCAATGTAACAGAAGAAGAAAGTCTTTGTGCAATGGTTTCGGACTTAAATTTGTCTAGAATGGTTTCTGAAGTCAATTTGGTGAGCAATCCCAAAACATGGTGGGTGGATACTGGTGCTACTCACCACATCTGTTCAGAAAAAAAGGTTGTTCTCATAATATCAAGTAGTAGATAATGGAGAACAACTTTACATGGGCAATTGTCATGACCCGAACCCACCCCTAAAAGTTTGGGTCATAACTGATCGATAATCACTTGATTACCTTCGACCTCAAACAAACATATAGAGTAATTAAAGTAATAGAGCCAAAAGGGGAAGTACACAACAAAAGAATGAGTCCATTGAGCTATACCAATGTGAGCAAAATGTAACACATCCACATCATTTACATGCCCATGCAAAAATAATATAAGTATCGAAAGAAATTTGTGCATAACGTTTACAAACCCAAGACCTCATTAGCAGAACAAAGTAAAGTCAAAGTATGATGTGAGTCAAAGACAAAACTCCATCTCAGAGACATGACTCGATTGGGTCTCAAAAAGGATGGCTCCTGAAGCTGACTCTAGGGGTGTGCTCCATGCTGTGGATTACCTACATGTGCATACATAAAATTAGGTGAGCGAAGCTCAATGAGTAACTATACAATAAACAGTGTACATAGATAGTCATAAGATTCTTCTAATACCCAAAATCGTATAAACAAAATGGCCTTAGGCCCAAACGTACTTCAAAACGGCCACGGGCCCAACATATAACAAAACGGCCTCGGTTCCAATCATATTTCAAAACGGCCTCGGGCCCAATCATATATCAAAACGGCCTCGGGCCCAACATATAACAAAACGGCCTCGGGCCCAACATATAACAAAACGGCCTCGGACTCAATCATATTTCAAAACGGTCTCGAACCCAATCATATTTCAAAACGGCTTCGGGCCTAACATATAACAAAACGGCCTCGGGCCCAACATATATTTCAAAACGGCCTCTGGCCCAACGTTGCACATGTCACAAAATATTAATGAGGTTTCTCATTTCAAACAAATCACAATATCGGCACCAATCACCGTTCATGGTTCGAGGTACACAATAATGAGCATATAAATATGGTATTATTACTCACAATGAGATCGATCTTGTGGCATTTCCTTCAGCACACAACCTACACCAAACATGTCACACACATATTCGATAAGTAATTCACTCAAATTGTACTCTTTTTTATCATTATTCACGACCATCTTTAATGAGTTTCTATTCATCATTTCACTCCCAAAAGGGGCTAAATAAGGTTGGGAATGCATTCTGGAGGCCGAGGGTAGGAAGGCAAAACAAAACAATTTTCTTCCTGTTTGGCCGTACGTGCGGCTGGTCCAACAACTCGAGCGATCTAGCTCCACACGTGCGAAAATGGCCACCGCTCAGGTGCACAGGGAGAAATGGTTTTAGGCTTAAATCTTGGGCGCTAGTGTAAAGCCCAAGGCCGCACGAGCGGTCTGGGCTCACTTAGGCAGTTCGAAAATGGCCAAAAATGCCAAACCTTCCATGCTCATTTCCAAGCTCAAATTCATGCAAAAACAACTCAAAAACATGATATCTAAGCATGATACAAGTGTAATTCCATATTAAACATATCAATCTTGCACCAACAACAATTCCATGGTTTGATCTTTTCACATTTTCATGGTTTACGTACATAAGTTCAAAATATATGTATATATTTATGAATGATTTTCTCACAAATCTTGTTTGTATGAACCATCTACGGTTTGTTTCATAGATCAAACATAAAAATGAACTCAAATCAAACAAAGGTGTGGAAATTAGGGTCCAATTTCATGCCTTTAGCTCTAGCCACCACACAACTCAAACCCTAGCTCAAAATTCCTTATTTCTTCATGATTTCTTGACAAAGATGAGTTAGAGACAAAGTTTGTAAGTAAATTTCTATACCTTTACTCAAATCTATGGTTTGCCCCTTGATTCCCTTCAAATCCCTAGCTTTCTCCTCTTCCTCTCTCTCTAACTCACACTTTGGAGCCCTTTTTCGACAAATGAAGAACAAAAGAGGCTATACATAAACACTTATCTCAAAAATCTTAATTGATTCATTACGAATCATAATTTTTCAAAATCTCACCAAAGGCTCTAAAAATCATGCTAATCATATCTATGAAGTCGGTTTTTGTTTATCGCGTCTCTACGGCTTTCAATTTCAGTTCAAAGTTTCAATTGCAACAGATATGCCTACTTTCAACAGATATTTTTCCAAATTCATAAATTTTTCATGCTTAAACTTGCAAATTCATATGAAACACATAATCACATACATAATTAAGCATAGTACGGGTTGGGTTATCACAGCAATTCTTCGACTTCTAAAGTTAAAGAAAAAGGAACGATGGTGTTGAAAATAACCTCAGAAAAGAATCTGACTCTTAATGAAGTGCTGCATGTGCCAAAAATTCGCAAAAAATTGATTTATGGATTGTTGCTGAGTAAGATTGGTTTTAGACTAGTTTTTTAATCTGATAAATTTGTACTGACAAATAATGGGATGTATGTAGGAAATTGCTACATGTGTGATGGGCTCTTCAAACTGAATGTAATGATCGTTGTTCCAACTATTAATAAGATTAACACATCTTCTGCTTATTTGCAAGAGTCTTCATGTATGTGGCATGGCAGATTAGGACATGTTAATTATGATAATTTGCGTAAATTAATTAACTTAAAATATTTGCCCAAGTTTCAAATAGATCCAAATCACAAATGTGAAGTATGTGTTGAGGCAAAGTTAACTAAATTATTATTTCAATCAATGAAGCAAAATACCAAGCCACTAGATTTAATACATAGTGACATTTGTGATCTGAAATTTATTCAAACTTGAGGTGACAAAAAATATTTTTATCACTTTTATTGACGATAGCACTAAGTATTGCTATGTATATAAGAATGAGGTTGAGAATCAACTTAGTAAGAAAATTAAGACAATAATGAGTGATAGATGTGGTGAATATTACACACCTATTGGTAATTTTTGTTCACAAGTTGGAATTATTCATCAAACCACTGCGCCTTATATACCTCAGCAAAATGGAGTTGGTAAGCGTAACAATTGAACCTTAAAAGAAATGATGAATGCTATGTTAATAAGTTCGGGATTACCCTAGAACTTGTAGGGGGAATCCATTCTCTTTGCTAACTATATTCTCAATAAAATTCCCCATAAGAAAACACTGAAAACTCCTTATGCATTGTGGAAAGATTGATAGCCTTCCTACAAATATCTGAAAGTGTAGGGGATTTTGGCTAAGGTAGCTATTCCTGATCCCAAAAAGGTCAAAATAGGACCTAAAATTGTTGATTGTATATTTATTGGGTATGCAAAAAATAACAGTGCCTATCAATTTTTAGTTCATAAAAGTGATAATTCTAAGATTCATGTTAATACAATCATTGAGTCAAGGAATGTATCGTTTTTTGAACATGTATTTCCTTGTAAAATAACACAGGAGTCTCCTTCTTCTAAAGGGTCTTATGACAATGCATTTGAAAATAATCAAGGACAAGTTGGGGAACATCAAGAAGAGGAAAACATGGAATGACCTAGGCAAAGTACGAGAGCTAGGAAAATTAAATCCTTTGGTCCTGACTTCTTGACGTATTTATTGGAAAATGAGCCTCAAACTTATAAAGAAGCAATGTCTACTCCAGAAACCCCTTTATGGAAAGAAGCGATCAATAGTGAAATTGAATCTATTTTACAAAACCATACTTGGGAACTGGTGGATCTTCGTAAACCTCTTGGATACAAGTGGATATTCAAGAGGAAATTGAAACCGCATTGTTCAATTGATAAATACAAGGCTAGACTTGCAGTTAAAGGCTATAGACAAATTGAAGAAGTAGACTATTTCGACACTTATTCTCTTGTAACAAGAATAACATCCATTAGAATGTTGTTTGCTATTGCAACTTTGCATGATCTGGAAATACATCAAATGGATGTCAAGATTGCATTTTTGAATGGAGATTTGAATGAGAAGATTTATATGGAACAACCAAAAGGATTTATTGTTCTGGGACAGTAGAAGAAAGTATATAAACTTGTGAAATCTCTGTATGGGTTAAAATAAGCGCCTAAACAATGGCATGAAAAGTTTGACAATGTAATGACGTCAAATGGTTTTAAAATAAATAAGTGCAATAAATGTGTTTATGTGAAAAACACTGAAAAAGGATATGCCATTGTTTGCTTGTATGTGGATGACATGCTCATTATTGGTAGCAATAATGAGATAATAAAAATTACAAAGAAAATGTTGAATACTAAGTTTGACATGAAAGATATGGGAATAGTAGATGTTATACTTGGTATAAAAATCACAAAAACATCTGTCGGATATGCCTTGTCTCAAGGTCATTATGTTGATAAAATACTTGAAAATTTTAATAAACATGACGACCGTTTTGCTGAGACTCCTATCGATGAAACTTAGGGGAAGGTATATCACAATTAGAGTACTCCCGGATAATTAGAAGCTTGATGTATCTTATGAACTGCACACGTCCTGATATTGCATATGCAGTTAGCAAATTGAGTAAATACACGAGCAATCTAGGGGAAGACCATTAGATATCAATGATAAGAGTACTTAGATATCTAAGATATACCCGTGACTATGGTCTAAGCTATCATAGATATCCAGTGGTATTAGAAGGATACAATGACGCAAATTGGGTATCTAACACTATAGACTCTAAGTCTACTAGTGGCTATGTCTTTACCCTGAGAGATGCAACAGTTTCTTAGAAATCGTCCAAGCAAACATGTATTGCAAGATCCACAATGGAATCTGAGTTTATCGCTTTAGATAAAGTAAGAGAAGAAGCAAAATGGCACCGTCACTTCCTAGAAGACATTCCAATATGGCCAAAACCTATGTCAGCTATTTGTATTTATTGTGATTGTCAAGCAGCCATGGCTAGGGCATAGAATAATATTTACAACGGTAAGTCTCGACATATTCGACGTAGACACAATACCATTAGGCAAATGCTCTCAAATGGAGTTATATCCATTGAATACATAAAATGATAATATTGCGGATCTGTTAACAAAAGGTTTGACTAGAAAACAGGTTGTGAGATCATCGAGGGAAATGAGACTAAAGCCTATTACTTAAGAGTCACCTTAATGG
Source organism: Camellia granthamiana (assembly GCA_036172215.1). NCBI lineage: Eukaryota > Viridiplantae > Streptophyta > Magnoliopsida > Ericales > Theaceae > Camellia > Camellia granthamiana. Next base: position 47,497,564 of record CM069916.1, on the reverse strand, counting down.
CAATCCAATTTAGCTGACTGGAGATCTTAAGATCTAGGTTCAAAAGGACAATCAAATTAAGAATGACTCAAGAAGATCACTAAAGAGACAATCTTCTACCTATTTGTATGATGACATAGTGATGCCTGCAACGATAACCAGGATAAGTTTTTGCTTTTAATGATTCTCATAACTTGGAAATCCAAGTGGGGTATAGCAGGATACTCTTAATGAGAATCATCTATATGAGTGTAAACTGGACCAGTTTTACGAGAATTGAAAAAGGTTGAATTTTCTAGAGCACTCATGAAAACCAGGAATTGTCCAGGGCCAAAATGGGCACAACCGATAGAACCAAGTTGTGTATGGAAATAAAACTGTGTGAAAGGTTGTTGTCTTGGTTTACACCAAAGACAGAACAGTTTAAGGCATCATGTCCACTGGTTTGTCAGTAAATCTGATAATCTTTTGCAAAGGAAGGTTCAAGGCCAAAAGCTACCTATCCTTTGCAGGATATTTCTAGTTTATTACTCTTTATGTCTACATATTGTTGCATGTTCTTTTCTTCAATTTTATTCATATGGGGGATTGTTGAAGAAAAATAGTTTTAAACCATTTATATTTTTAGCATTAATTAATATAAGACCCACACATTATTTTAGGTGGATCAACGTAGCATTTTGTTTCTTGTTTTATGGTGAACAAGAGTATGTTGTATGGTTGTTAAAACCATTAATGAGTGAATGAGAAATCGACTCATGAACATAAGTTTTGTAAGGAGAGGAGTTGTGGACCAAGGTAGGCTCAATCCAAAACACATAGGCGCGGGTGTGGGTTGGCTTGGCTTGGCACTTATAATTTTTAGAGAAACCATTATTTGAAAAAAAAAAAAGACCGAATTTCAGTTTTCAAACCTTGGTCTCCAACGATCACCTCTCTTGACCGAACAGTCACATAGTTGACTATTGCTTGCTACGGCTATTGCGTATTCAATGCAAATCAATCTCTCATTTTAGGAGGAGAAAAAAACATAGATTGGATCCTAGCTTTTTCGTCTTCTTGTGGCAGTGTACATAATCATCTTCATCTTCATTTTTTGTTATTTTTGTTGAGAGAGTGCTTGACACAAATTTGGTTCGCAGTACACACAGATTGTAGTGCTACTTCTGTGTGTAGGTGATTGTTGTATCTTGGAAACATGACGTCTGTAAATCTCAAGCACTGGTGGAGAGGGGGAATTTCTGTCTTAAAGACACAGTGTCCAAACACCGGCCTCAATCACACCTCTGTTAATTATTTTGGTTTTGGTTCACAATATTTGTAAGTATCTTTTGTTACTTGGTTTTAGTTTACTTTATTGAATATTGAATTTCACTTTGATATTTAATTAATAAATTAATTTACCGAGAAATTATTTTTCAACAAGGAATAGAAAAAAAAAAAATGTCCCTTTTTTTTTTGTTTTTGAGATAATAGAAATCAGAACAATCAAGAAACAAGCAAAGCATCCAGAAACAATCCCTTATAATCATGAACAATTACCCCAAGCGCCGACCGCAAGCATCTCTTAATAGCCACATCAAGCACCGACCGCCTCCAACCATTGAATACCACCTGATTTCGGCTGGTCCACAAGACAATAGCCCTGTTTGGTGCAGCTTAAAAGCTGCTTATTTCAGCTTTCAGCTTAATTTAAGCTATTTTGATGTGTTTGGTTTAGCTTATAGCTTATAACTTTTTGGAAGTCAGAAATCAGCTTATTCTTTGAGTGGGGCAGGAGATGCTTAATTTATAAGTCAGAAATCAGCTTATGTTCATAGTTATAAGGTATAAGCTGTCTAGGCATAAGCTATAAGCACTTTCCCACAGCTCTACCAAACAGGGCCAATATCTTAATTGTTAAAAGTTTTATTGTTATATTTTTAAAAATAAAATTAAACACTTAATGAATATCCTTTTAGAATCAAAATATTCATCTCAAAAATTAAACATTTTGGCAAAAATTAAACATTTTGGCACAAATTGATCTTGTCCTTAAAAATATATTTATTAATGACATTTTCAAAAAATATTCCAAAGAATCATTTTTTAAAAATTTTTTCTGTTTTTTGGTACATCGGAAAAAACTTTTCTGAATAATCTTTTGACGATGACTCACATGATCACACTGAAATTGTTCTCCAAATTTTTTATCAACGAAATTTAAAAAAAAAAAAAAAAAAAAAAAATTGGTCCCAAAAATCACTTACATACGTTAATAGTGAGTTGGGGCTTAATTTGGAGCCAACCCATTGTTGAAAGCCCATTTAGATCAGTATTTCTTGGATTGGGCCAACATTCAATTGTATAGAGTCAAGAATGTAAACTGTAAAAACCTTATACCACACCCGAACTGATTTTCCCACATTTAATTTTAGATCTTTGTGTTTTTGTTTATGATTTAATGGGTTGTTATAAATTGTTGTGATGTTGGTTATGATATTATTTTGATAGAATTTAAGAATTATTTATAATTATTTATTTATTTATTTAAATTATGACTCTCATAGTATTGAGTTATATGATTTATGAGATATACTATAACTTCCATATAGCGTATAGAGTAGTTCTAGATACTCACAAATTAGACTCTTAAATTGACTCATAATAATGTGATAAAAGAAATAACAACAATGATTCATCCCCCCTTTTTAGGACCCCCTTTGGACCCCCTCTCTCTCTCATTGGTCACCTTTTCTTTTTCTTTTTCTTTTTTTTCCTACTCCTCTAATCACCTCTTGCCACGTGGCAAAGGGGGTAAAGGGGGTGACCCCCAAAGGGGGTCCCAACCTTTATTCAAGAAATAAACCCTACATTATATATGACAAATGAAAGGGTAAATTACACTTTAACCCCATGTGGTTTATCCAAAAACATGAGGTCCCCCTGTAATTTCATTTATAACATTTAAACTCCTGAATTTTATATCAGAGTGCAATTTTCGATGGACGAAACAAAAGTTGTAAAAAGTCTAAATTACTCTTATCATTACAAATTAGAATATTATCTCATTTTCCTTAATTTTTCTGTATTCTTTTCCTCTGCTTCTTCTTCTTCTCTTATTTCTTTCTCATCCCTTAGCAAACCACACACCTGTCATACCATCATCAAATACATCTCTCTCTCTCTCTCGAATTTAGACCCAAACAAATGCTCATCTCTCTCTCTCTAGTATTTAGACCCAAACAAACACTTATCTATTTCTCTCTCTAGAATTTAGTCCCAAACAAATAGTCCATAGCTGCAAACACTTACTAAGCTCATCCTATCTCCTTCACTCAACCAACACCGACCACCTTCTTCTCTCACAACATCCATAGTGGTAGCTAGCGTTACAATTTGGGTTTTGGCTTACTTAATTAGATATGCCTATGTATATAATGTATGTGTGTTTATAGTGATAAAGAGTAGATGAAGGATGATGGTGGTTGCCATGGTATAGAGACAACAATGGAAGCCCATGGTTTCAGTGATGTGGTCTTAGGCTATTTTAAGAAATGATGGAGAAGGATATAATAACAGTGAAGGGAAGCATGTGACGATGGATAGAGAAGTAGAAGTGGAAGAGGTTGAGCTTGGCTGGGTTAATTTTAATTTTTAGGTTAACTTTATTTCAGTTAAGAGAATAATAGACATTAGGGGTGAGCAGCGGATATACCGATCTGCCAAAACCGATTGAACCAAACCGATCCGTCGCATTTTGGACGGATGCATGATGACGAAGCGGACGGTTGCGGATTGATTTTCTCCAATCCGCTAATCTAGCGGACGGATAGCGGATTTGAGATTCCTTTGGCCGCAACCGAACTGCCAAACCGCGAGCACCCCTAATAATTTATAAGATTTTGTGTTTTCAATTAAAAAAGAGTTTAAATATTCTGTTGAAAAAAAGTTTTCAACTTGAATAGTTTTTTTGAATTGAAAAAAATAAACGTATTATTTATCTATATTTTTTGGTTTTTAAATTTATCCCTAAAAATAATAAATAGAAAATATAATATATGCTGGTTGGTTTTTGTTTTCAAAAACAGATATAGATGTAACAATACAGAGACATACAATCTTTACTACTGCTCTGTTCATGGTTTTGGTAGTTTGAATTGTTTTTATATTTTAAGAACCACAAATTGTAATACTTTATGTGGATGAGGCATGCTATGATTGTAGTATGTGGATGGGGCATGCAGTGATTGTGATATTCTAAAGTTTTAAATTTTTTTGCTTTTGATGAGGCATGCAGTGATTGTAATATTTTTTTAAGTCATTGACTGTAATAATTTCTTTTTTTTTTTTTTTGAGGAAGTGCACAAGTTGAATTATATTGAAAATTTATAAAATTTTAAACCGCCAAACTGATTCGCATCCATCCGCCAAACCGTCAATCCGCTCAATCCACATCTGCCGGATTGGCGAACGGATGCGGATTGATTTTCTCCAATCCGCCAACCTGGCGAACGAATGGCGAATTGGAGGTTCTGTGGCCATAACCGACCCGCGCCCACCCCTAATAGATATAGATTTTAGAAAAATAATGAAACCAAAATAAAAGAGAAAGATGGAGAAATGAGAGAGATAAGCTAGAGAGAGAGAACCAACTTCTATGGTTTTCAAACAAATTAGAAAGAATAAGAAATTAAGAAACCATCCAGTGTGGTTATGATCGTGTAATACACCTTCCGTTGAAACAAATGAGTCCATCCAAAATTAGACTAATATAAAAGTTCAGGAGGTCTAATCATTGTAAATAATTCTATAGAAAAGTTCCATGTTTTTTTGAGTAAGCCATATGAGGTTGAAGTGTAATTTACCCCCAAATGAAAAGTTGACATGAATATGAGAGATTTTTTTTTTTCGGGGGTCTTTCCACAGTGTATCACAGCATTTCCCGTTCATATCTTTTTTCTTGTTTGCAGTTCGTTACAAACAAAATCACAGCGATTACCAACGGTTAACGAACTCACAAATTCTCCAATGGAATCAAAACCGCCGCCGCCGCCGCCGCCGCGATCATCAATGCTCCGCCGTCTGATCAAAATGGACACCGCTGTCTCTCTCCACCTCCACACCACCGTCCAACCCCTCCTCCCCCGCTCTCTCCTCAAAACCCTAGAAATTTTCGGCGACGGGCGCCTCTTCTTCCCCCTCACCATCTCCCTCCTTCTCTCTCCTCTCTCCACCACCACCACCTCCACCTCCTCCCCTCTCCTCTTCTCCTTCCTCGCCGACCTCCTCATCGGCGGCCTCCTCGACCTCCTCTTCGTCGGCCTCATCAAGCACCTCGTCCGCCGCCCTCGCCCCGTCTACAACAAAGACATGTTCTTGACCTTCTCCGTCGACCACTGGTCCTTCCCCAGCGGCCACTCCTCCAGGGTTTGCTTCGTCGCCTCATTTCTCTGCCTCTCCTCTGCCCTAATTGGCCAGGCCATTACTCAATTGAGGTCTTCCAGATTCGAATTCGTTGATAAATTGTTCAATTTGGTCGATTTCGATGACGGTAAGGCTGTAGATTTCGTTGTTTTGGTTGTTTCTTTGTGGGCTGTTGCGACGTCGGTTTCTAGGGTTTTGCTTGGTCGGCATTTCGCGTGTGATGTTATTGCTGGTGCTTGTTTGGGTGTTGTAGAAGCTCTACTTGTGTTTCACTTTCTCAATTATTCAATTCTGGTTTCAAAGTTTTTATGATGAAAACTGTAGGTGTCTTTTTGGGAAATTATGTCATTGTTTAATTTTCTTGGAAAATTGATGACATAGTTACTGTATCATGGAAAATATTTCACAAATATTGTTGACAAAGATGCTGTACCATGTAATTGTACCATTTTTGTTTGGAATTTTGTAATAAATGTGGGGGTGGTGGTAACAAGTTTCTAACAACTATCAACTATCACTTGTTTATGTAAGGTTTACATTTTGCTTGACTGATCAATCTATGCTATATGTACTTTAGTCTTCAGACTGAAACTAGTTTTCGGAAAATATTGAATCTTTACCAATTGAATGCAAACTCAAGCGAGTGCTGTTAGTAGCTTTTTTTTTTTTTTTTTGGAATTTTGGAATGTGTCAACAACAATCTATTAGTATTTGTTTGCTGATTATTTTATTTGCCTGTACCTAATTAGTTGTGATTTGTATATCTAATGCTTCAAAGCAGTAGCATCAAGTGACATTTTAAGTTTGCATTTGGATTTATGGATTAATAATGTATGGTTTGTTCCTTCTAATTGTGTTTGATAACTTACATTTAGATATCATATCAAAGAGATTAGATGGAAAGTTTTATATGACTCTTGAGTGGATTTCAAATGACAACATTGAAATAGTATTTCAAATCTATTGCAAGAAGGATTCTTGCTGTACCAGAATCGTAATAAAACACCTCTACTTAAATCCTTGTTCTTGGTCTTAAAACTAATTCCAACGCCTTACTTTCCCATGCATTTGCAAATTTAAGGCCAAAAACCATTAATTTGAAATCTTTCTATTGAAATGCAGCCTTAGGCATTAGCTGCCTCGTGTTCTTAAGTTTGTTTTCTTAAATTTACAATTGGAGGGTATTTAGATAATCAACTTTGCTAAATGATATGCTAGCTACACTTATGTTGGATGAATGGGCAATGGCTATTAAATCATGCACATCGTTAGTGGCCTGTTGGTTGGCTTTGGTTGAGATTTGAGCTCTACAAAACATTTGTGGACACAGGTCAGCATTTTCGAAACTTAGGGTATTGAATTATTGGGTACTGGTTACTTATATAGTTTGTTTAAAATAATTAAGTAAAGGGGAGAGATTATGCACATCTCAAATTATGGACATGATCCTTTAATGTTGATGTTTTCCATCTTGATCAAGAGAATTTGTTTCACAGTAGCATTAGTGGTCTGTTTGTTGTAGCTGATCATTTGTTTTGGCAAGGAGAAGTGCATCTATCTGATCATTTTCTTTTTTAACTTTAGCCAACTTGTCAATGAGGGACACGTTTGGTTCTAGTGGTTCTATAATTTCAGGTTCTGTTCATATTGCTTCTTTATGACTGGTATTGGGTGGATAATATTTCTATTACATTTTGATTGTCTATAGGTGATATAATTTCTATTATCTTATCACGGCCAGTGGCCACATGCTATGTGTATGTGGGAATTTGTATAGGTGTCTGGTTCTTGTTGTCTATAGATGTTACTAGGACATTAGAAATTTAGAATAAGGCTGAGTAATTACGTTCTTTAGTCCTTTAATCTTAGGTTAAATGTGGATTCTACATAAACTGATTTGCAAGAGGTCAGTTCTCAAGCTTGCTTTCCATTGCATGTAACGTAGGGACAAATTTTGGATGCCATCTCCTGCAGTTTTGAGTTTAACTATGTATGTATGTTTCTTTAGTTTGTTGGATACTTAACGTTTGCAGAATATCTAAGTATTTATGTTCTGTAAGCATAAACACCCATAGCTATGTCGTAGCATCCCCAGCTAACCAACATATATGTCCTCTATTCTGTTGCTTGACTTGGTGACTTTTCCCAAGAGTTGGAAAATATTAAGAACCTTTTTTTTTTATTGTATTTTTTCTTTTCCTTTTCCTTTTTAATGTTGCTTTTTGTCTACTTGCATATTTTATTTGTGCAAGTGGATAGGAAATTATCAGTATCACAAATCTACCAATAATTTGCTTATAGACTTTGGACCAATACATATATTAAGATTTTTGCTCGCCAAAACTTATACTTTCCTAATCTATTTTTCATTGAGGGATGCAATTTTCAGAAGCAAAGAAATGAATTATTCACCATGGCTTAGGTTTCGTCCTTCCTCTTCTTTGGCATATTATTTTGTTGGAATTGCATTCACAGAATCATTACTGCGTCAAGGCTCAATGATGCGGAGACATGTTTAAAACTTTTCACTGGAAAGACATGCTTAGATGCCTGGAGATACGCATGATGAAATTGACGTAGTAGTAGGAAAAAGGGACTAGACATCATTCTAGGAGACGAGGCTGTTGAATCAACTAAAGAATCCACAACCACTTGTATTGTGGTTTCCTATTATGTCTTAAAATTGACACATAATAGGAAACCAAAAGAAACTAAAGTACTATATTATTTTAGGCTAGTTTATAATAAGTGGATCAAGATCTACTTTCAAGATAACAAAAAAATAAAATATGTAACTTTGACTCTTCAAAGTCATGTCCTACATCAGAAATGCTTTGCCAATGAGTATTATGCAAGTGCATGATTAAGCACATAGTTAGCTGTCATATTGTTGATAATTAAATTCTGTTCACTTTGCTTTGTTGCTTTACAAGTCAAAACATTTTTTTTTTTTTTTTTGAAAAAAAGGAAGAAAAAAACAGCACACTTACACACCCAAATGTGTACAAACAAGCAAAACACACCTACATATGCATTTTCTTGCTATGTAGCAGGACTTTTCATTTCATTTTCTCTCCCGCAATTTGTTACGCAGAGTTTATTTTTCTTGGAATTTTTTTTTCTTTTCATGCATATACTTGTTTGTTTATTTATTTATTTCCATGGAAGATTAGTGGATTGTGGTGGTTTAGAATGCACATATTTATATGCCTTCCATCTATTTTTGGCTGTGTTACGAATTTTCATCTTTGGTATGTACTTGGAAATTTGATTCACGATCCTGCCTTTTGGTTTGTGCAATATGTGCATAGCATAGGCTTAACATGGACGATGAAATTTTTACCTGCAAATTTGAATGGCTGTGGATGTGAATTTTGGAAAGAATAACTACTGATTGGCCACCAGAATGTTCTCCAATGGTTAATTAGAGAACATATTTCTTTTATTCATCGATACATCTGAAGCTTCTACACAAAACATTCTCCGAACTGTGTTGCTTGGGATCACAAACATCTAGCTTCAGAAATGTTTCATGTATCATTACAAAGCATGGTTTTTCAATATGCAGACTTTTTTTCTTCTTTTTTTTTTTTCTTTTTTCCCTGCTCTCTCCCAATGATAAGTCAAGGTGAAAAGATGGTGCTTGAGATTTGGGTTGGCAAATTTTAGCCCAAACGCTGACCAAATCTGTAACTATGCTGTCCAAGCCCTAAAATTGTGGGCTGAACTCGGGTGGCTCACGGTGGGCCTGCTGAAGTATTTGAGAGTGGAGGGGGAACAACTTTGTTCATCAGGTTGGCTCATCAGGTTTCATTTGTTCCCTTCATTTGGTAAGGTATACTAACTGTAAGTTTTTGAATAAATCTGTATATTCAATTGTGTGCTAATATAAAGAATATATCTGATAATATAATAAACCTAACCCTAAGACTAAAAAGGAAACAATGCCATATATATACACATAAAACACTGCTATAGTAAACCTAATCCTATGACTAAAAAATAAACACTGCCATATATATACATCTATACAATCTCTTAGAAAATAAAACACTGCCATATATATAAACCTAACCTAATTTCTCACACCCTCGCTCAAACTTAAGGTGTTGTAGCAGAAAACAAAGAGAGTTTGCCAAGAAGAAACTGAAACCGAGTAGTAATGTGAGTCTTGGTAAAAAAAAGTCAGCAAGTTACAGAGTCGAAGAGACGAAAAGAAGCGAGATAAAGCCAGACTGCAGATGCTGACGGACAAAGTGAAAATCAATCTCAATGTGCTTTGTTCGCTCATAGAAGATAATGTTATGGGCAATTTGAATAGCACTACGGTTATCACAATAGAGGGAGGTCGGAGAAGACTGAAGGACGTCCAAGTCAGAGAAAAGATAATGAAGCCAGACAACTTTAGCAGTAGCGTGACCCATAGCACGATACTTAGCTTTGGCAGTAAAACGAGCAACAACGGTTTGTTTCTTGCTTTTCACAGAAATCAAGGAATCGCCAAAGAACATACAAAAATTAGAAGTTGACTTATGATCTGTAACATCACCAACCTAATCAACATTAGCATAGGCGACTAAAGGCAAGGAAGAAGTAGAGGACAACAGCAATCCTTGGAAGATAGTACCGCGAAGATAGTGAAGAATTCGAACCAAAGCTGCCCAATGTGTAGAACGAGGAGCAGAAATGAACTCACTAACCACATGAACAGCATAGGCAAGATCAAGATGAGTAACTATAAGATCAGGACGAATAACTGTCAGATAAACTAAGCAACCCACGAGTTCTCGATATAAAGTAGGATCAGGCAGAGGAACGCCATTATTAATATTAAGTTTCACATTAAGCTCAATGGGGGTATCAGCAATCTTAGTGTCAGTAAGACCAACACAGTGAATAACTTCATCAGTATACTTGGCCTGAGACAAAAAGCAGCCATTGGGAGAAGAAGCCACTTTAATACCAAAAAAGTACTACAATGGGCCTAAATCCTTCATTTCAAATGTGCGGAAGATATGCTGCTTGAACTCAAAGATAACAGAAGAATTAGAACCAGTAATAATCATATCATCCATATACAGTAATAAGGCAACAAACCTAATAGAGGTGTGGAGAAGAAACAAAGTAGAGTCTTGGGCAGAATGATGAAACCCAAGCTCAATAACGCAGTCTGAAAGCGATCATACCAAGCAGAAGGAGATTGCTTCAAACCATATAGAGCATGCTGAAGATGACAAACCTGTCTAGAGGAATAGTGAAGATCAGAGGGAGGACGCATGTAAGCTTCCTTAGCGAGATGACCATTAAGAAAAATCTTCTTAACATCCATCTGATAAAAAGGCCAATGACGAACAACAGCGACAGATATCAAAGTACGGACAATAGTCATCTTGGCAACAGGGGCAAAAGTCTCTGCATAATCAATACCATACTCTTGGGAAAAATCCTTGGCAACCAGGCAAGCCTTGTAGCGTTCAAAAGAACCATCAGAATGAGTCTTGACTTTGTAGACCCGTTTGCAACCAACCAGATTCTTACCAGCAAACAAAGGAACCTTCTCCTAAGTATTAGTTTTCTGCAAAACAAACAACTCATCCCCTATAGCTTGAATCCAATAAGGATACTGATAGGCCTCTTTATAAGGCTGAGGTTCTGAAAAAATAATGTATAACAGACAAAAATGTACAATAAAAAGGAGAAAAACATGTTTTAGTAAAACCAAGTTTGACTACCTATTTACGGATGCGAAGGGAATACTTACGGTTAGCAAGATCAAAGTCGTCAGAAGTAGATGGATCAACAACAGGGGTAGAGATAACTGGTGAAGGGAAAGCCTTGCAACGAGAATAGACTAACACCAAAAGAGGAGAAGAAGCAAAAGCAAAAGCAGGAACAGGAACAGGAGTAGGAGCAGGTGGGAAATGAGGAAGAGATGAGGGAACAAACTCATGGGGGTCAGTAGATAAAGACTCATTAGAAATGGTGGTACAAGAAGAAGAAAGAATAAGCTCATGAGGAACAACAGATATGTACTCATCAATAGGGATCTTAGAAGGAAATGGATCAATATAAACCAAATCCTCTTTGAAAATTGGGGTTGTGAGAGGAGGAAGCTGAAAGTAAGGTAGACGTTCGAGAAATGCAACATAGAGAGAGACATAAAGGCGACGGGAAACAAGGTCATAACAACGATAACCTTTCTGAGTGAGACTGTAATATAAAAAGACACATAGGACAGATCGGGCACTAAGTTTGGTTTTATCTTTATGGGGTAAAATGACAAAATAAGCAGATCCAAACACACGAAGGATGAAGAAATTAGAAAGTTGAGAAAACAGAACCTCATAAAAAGACCGACAGAAAGAATGAGGGTAGACATACGGTTCAGAAGAAAAGTAGCAGTAAGAATTACTCACCCCAAAATGAAGCCGGAACAGAGGTAGAGAGAATGAGAGACCTAGCTGTCTCAAGAAGATGACAGTGTTTATGCTCAGCTCAACCATTTTGGACAGGTGTATCAGTACAGGAAGTGGCATGACCCGAACTCGCCCCTATGGATTAAGGTCATAACTGGCCAGTAATCGTGAGATTACCTACGGCCTCAAACTTGATTAAACATATTTTAAGAGGATTAAGGGGCCAAAACGGAAGCAGACTTAAAATTTTTGTCCAATGAGTTGTGCTTACATGGCATAGCAAAACATTTCAGAAGTAGTCTATAATAACTCACACACATATGCTTAGAGTTAACATCCTATATTCATCCAGGAACTTTCAGATATGCAGCCAGCCAAACAAAAACTTGTGTACATAGGTGATCTAACGTGTTCACCAAAATAGCAGAAAAGTAAACAAGAGATCAAAAGAACAAAAACAAAGTTTCGCGTGTGAGACATTCGGGCTGACTCCTCAAACTGACTTCCTCTCACATTCTTCACTGAGGCTGGGTTTGGACCTTTTTTTGCCCACCTACATGCACATAAATGAGAATGAGCGAAAGCCTAGTGAATAATATCAAAATAAAGAAATTACATGAATGAAATTCGTAACGGACATATCCAACGGCCTTAGGCCCATTCATGTTTCTGTCTAGTACATCAAATAGCCTCAGGCCCAAACATATCAAACGGCCTCGATCCCAATTCATTTTTATCAAACGACTTCAGGCCCAATTCATTCATGTCAAACGACCTTTGGCCATTCATTTAAGTCTAACGGCCTTTGGCCCAATCATTCATGTCAAACGGCATTTGGCCCAATCATTTATGTCAGACGGCCTTTGGTCGAACGCAGCTTTGGTCGCTCGAGCAGACCCCTTTGGTTTGCAAAAGTTCTGGTTGCTTGTAATTTACGCTCGAGCGAGACTATTGACGCTCGAGCGATGAGTCATGCAAAGCAAGGTACGCTCAAGCGTAGATTCGGCCGCTCGAGCCACCGCGCATTCTCTGCAAAACTTCTGGGAGCCACAAATTCACGCTCAAGCAAGGCTTTATCGCTCGAGCGGACAAGTCGAATTCTGGGTTTTCCAGAACTCTGTTTGAAGCTCAAACTCAACCCAAAAGGCTCCAAAACTTGTAATTTGATACCAAAGCATGCGAAAACATTACATAGCATGAGAATATAGGCAACTTGAGACCAATTGACCAAAACCATGATCCAATTCTTAAATCATTTCATATTCTTCTTGACAACATCAAAACACGTGAAACCAAGCTTCATAACTACATGGATTATGCATGCATGTGTAATATAGATCCCAATACCATTTCAAATGGCACAAATGATGCTTATAATCATGAAGCTCAACAAAACCATGCTTGCATGTATGATTTGATACTCAATTTTTCATATTTAACATGCTACATACTTGATTAGACAATTCCATGGCAACTCTCTACATGCATGGCCATATTGACTTCAAATTCATTATAATCAACTTAATTCTTGCTCTTAATTGCACATCTTATTTGAATTCACTTAATTATGGACTTAAACTCATGAAGTTGAGTTCAATTACTCACCTAAGAGCTCCAATTTTTCAAACTATAGCTAATTCTTGAGCCTAGCTTTCAAATTCCCAAGCGTCTAGCTTAATTCCACAATTTTGCCTCTATTCTCTCTCTAGAACCGTCTCTCTCCCTCTCTCTAGTGTATACCAAATTTTGAGCTCAAAAAAAAAGGTGAGCTTAAGTGTAAATAGGCCATATATATATACTTGCTTAATCAACTTGTATTAAGGCTAATTAATTGTGCCTATTTCAATCAGTTTAATCTAATTATTTTGATCTGAATCAATTTTTAATTAAACTTCACCGTAGGCTCTGAAAATCATGTTAAGCACAAAAATACAGTCAATTTCTCTTTTCGACGCCTCTACGATCTTTAATTAAACTTTAAAACGGAGAATCAAACAGATTTTCCTACGGTAAACAAATAGAAATGCGAAAACACATATAATCATATAAATGGCATTCAAAATCATATTAAGCACATAATCACAATCATAATTAAGATTAATTAACATAACACGGGACAGGGTTATCACAATCTTTTCCCTTTTCGGAAGTTTGGCTCTCCAAACTTATGTTATCTTCAGTCGGAAACAATTTGAAATACTTTTCTTGAACAATTTCAATTCTTTTGGTAGTCATTTGCTCAGTCTTGCAATCAAGCTACACTCTATCCTCAACCAGTCGGAGACTTACCTTTTCTTCCATACAAGGCTTTGTACGGTGCCACACCGAAACTAGAGTGTAATCTGTTGTCGTAAGCAAAGTCTACCAATGGTGATTAGGTTTTTCCAACTTCCCTGAAGTCTAATGCACACACTTGGAGCATTTCTTTTGAAATTTGAATAGTTCTCTCTGATTGTCCATCGATTTGCGGATGAAAAGCGGTGTTGAATCTCAGTTCAATTTCCACTCCCTTTTATCGTAGAAATTCAATTCATCACTCAACCATTATACAGTTCATGATTCGATTCAGTATTCAATCCAGTGACTCATCATAGTTACCTAAGGTTAGTCGAAAGTCATCAGGAATATAAAGTGGATCCAGATATTGATTCTCGAGTTTACAAAGGTAACAACGAAGCAATCAACCACACGATATACATAATTCACATATCACCATAGCATCGATTATAAAGTACAATAATACTGAAACAGTCAATTTCTAACATAATACATGTGTTCTCAATCATTCAACAGTTTACAGTTTACAATTCAGTTCAATGTTCAATTCCATGTTCCAACAAGTCTTCCAACATTATCTGATAGTCGTCAAGAGCATAAAGCAATTCATATATTAATCCCATGACATCAACGATAATATCAAAAGACTCAATCACATGTTAAACACAATTTACACATCTCCAAAGCCGCAATTGCAGAATACAATGGCACTGAGCAGTCATTTACAGGGCGCACTAAATTCACACACTTTCAGATAGTCAAGGTTTTCTAATCCCAATAGTGTTCACAATCAAAACAGTTCGCGGTCAACAATTACCGTACCATGAATTCCCAAAATCCGATAACATTGAAGCAACTATTCTCCCATATAAAACACATTCGGATCAGTCAAAGATAAATGTTCAGTACTGTTTATAATCAAATCGATCTGCCATCATCGGTTTCCATAGCGTCAAATAAATAAGAATATGGTAATACAGAAGCATCGTTCCTTAAAACACCCAATCACTGGGTTTGCACAATTCTGTTCATTTATAACACATATGTCCCCAATAGTTGAAGCTTGGTTCTCAATGGTGTTCACGGTTAAATCGGTTTGTTGACAGCCCACATAAAGTCTTCTAAATAAGTCAAGTATTCCATACGGATTCAAGTTTTGGATCTATCAATTTTCTTGTCAAGAATAATCTGGTCATTCGTTCATGAATAATTCGTAATCTCCCTTAAACGAAATCAAATCAGATAGAGGTTCTTATCAAATCAATTCAGGCAAAGGTCATGTCAAATTAAATCAAATAAAGGTCCCATCAAATTATATTAAATGAAGGTTCCATCAGGCCAAATCAAACAAAAGTTTTATCAAATCATTCTTAAATAGGGTACATTTGGTTCTGTAGGTCATACTTCGTTCGCTCAGGTACATAATCAATAGTTTCACAACTGTTCTAAGTTCATCAATTGTCAAAGTCATATCAAATTCATACATCACAACGATTCATATCAAAGTGTTTCAGGCCATGTACAATATGGCATTGTCCACATAAGTTCACATGTAAATGTACAAGCGCACAGTTGTTCATATCAGGAGGTATGTACCATAGTCAATATAGCAGTTCCCAAATAAGTCTTACATGTAAGTATATGGTACACAGTAACGCATCATACAAAGTTCCTCGCTTGCACATAATATAGGGTTCGTTATGCAGAAGTTCCCAATCAGTCATACAATCACAAATGCATAGGTTTACGAGTCTAGTCTAATCACATAGTCTAGTCAATTTTTACCAATCAAGTGCACGATCTCACAAATTATAGAGTTCATTATTTGGGGTGCCCAACTTAGTCACACAATCACAGAGTCATAGTCCCGGTGGTTTAGTCAATAAAGATAGTGATATAACAAATCATCCTAAGCATAGGTTTAGATATAAATGCATGTACAAAGTCAATCAATATCTCCAATACGTATTTCACAAATTTCCCAAATGGAGCAGATGCATACAATAAATAAGGTATTAATCATGTGGGTCCAACCAATCTAGATACACATGTAGCAGATATGAAAGAATGTGCCGAACCGAATCAAATAATATCCCAAGTAAAGATGTACACATGCACTAGTCCAAAATCAATCAACACATAGGCATTCGTTTATAAACAGTATAGATACCTAAGATAACGGTCGCAGTATTCTGAGTGCTTTCTTGGATGAGTGTAATTACTCTATCCTGATTAGCAGTTCCTGTCATTGGTACGAATCCAGTTGAGACAGCAGGTCTATTCACGTTTTGTTTAGTCCGGGGACAGTTCCTTTCCATATTGTCCATTTCACCACACCTATAACAAGCCCCAGAAATTCGGTAACAAACTCCTTGGTGTTTCTTATCACATTCGTTACATGTTGGTGTTGTATTCCTTGTAGAGTTTGAAGTGCGTGATGATCCCATATTTTGCTTTTTAAATGATATTTTCTTTAAGAAAGAGCCTTGCCTCTTGCTTTTCCATTCAAAAGATTAGTTCATGTTAGCTTCGGTCATCAGTGTTCGGTCTGGCATCTCAACATATTTTGTGACTTCTAACACATTCACTTGGTGCTCTTGCGTTAGTGGTGGCAAAGATTCTTGCCATAGTAATAGCTGATGTTGTTGTCTTAAGATCCCTGCCTTTTCTTGTACTATCTTTTCCAGTTTATCAAGTTGGGCTGTGGAAGAGTTTGCCAACTCATATGCCCTTGTTTTCTCCATGATCTACACAAACTTTTATTAAGCCATGCCAAGTACAGAAATGCCCAATACAGAAATAAACACAGATACACATAGTCATATTGTTTCATATTCATATTTTACATATCGTGAAGACACAAATAATCATATGCATAACAGATGATTGCATGCTTATCAGATATCGCGTGCTGAATACGTATTAGATAATTGCACACTTAACCATATTCATATTCCACATATACACCTATTTGCAGAATCGAAATGCACATAAACAACAATTCATGATTCACATGTTCATGTACTTACATTATAACAAAACAAAACTTGTTGTACACATTAACACAATGATTTATATCTCATGTAATCACATGTTCTCAATGCGTACGAGCATGTACTCATCAAATGGATGCATCTTAAGTCTTTTCTAGACACCTTACGGCTCATTTGGACAAGTGTGTGAGTTATTAACTCGTGCTCTGATATCACTCTGTCATGACCTGAACCTACCCCTATAGATTAAGGTCATAATCAGCCAGTAATCATGAGATTATCTATGGCCTCAAACTTGAATAAACATATTTTAAGAGGATAATGGGGCTAAAACGGAAACAGACTTAAAAATTTTGTCCAATAAGTTATGCTTACATGGCAAAGCAAAACATTTCAGTAGTCTATAATAACTCACACACATATGCTTAGAGTTAACATCTTATATTCATCCAGGAACTTTCAGATATGTAGCTAGCCAAACAAAAACTTGTGTACATAGGTGATCCAACGTGTTCACCAAAATAGCAGAAAAGTAAACAAGAGATCAAAAGAACAAAAACAAAGTCTCGCGCATGAGACATTCGGGTTGACTCCTCAAACTGACTTCCTCTCATATTCTTCACTGAGTTTGGGTTTGGACCTCTCTTTGCCCACCTACATGCACATACATGAGAGTAAGCGAAAGCCTAGTGAATAATATCAAAATAAAGAAATTACATGAATGAAATTCGTAACGGACATATCCAACGGCCTTAGGCCCATTCATGTTTTTGTCTAATACATCAAACGGCCTCAGGCCCAAACATATCAAACGGTCTCGGGTCCAATTCATTTTTATCAAATGGCTTCGGGCCCAATTCATTCATGTCAAACGGCCTTTGGCCCATTCATTTAAGTCTAACGGCCTTTGGCTCAATCATTTATGTCAAACGGCCTTTGGCCCAATCATTTATGTCAGACGGCCTTTGGCCCAACATTCATATCAAACGGCCTTAGCCCAATTATTCATGTTATGTGTATTTCATACTTGAGATCATAAGCATGTCGTAATCATAATCATATTTCAACGGCTTTATTCAATCATTGGCATGACGAATATCCAATTCAATTTAACAATTCTATAAAACTCATACGTAAGTGAGCATTTGGAAAGTAGCATACTTTGATACATTCTTATTAAGATATTACTCAATGTTCTGTCGATGGATTTGTCCTTGCGCTTGACCCTACACATTTCATAGCATATCGGGTTACAAGTGATTCAATCAGTTCTTAATATATGTATTTCTCTTAGGCCTCTTTCTTATCCTTTTAACTCATTTACAATGTTCAATGCATGCCTAAGAGTGCTTAGAAGTGAAAGAGAACGGAAAACAAAACGTAAGGCAACTTTTTTGTTAATCATGTTGTTTAATTTTGATGATGTCTAAAATATTATTTGAAAATTTGGATATTTTAATACATATATTTGGATTTTTTAATGCATATGTTCTATATTATTTGACACAAAATCAAATCTGTTTAAACTATAGGTTGTATGTTATATTTGTTATAAATATTATTTAAATGGAAATATTTTGAAAATATTACTATTCACGATTTTGAAAAGTTCGGCCAAAATTAATATTGATTAGCTGTATTAATTTGACAAATTTGATATGGATGGGTTGTCTTCTTTTGAAAAAATTTATATGGAGTGATAGGATATATTTAGTTTAAAATCTCTACAACATATACATTAATTTAAAGAGGACATATATTTTCAGATCTATCATAAATATTATTTAAAGAGATTTCTCTGTATATGCAAATATGTGATTAGAATATTATATATATAATGCATTTAATACAAATAGCATACATCAAGGGAGCAATTAGACTTTTTACACAAATATTAATTGTATCATATATATTAGCATATGGAAACATTATTAGTGAAAACATTATCATAGCATGTGAAAAGTCATCATTAACTTTTTACTTTATTGTATAATTTTGACGAATACCTAAAGATGTTCAAATTTGCAAGAGTATAAATTTTCTTCCACGTGATTTTCTTCCAAATTGATTCATTTAGCTGACGTCTTGAGAAACGTCTGTCTCCTCCAACGGGTATATTTTTGAGTATAAATAGAAGTGTTGTGTATGGAGAAAAATCAAGAACTTGAAGAGAGAAATTTCTGTGTGCTCCAAAATTCTGAGTATATTGTATTCTGCTCTTTCACTTTCAGATCTAAGTGTAGCCTTTGTTCTTACACTTTCATATCTACTCTTTGTGAGAGAATTATTGTAAAAGAGGGTTTAAGTACCACTTATTTTTATTCATTATTTTTGTGAGAGATTTTGTAAGGGTAAGGCATTTTTATTGTTGAGTGAGGTTAAATAGATAAGAGTAAGTCATGTGTCAAATTCACAAGCTTGGTGGTGTATTTATTCAATTGATAGTAAAGAAATTCTCAAGGAGGTTTCTTGGGGAGTGGACGTAGGCCTGGCGTACCGAACCACTATAAATCTCAGTATTTGATTTTCTCTCCCTATTTCTCTTACTTTCATATTGATAATTATTATTCTATTTTTTTTTATTTGTTAAAATTCTAAATATTGTGTTAATTTTAATATTGTAAAATTTTTAATAACCCAATTCACCCCCCTTTTGGGTTGCCTACTTGGGATAACAATTGGTATCAGAGCCTAGACTCTAGTTTGTGTGACTTAACCGTCTTAGAGTAAATTATGGCAACCCCTAGTTATTCCTTACCTGAGGGACAAGCATCCAATAGGCCACCACTATTTAGCGGCACAAATTTTAGCTATTGAAAAACTAGAATGACCATACATGTTCAATCTAATGATTATGAATGTTGAAAAATTATTTGCAATAGTCCAAAAATTCCTACCAAAACCGTAGATGGACTTGGGGTACCAAAACCTGAAGATGAGTAGAATGAATCAGATACTAGAATAGCCCAAATTAATGTTAAAGCCACAAACATATTGTACTACGCCTTAGATGCCAATGAGTTCAATAGAATTTCTACATGTAAAACCACAAAAGAAATTTGGGACAAGCTTATAATGACTCGTGAGGGAACCGAACAAGTTAAAGAATCTAGAGTCAGTTTGTTAGTCCATAATTATGAACTCTTTAAAATGAAGCCTGATGAGACTATTCCTCAAATGTTTACTCGCTTTACTGATATTATTAATGGTTTAACTTCTCTTGGAAAAATATACACTAATGCTGAAATTATAAGAAAAGTGCTTAGGTCATTGCCAAAAAGTTGAGAGACAAAAGTCATTGCCATTACCGAAGCCAAGGATTTATCAAAGCTAAGTTTAGATGAGTTAATGGGATCTCTTTTAACACATGAGCTCATAATGCAATAAGGAAAGGAAGCGGAGGACAAAAAAAAAAAGGAATAGCCTTCAAATCCACCTCGAAACATCAAGAGGAAGATGATACAGATGATGATGAGAAAATGACATTCATCACTAGAAAGTTCAAAAGGTTTGTGAAAAAGAAACAAGGCATGTGAAATTTTTTTGGAAAAGATTTCAATAATAGGGATTTTCAAAGGGGAGAAAATCACAAAAAATCTGAAATTACCTGCTACGAATGCGACAAATCTGGACACTACAAATTAGAATGTCAAGAATTTAAGAAACAACTCAAAAAAGACAAGAAGAAAACCATGATTGCAGCATGGGGAGAAGATAGTGATGAAAACGACTTAGAAACCGAAATTTGCAAAAATGAGGTTGCTAACATATGCTTAATGGCACTTGGAAACGAAGATGAGGTAAATGATGAATCTTTTACATTTGATGAATTACAATCAGCTTTTGATGAATTATATGCTGAATTTAAGAAACTTAGTTTGAAAAGTAATTGTCAAAAGAAAGTGATTTGAAGTTTATCAAAAGAAAATGAATCCTTAATTTCCTAGATAAATACTTTAAAAAATGAAGCCATAAAAATGAAAAAGGAATATGAGATTTTAATTCGAAAAGAGTCTTCAACTTCTGAGAAAAGATTAGTTGTTTTACAAGAAGAAAATGAGTTTTTAAAAAAAGAGCAAATTATTTTGAAAGAAAATATTGAAGACTTGAAAAGTACTCTTTCAAAATTCACTCAAGGTAGAGAGACTTTAGATAAAATTCTTAAAAATCAAAATCGTACTCTTAGTAGAGCCGGAATTGGATATAAACCTTTTTCAAAAGTAAAAACCGTCAAAATTGATTTTGTGCATGCATCCTTTAGTCACTCACATGCCATTTTTGTAGTACAAAATGTCATGTTTCACCTTCATGTCCTGTTAAACGAAATCATTTTGCTAAAATAAAAAAGATGTGGATTCTTAAAGACATTTCAAGAATGTCAAATTCTAACTTTTATGGATCCAAGAAAATAGGGGTACCAATAGAAAAATCAAATTTTTGTACGTATGTTTCAAGACAAAATCCAGTAACAATAGATGATATCTCGACAGTGCATGTTCGAGACACATGATCGGAAATAAAACTATGTTTGCCACACTCCAACCAAAGGATGGCGGATATGTGACTTTTGGCGACAATAGCAAGGGAAAAATCATTGGTGTAGGTAGTATTGGTAAAAATCATTCTCCTATTATTGAAAATATTTTACTTGTTGAAGGTTTAAAATATAACTTACTTAGCATTAGTCAACTATGTGATAAAGATTATAGAGTTATTTTTGAGAAAACTCATTGTACTATTGAAAACACCATAGAAAACAAAAACTTATTTGTAGGTTATAGACATGAGAATGTATATGTGTTTTATTTACATGATTTATCTTCTCATGTTAACATTAAATGTTTATATGCTATAAATGATAATAGTTGGTTTTGGTATAGAAGATTAGGACATGCTCATTTTGATTTAATTTCCAAACTTTCAAAAAATGAGTTAGTCATTGGCTTACCAAAAATTGTTTTTGAAAAAGACAAACTTTGTAATGCATGTTAATTTGGAAAACAAACTAGAATTTTTTTTAAATAAAAAAATATCATTTCAACTACTAAACCGCTTCAACTCTTGTATATTAATTTATTTGGACCATCGAGAACATTAAGTTTAGGAGAAAAACCATATGCTCTTATTTGTATTGATGATTATACTAGATATACATGGGTATTATTTTTAGTACACAAAAATGAAGCCTTTCATAATTTCTGAAGACTTTATAAAAGAATTCAAAATGAAAAAAAATCTTAATATATGTAGTATTAGAAGTGATCATGGTAGAGAATTTGAAAATGATGATTTTATTATATTTTGTGATGAATTTGGAATTAATCATAACTTTTCTGCCCTAGAACTCCTCAACAAAATGATGTAGTTGAAAGAAAGAATAGAACTCTTGAAGAAATGTGTGACACTCTGAACGTTTAATTAAATACCACATAAATATTTATAGTTATATAATTGTGGATGTATGTGATAACATATTATTAAATAATTAATAATAAATACAAAATCTAATTTAGTACTGGGTTATATGGGATTAATTAGGGATTTTTATTTAGAGCCAAATTAACAGAAATATAAAATTCTAATACTAGTTGGGTCAAATTAAAGTTAAAGATAGGAAATAAATAAATAAATAATAATATGGAATAATAATAGTAATCTGTAAAGTAAAGTAAAATAAAATAAAATAATTAATTTTACGATGCTAAATGATAAGATATAATTTAATTTATATTAGGAACATTGAAACATTTAACACCAAAACAAATAAATAAATGAAAAAAAAAAAAATTGGCCCAGCAATGCTTTGTAGATTTTGGCCCAAGAAGAGAAAAAAAAAAGAGGGGGCCCAAGTATGTATATTCATTAAGAAGATAATACTTATCTACAAATATTTAAATCTCATACTGAATCTTCAATTAAGAGCTCAAATCTTCTAGAATCATGATGCCTCCATAGAGAGAGGCTACGTGTCATTCATTTCTGTGCTCGGTTAGCAGTATATAAAGGGACTAGGGTGTTGTGATTAAGAGAACAAAAAACGAAAGAAAAAAAAGAAGGGAAGAATGGGAAACGAGAGAAATACATAAGTTGAGAGTAAGGAAAGGAAGTTCTGATAGTAAAGTAAGGCTAAGGGTGTTAGGAAAAATCGATGATTCCCCACAAGTAAATCAATCAATGGGAATAAAAACTAATGCGGAAAAATTAAATCAAAGGCAACACAAGAATTTTACGTGGTTCCCTCAATGTGAGGTACATCCACGGGATCGAAATCCGATTCCACTATCAACCAAATAAGTTTCCAAACGATTACAAACGAGACACGAATGGTCTCACAAACCATCCTAAGGTGAATTCCAAATAATCACAAATAAACAAGAGGAAAGACCTCACCAAATAGATGAACCAAAATCTTTAGAACCAGAGTTGAAGAAGATCCAAAATAACGAACCCAAATCAATTCACACGCACACTCCAAGGTGCGTAGCAGCCACCAAAAACAGAACCAAGCATAGCACGATTTGACTTTATGATAGATAAGAACAAAGGCACTATCTCACCAAAGTTGTATGCTACTGTCGCCCTTCTTGCTTGGGAAAAACAACACACATAATATATTGAATCTAGGGTTTTCTTTTATCAAAACTTTAGTTGTTTTCAAATTAAATTAGGTCTCCACAAAATTAGATATAATATATAAAAATATATTATACCTAAACCAAACCAAATTAAAATTCTTTTTTCAAAACCAATTGGGTCCCACACTCCAATAAGGAGGTATACCCAACAATTCTCCCCCTACCGACTTAGGTGGAAATATCAACCATACTCGCCAAAGTTCGACACTTTAAATGTTTGTCCCTTGACAAAGTCTTAGTCAACATATCTGAAATATTATCATCTGTGTGAACTTTTTCGAGTTGCAACAATTTCGAATCTAACACATCACGAATCCAACGGTATCTCACATCAATGTGTTTCGATCTCGAATGAAAAGTAGAATTTTTTTTCAAGTGAATAGCACTTTGACTATCACAATAAAGCACATACTTTTCTTGCTTCAAACCCAACTCTTGCAAAAATTTCTTCAACCATAACTCTTTTTTGCAAGCTTCCGTAATGGCAATAAATTCAGCTTCGGTAGTTGAGAGAGCAACACATTTTTGTAATTTAGATTGTCATGCCACAGCTCCCCCTGCAAAAGTCATCAAATACCCCGAAGTAGATTTCCTAGAATCAACATCACCAGCCATGTCAGAATCTGTGAACCCATTAAGTATCGGCTTACCATCCCCAAAACACAAACACACCTTCGAAGTCCCTCGAAGATATCTTAGAATCCATTTTACCGCTGCCCAATGTTCTTTACCCGGATTAGAGAGAAACCGACTCACCACACCAACGGCGTAAGCAATATCCGGCCTTGTACAAACCATGGCGTACATCAAAGAACCAACTGCTGAAGCATAAGGAACTTTCAACATCTCTTCTTTATCTTTCTCACTTGTAGGACATTGATTTGAACTAAGCTTGAAGTGACCCGCAAGTGGACAACCAACCGGCTTTGCTTTATTCATGTTGAACCTCTCAAGAACTTTCTCAATGTAGCTTTCTTGAGACAACCAAATCAGTCCCTCTTTGCGATCACGAACAATTTTCATACCAAGTATTTGCTTTGCCGGTCCCAAATCTTTCATAGCAAAAGATTTACTCAACTCTACCTTCAACTTGTTAATCATGGTAGAATCTTGACCCACAATTAACATGTCATCAACATAAAGCAAAAGAATAATAAATTTACCATCCGGAAAATTTTTCACAAACACACAATGGTTCGAAGTGGTTTTATAAAAACCATTATTCATCATGAAAGAGTCAAATTTTTTGTACCATTGCCGCGGGGCTTGCTTGAGGCCATACGAACTTTTCTTCAATTTGCAAACAAATTTCTCTTTTTCTTTCTCCACAAAACCTTCTGGTTGCTCCATGTAAATTTCTTCTTCAAGATCACCATGAAGAAATGCGGTCTTCACATCAAGTTGTTCAACTTCAAGGTTCATACTTGCAGCCATGCCAAGTACAACCCGAATAGAAGACATCTTCACAACCGGCGAGAAAATCTCGTCAAAGTCAATGCCTTTCTTTTGCCCAAAGCCTTTCATAACAAGACGTGCCTTGTACCTCAGATTCTTGCTATCATTCTTCAATTTGAAAATCCACTTATTTTTCAAAATTTTCCTCCATTTAGGCAACTTCACTAAATCATAAGTATGGTTTTCAAGCAAGGAATTCATCTCCTCGTCCATGGCCTTTTTCCAATCACCTTTCTTTGCATGCTCAATTGCTTCTTGGTAGCTCTTGGGCTCCCCTTGATCGGAAATCAAAACAAATTCATTGGGAGGATACTTTCTTGAAGGTTGTCGGTCCCTTGTAGATTTTCTCAACTCAAGTTGTGGTGGCGATTCTTGAGTTGGATGCTCTTCCTCAATTTCTGGCTCAACTTCATTAGGATTAGCGTCATCCTCTACATCTTCAATAGGTGGCTGCACATCTCCCCCATTTTCATCATCAACTGAAGATGAAGGAGATGGATCCATGTCAATGAGATCACTAGCTTTTGGCTCCGGTTGATCACCTTTACCAAAGTCTTTAATTGTTTGGTCTTCAAGAAACACAACATCACGGCTTCGAATGACTTTCTTGTTAACCGGATCCCATAATCTATACTCGAATTCATCACGCCTATAGCCAAGAAAAATACATTGTCTTGACTTACTATCAAGCTTGGACCTTTCATCCTTTGGAATGTGAACAAAAGTTCGGCAACCAAACACTCTCAAGTGCTTATAAGACACATCTTTGCCAGTCCAAACTCTTTCAGGAACATCACTATTCAAAGGATAACAAGGAGACAAATTGATCACGTCAACCGCTGTACTCATTGCCTCACCCCAAAAGGATCTTGGCAATTTAGCTTGTGAAAGCAAACACCTTGTTCTTTCTACAATGGTGCGGTTCATCCTCTCGGCAATGCCATTTTGTTGAGAAGTCTTCTTAACTGTCTTTTGGTGCCGAATACCTTGGCTGCGACAATACTCATCAAATGGCCCAATGTATTCACCACCATTGTCTGATCGGATGCACTTCAATTTCTGCCCTGTTTCTCTTTCAACCATGGCCTGAAAATGCTTAAATACTTCTAGAACTTGATCTTTAGTTTTTAGTAGAAAAGCCCAAACTTTCCTTGAATAATCATCAATGAAAGTAACAAAATAAAGTGCACCACTATGTGTTCTAACTTTTAAAGGACCACAAACATCCGAATGAATCAACTCCAAAACATTTTCTTTTCTAGAAGCAACATTTTTATGAAAAGAAACTCTATGTTGTTTACACGCCAAACAATGAACACAAGTTTTAAGATGTGTACCTTTCAAACCAGGTAGAAGCTCTTTCTTGAACAAAACTTGTAGCCCATTTTCACTCATGTGCCCAAGTCGCCTGTGCCACAATTCAGTAGAAGTATCATCTTCAAGTGCATTGACAACACCTTTACAAATTTTTCCTTGCATCGAATAAAATGTATGAGTTTTCTTGCACTTAGCCACCACCAAAGAACCCTTTGTGAGCTTCCATATTCCATCACCAAATTTGTTGTTGAAGCCTTCATCATCTAGCTTCCCAGTAGAAATCATATTAAGGCGAATGTCGGGAACATACCTCACATCTTTAAGCAACGATTTGCAGCCCAAATTTGTTTCCAAGCAAACATCATCCATGCCGATAATCTTGGATAAACCTTCATTACCCATTCGAACAGAACCATAATCTCCTTTGGTGTAAATAGTGAAGAAATCAACTCGAGAAGTTACATGAAAAGAAGCACCGGAATCAATCACCCAACTACTCTCTTGGCCCACAAAATTGATGCAATCATCTTCACAAACGACCATGAGATCATCAGTAGTAACTGCCGTTGTATCTTCTTACTTCTTATCCACACTTTTGTCATGCCTTTTCTCCTTATTCTTGAGCTTTCGGCATTCCCGCTTCATGTGCCCTTTCTCATGGCAATAATAACACTCAATGTCTTTCTTTGAAAAAGAACCATCTTTTGATTTGTCCCAGCTTTGATCACGACCATGAGGAGTCTTACTTCTCCCTCTTGTTTTGCTTCGGCCTCTCACAACAAATGCTTCTAAATGAGAGGAACCCGCTGATTTTCTTCTAGTTTCTTCATTCAACAAGCTACTAGTGACTTGACCCATTGTGACAACTTCATCAGGTGCCGAATTACTAACTGTCACAACCAAAGTCTCCCAACTTTCGGGTAAGGAACTAAATAGCATCAAAGCCTGCAACTCATCATCAAAAATAATTTTCATAGAAGCAAGTTGGTTAACGATACTCTTTATTTCATTCAGATGTTCCGGAATAAGGCTGCCCTCTTTATATTTTAAATTAACCAACTTACGAAACAGAAAGGCTTTATTTGTGGCTGATTTTCTATCATAAAGACTCTCTAATTTTTTTCATAAATCATGTGCCGAAGTTTCAGTAGCAACATGATGAAACACACTGTCATCAATCCATTGACGGATAACGGCTTTTCGATTAAGCCTCTTCCACTCATCATCTTTCATATCAGCAGGTTTGCCACTATCACCTTCAATGGGTCCATTCAAATCTTTACAAAATAATAGATCCTCCATTTTAGTTTTCCAAGTTACCCAATTACTTCCATTGAAGCTAGACATACGACCCACATTCCCCTCCATTGATTTACACAAATAAATAAACCTAAATAAACCGTAAGCTCTGATACCAGTTGTTAGGGAAAATCGATGATTCCCCACAAGTAAATCAATCAATGGGAATAAAAACTAATGCGGAAAAATTAAATCAAAGGCAACACAAGAATTTTACGTGGTTCCCTCAATGTGAGGTACGTCCACGGGATCGAAATCCGATTCCACTATCAACCAAATAAGTTTCCAAACGATTACAAACGAGACACGAATGGTCTCACAAACCACCCTTAGGTGAATTCCAAATAATCACAAATAAACAAGAGGAAAGACTTCACCAAATAGATGAACCAAAATCTTTAGAACCAGAGTTGAAGAAGATCCAAAATAACGAACCCAAATCAATTCACACGCACACTCCAAGGTGCGTAGCAGCCACCAAAAACAGAACCAAGCATAGCACGATTTGACTTTATGATAGATAAGAACAAAGGCACTATCTCACCAAAGTTGTATGCTGCTGCCGCCCTTCTTGCTTGGAAAAAACAACACACATAATATATTGAATCTAGGGTTTTCTTTTATCAAAACTTTAGTTGTTTCCAAATTAAATTAGGTCTACACAAAATTAGATATAATATATAAAAATATATTATACCTAAACCAAACCAAATTAAAATTCTTTTTTCAAAACCAATTGGGTCCCACACTCCAATAAGGAGGTATACCCAACAAAGGGTTACATGTAAGGTGAGTTATATTATGTCTTGATTTACTATTATATGTTTTACGAATATTTTGAGTTACCACAGCTTAGTTTATACAAGTTATATTTTATTAAGTTATATTAAGTTATATAAATAAAAGTTATGTTTTATAACTATTTCAGTTACGTGGGTTACTTTCCAAACTCCATTTACTTAAAAGGAAACTCATGGATATGTTTGTTTAAATTTTAGTATATATATGACTATAACCTTATAAACAATTATGTTTTGTAAATACCACCACGGGAGTCCCACGTCTTGGGGGACTTAAATAACCACTGGCCTCTGTTTGACCACTTTGTGGTTCTCTGTTTATCATGGATCCATTTACCTCTGTTCTGACTGTCACTTCTGTGACCTCTATTCTGTTTTATTTTATACCATGGTTATGATTATTTATTTACATGATTTCTGTATTCTGCCACTTTAAATAAATTGTCATTTTAAATTAAAATATGCAAATATTTTAGCCTAACCAATTATCCATGGTTGTTTTACACTCTTGGCATAATATTTCTCACTCTGCTGTGTGCTTATAGCTGTTACCCTTTCAGGTGACGAGATGTAAGGGAAAACCATAATCCCACAAAATGGAACCTGCACATGGACTGATGTTGAATCACTATTTTATCTTTCTTTTTTTATATTTTTGCTCCCTTTTGTTTCTATTCGGGGCTGGTCACTGAATAATAAAATAATAAAAGCCCTAGAAATGTGCTTCCTCTTTCTTAAATAGTAAAATGAAGTAAAATTTTTGTTTACTTATTTTTATTTTCGCTTGCGCAGCTTAATTTGCTACGAATAAGAATAAGTTAGTAAGTTGCGATTCCAACCCTAAGCCCCTGTGATTGGGTCGTGACAAAATGGCTCGTACTATGCTTTGTGAAAATAATTTGCCTAAATATTTCTGGACAGAA
Organism: Camellia granthamiana; assembly: GCA_036172215.1. Lineage (NCBI taxonomy): Eukaryota > Viridiplantae > Streptophyta > Magnoliopsida > Ericales > Theaceae > Camellia > Camellia granthamiana. The sequence continues at coordinate 47,468,064 of CM069916.1, read as the reverse complement.
GCTATTAACACTGCATGTTATGTTGTAAACCAAGCTATGATTAAACCTATTCTTAGGAAAAACTCCTTATGAAATTTGGAAAAGTAAAAAGCCTAATATTAGTCACTTGCGTGCATTTGGTTGTAAATGTTTTGTATTGAATAACAATAAAGATAACTTAGGAAAATTTGATACTAAATCGGATGAAGCTATATTTCTTGCGTATTCAATTTCCAGTAAAGCCTATAGAGTATTCAATAAAAGAACTCTACTTGTTGAAGAATCTGTGCATGTTGTTTTTGATGAATCTAACAACATTATTTTCAAGAATCTTGTAAGTAATGATATTGTAGAAAAACAACCAAACATGGAGAACATTCATATAAAAGAAAATGAAGAAAATCCATCACGCGAACATGAAGAAGAAATGACAATGGAAAAACTTCAAGAAATATATACTTTTCCAGAAAACGACTCAAATTTACCAAAAGAATGAAAGTATGCTCATGGCCACCCCAAAGACCTCATCATAGGTGATGCGGCGGAAGGTATAAAAACTCGTTCCTCTATTAGAAATGTTTGTGGTAACTTAGCGTTTGTTTCACAAATTGAACCAAAATGGTTTTTAGAAGCTGAAAATGATGAAAACTGGATTTCAACAATGCAAGAAGAATTAAATCAATTTGAAAGGAATGAAGTTTAGTTTTTAACTCCTCGACTTAAGGATTGTCCCGTTATTGATACAAAATGGGTTTTTTGAAATAAAATGGATGAATCCGGAGTTATTACTAGAAATAAAGCTAGATTAGTAGCTCAAGATTATAATCAAGAAGAGGGTATTGATTTTGATGAAACTTTTGCACCAGTTGCTAGACTTGAAACTATTAGAATGTTACTTGCTTTTACATTTAAAGATTTTAAATTATATCAAATGGATGTTAAAAGTGCTTTTTTAAATGGGTACATTTCGGAGGAAGTTTATGTTGAATAACTTCCCGATTTTGAAAATCATAAATACCCGGATCATGTTTTCAAACTTTCAAAAGCTTTATATGGCTTAAAACAAACTCGTAGAGCTCGGTATGAAAGATTTAATAATTTTCTACTTGACAAAGATTTTTGTAGAGGAAAAATTGATACTACACTTTTTATAAAAATAAAAAAAAAAAGATATGCTAATTGTTCAAATTTATGTTGATGATATCATTTTTGGTGCTACTAATGAAAGTTTGTGCAAAGAGTTTGCTAAAGATATGCAGGGTGAATTTGAAATAAGTATGATGGGGGAATTAAATTACTTCCTTGGTCTACAGATTAAACAAACTAATCATGGGATTCATTTAAATCAAACGAAATATATTAAGGATCTATTCAAAAGGTTTGAAATGGTATCGTCAAAGCCTGCAGCAACTCCAATGAGCACATCAATAAAAATTGACAAAGATGAGCAAGGTAAACCTATAAATGAAAAGAAATATTGAGGTATGATTGGTTCTCTACTCTATCTTACTACAAGTAGAACCGATATAATGTTTAGTGTTTGTATGTGTGCACGTTTTCAATCCGCACCGAAAGAGTCACACATCACTGCAGTCAAACGTATTTTCAGATATCTTGTTGGCACTCCAAATTTGGGATTATGGTATCCTAAGGGAACCACCTTTGAACTTTTTGGTTACTCAGATGCTGACTTTGCGGGATGTAGACTTGACCGAAAAAGTACTAGTAGCACTTGTCATTTTCTTAGACACTCACTCACTTCTTGGTTTTGCAAAAAACAAAACTCAGTTGCTCTGTCAACTGCTGAAGCAGAATACATGGTTGTCGCTAGGTGTTGTGCATAATTGCTTTGGGTGAAACAACAACTTCAAGATTTTGGACTTCACTATGATCATATTCCTATAAAATGTGACAACACAAGTGCCATTAACCTTTCAAAAAATCCTATTCAGCACTCACGCACTAAACACATTGAAATAAGGCATCATTTTCTAAGAGATCATGTACTCAAAGGTGACATTGAACTCGAATTTGTGCCTACAAATCATCAATTAGCTGACATATTTACCAAGCCTCTAAATGAAGAACAATTTTGTTATATTAGAACTAAACTTGGTATGATGAATACTCCAATATAATGTTTATATTAAAAAAAAAATTAAAAATAAATTAAAAAAATTAATAATAATGATAATAAATATTTAAACAAAATAACTATAGTAATAATTATTATTATTATAAAAAATAATAACAATAATAATACTAAAATTATATACATATATATATATAAATTCTCTCTCTCTCACCCGCTGCGTCTCTATCTCTCACCCGCTCTCTCCCTTACTCTCTTTTTTTCTCTTTCTCTTGCTCTCTCGCTCTCCCTTTCCTCCTACCATCTTCATCCTCACCATCGTCTACAACCAGCCCCACCATCCACAAAATCATCTATCATTTTCATCACTACCATCATCCACTCAAATCTACCAAGCTCCATCACTTCTCTACCCAAAATCTGCATCACCATCTTTATTGATTCATCAAGTTTCATCACCGATCCATCAAGGTCCGTGACTGATCCATCAAGATCCATTGTCGATCTACGAAAATTCGTCACCAATCTACACGATCTTCTCCATTTCTTCCGATCATCAAGGTCATCACCGATCAACATGTTAAAATTCTTTTTGCACTGTGTTATATTTTTTTACTTGTTGAATGTGCTCCAAACTATCTTGGATTTAATAATGGTTTCTTCTACCTTGTCTGAAGAAATTATTTTATTTTTATTTTCTCCTTTTATGCTAGTGCACTTGGTGTAGTTGTTTATAGCCGGATCTTAATGGCCCTTGGTATTATAGATTGGTAATTTGTTTCTTCCAATTTATTTTTAGTGCATTAATTTAGGGGGAGTTTCATATATTTTGATATTAACAATTATTATAAAAACAAATAAATAAATAAATAATAATAATAATAAAAAGATATGTGTATATTCTGTGCATAATTTTAAGGAGAGTATATATATATATATTTTCTTATCTGCACTACTTCTTATCTGCACCACCATATTTTTTTTGCAAAGACAGAATTTAAATTATAAAAAAAAAAAGAAAATGGAGGAGAAATGTTTGTAATTTTATTTCAGAAGGAGAAAATATTACTCGATTACATGTAAGTTTTCAGAAGGCTTCACAGATTTTTTCCGTTTTACTTCTCTCAACAATTTTTCATGAGCCTCTTTTACATGCCTTTCTCTATTTTTGACTTCTGTGAGTCTTGGCATTATAACCGTTGCATAATATTGCACCGCATTCTCCAACTGTGCGTTTTTCTTTTTTAGCTATTTCTTCTCCTTACACATATTAACCAGTTGTTGTTTTAACAATCACACATCATCTCTCCATTGTTGATTTTCTTGTACTCTTGCTTGTAATCGTTGCGCCATATTAGAAACTGCAGTCATTGCTGTGTACTAAGAGCCATAGTGTTATTAATAGCATCGATATCATTTCGATTACCAATAACACTAGGATCCTCATTTACAAGAATAACATGTGCCTGCACTATTGGTATTTTCTCATTTGCCTGCATTACACACACCTTATGCAGGTCCGAACCATTGATGGCTAAGGTAAGGAATGACATGATTACACAAGAAGCTAAAACAAATTTTTTTCTCCAACACTTGATAATTTCGTCTCTTTGCCTATTATCCTTGTCACTTTTTATACACTCCATCGATCCAATACTCGATGCATATCTGCTCAAATCTTTTATTTGTCAACATTTTGTGCGCTCGAGATGCTCCAAACTCCCCATAATGATCTCGACAAGACCTAAGGGTCATTATTATATTTTGGCCTCTCAAATATTTTATTTTGATGATATAAAAGGGCAAGAATATTTTGTGCATGAATGTGATTTAATTATATATTGCAGAGTTATCAAATATTTTGTTGATTTTAATTTTGTGTCAAAAACATACTTGTATTGCCATCATCAAAAAGGGGGAGATTGTTAATCATGTTGTTTAATTTTGATGATGTCTAAAATATTATTTGAAAATTTGGATCTTTTAATACACATATTTGGATTTTTTAATGCACATGTTCTATATTATTTGACACAAAATTAAATCTGTTTAAATTATAGGTTGTATGTTATATTTGTTATAAATATTATTTAAATGGAAATATTTTGAAAATATTACTATTCATGATTTTGAAAAGTTTGGACAAAATTAATATTGATTAGTTGTATTAATTTGACAAATTTGATATTGATTGGCTGTCTTCTTTTGACAAAATTTATATGGAGTGATATGATATATTTAGTTTAAAATCTCTACAACATATACATTAATTTAAAGAGGACATATATTTTCAGATCTATCATAAATATTATTTAAAGAGATTTCTCTGTATATGCAAATATGTGATTAGAATATTATATATATATATATAATGCATTTAATACAAATAACATACATCAAGGGAGTAATTAGACTTTTTACACAAACATTAATTGTATCATATATATTAGCATGTGGAAACATTATTAGTGAAAACATTATCATAGCATGTGAAAAGTCATCATTAACTTTTTACTTTGTTGTATAATTTTGACTAATACCTAAAGATGTTCAAATTTGCAAGAGTGCAAATTTTCTTCCACATGATTTTCTTCCAAATTGATTCATTCAGCTGACGTCTTGAGAAGCGTCTGTCTCCTCCAACGGGTATATTTTTGAGTATAAATAGAAGTGTTGTGTATGGAGCAAAATCAAGAACTTGAAGAGAGAAATTTATGTGTGCTCCAAAATTCTGAGTATATTGTATTCTGCTCTTTCACTTTCAGATCTAAGTGTAGCCTTTGTTCTTACACTTTCATATCTACTCTTTGTGAGAGAATTATTGTAAAAGAGGGTTTAAGTACCACTTATTTTTATTCATTATTTTTGTGAGAGATTTTGTAAGGGTAAGGCATTTTTATTGTTGAGTGAGGTTAAATAGATAAGAGTAAGTTCTGTGCCAAACTCACAAGCTTGGTGGTGTATTTATTCAATTGATAGTAAAGACATTCTCAATGAGGTTTCTTGGGGAGTGGACGTAGGCCCGGCATGCCGAACCACTATAAATCTCAGTGTTTGATTTTCTCTCCCTATCTCTCTTACTTTTATATTGATAATTATTATTCTGTTTTTTTTTTATTTGTTAAAATTCTGAATATTGTGCAAATTTTAATATTGTAAAATTTTTAATAACCCAGTTCACCCCCCCTCTTGGATTGCTTACCTAGGATAACATTTTTAAATTTTCTGAAACAGGGCTCTCCGCTTGAGCGACCAAAGCTGCGTTCGAGCGGACCCCTTTGGTCTACAAAAGTTCTGGTTATTTGTAATTTACTCTCAAACGAGACTATTGACGCTCGAGCGAGGAGTCATGCAAAGCAGGGTACGCTCGAGTGCAGATTCGGCCGCTCGAGCCACCGTGTATTCTCTACAAAACTTTTGGGAGCCACAAATTCATGCTCGAGCGAGGCTTTCCTCGCTCGAGCGGACAAGTCGAATTCTGGGTTTTCCAGAACTCTATTTGAAGCTCTAACTCAACCCCCAAGGCTCCAAAACTTGCAACTTGATACCAAAGCATGGGAAACATTACATAGCATGAGAATATAGGCAACTTGAGACCAATTGTCCAAAACCATGATCCAATTCTTAAATCATTTCATATTCTTCTTGACAACATCAAAACACATGAAACCAAGCTTCATAACTACATGGATTATGCATGCATGTGTAATATAGATCCTAATACCATTTCAAATGGCACAAATGATGCTTATAATCATGAAGCTCAACAAAACCATGCTTGCATGTATGATTTGATACTCAATTTTTCATATTTAACATATTACATGCTTGATTAGGCAATTCCATGGCAACTCTCTACATGCATGGCCATATTGACTTCAAATTCATTATAATCAACTCAATTCTTGCTCTTAATTGCACATCTTGTTTGAATTCACTTAATTATGGACTCAAACTCATGAAGTTGAGTTCAATTACTCACCTAGGAGCTTCAATTCTTCAAACTATAGCTAATTCTTGAGCCTAGCTTCCAAATTCCCAAGCTTCTAGCTTAATTCCACAATTTTGCCTATATTCTCTCTCTAGAGCCGTCCCTCTCCCTCTCTCTAGAGTGTATACCAGATTTTGAGCTAAAAAAAAAAGGTGAGCTTAAGTGTAAATAGGCCATATATATATACTTGCTTAATCAACTTGTATTAAGGCTAATTAATTGTGCCTATTTCAATCAGTTTAATCTAATTATTTTGATCTGAATCAATTTTTAATTAAACTTCACAGTAGGCTCTAAAAATCATGTTCAGCACAAAAATACAATCAATTTCTTTTTTTGACGCCTCTACGGTCTTTAATTAAATTTTAAAGCGGAGATTCAAACAGATTTTCCTACAATGAATAAATAGAAATGCAAAAACACATATAATCATATAAATGGCATTCAAAATCATATTAAGCACATAATCACAATCATAATTAAGATCAATTAACATAACACGGGGCAGGGTTATCACAAGAAGTTTGGTGAATGGTACCCAAATTGGCCAAATATTCACAGAACTCAATTTTAAAATATTTCCCGCCCAAGTCAGACGACAACAATTTAATAGTAGACCCAAATTGTGTAGTGACCATAGACTGAAAAGTACGGTATATCTGGTAAAAGTCAAACTTATGAGTTATAAGATAAACCCAAGTGTAACGGGTGCAGTCATCAACAAATGAAACATAATATGCAGAATCCCCTTTAGTGAGAATAGGAGAAGAACCCCAGACATCAGTATGAGCTAAAGAAAATGATGTATCAGATATAGAGGTATTTTTACTAAAAGGTAAGGCTGTCATTTTGTTAAGTTTACACGCTCGACACTCAATAAGTGGACTAGGAAAATTTTTACTCAATATACGTGACTGAGCTAAAGACCGTAAGTGGTTAACAGACAAATGCCCTAATTTGGAATGCCACATATAGAAAGGACTTGACAAAGAATCTAACTGAAAAGAGGAAAAAGCAGTCGGAGAGATAGTCATAGGCAGATGTAAACTCTCCACCACATAGAGGTCTCCAACTCTACTACTAGTCCCAATCTACTGCTTGGACATCCTATCTTGCACAAAACAGATAGAAGAATAAAAGATAACATCAACATCATAGGCATCAAGCTGACTGATGGATAATAAACTGACAGATAACTGAGGAACATAAAGGACAGATGGAATAGAAACAACAGACATAGTAGATGGTAAGACAGACCCAACAGAAATAACAGATATATCAAACCCATTAGCAGCATTAACAGTAATAGGAAATGGATGGGGAGTACAATTTTGAAGTAAAGAGAGATAGGTAGTAATGTGATGAGAGGCACCAGAGTCAAAAATCTAGACAGACAAAGAAATACCTAAAGAAGACCTAACCAAATCTAATTGAAGAGAGAAAACAATGGAGGCAAATATGAATGGTTGAGAAGTAGAGAGTATATGTTGAAGCTGACTAATTTGAGCATTCAATGAAGTTAAGTCAAGATTAGAAGCCAGAGCAAATGCAATATAAGTAACGGGAGGAGTCCAGAATTGGTTCTGAGACTGCTAAGTAGAGGCTAGCAAACGTCCATTCTTGGGATAGTGGTACTTCTAATGACCCCTCTAATGACATAAGACACGCTCATCAAAAGCCAAAGACATCATAAACAGAAAGCTCAGGGGTTCAAACCTGAGACCACAAATATTTCCAAGTCAGATGGAGGCACCGAACTAGAAACACCAGAAGAAAACTGAACACAACTATCCTAAGTCAAAGGAAGCACCGAAGTAGAGAACTAGAGAGAGACTAAAGCTGATCGAAAGAAGCAAGGCAACTACCACGATTATGATTCTGGAGATGGAGAGAGAGAGAGAGGTTGCGTCTGATGGCTACGAACCAAAGGCTGAAACAACCGGGTTGATTCGAACTTAGATAGGGACTTAAGCCAGAGAACTCGATCAAGCCAGAGATCAAAACCAAAGATGATTTCGAACTAGAGAAAGAGAACCTCGAACCAAAGGGAACTTCGAATCAAAGGTAGAACCTTGAACCAGAGGAAACTTCGAATCAATCAGATGAGAACTATGGCTTCGGACACAGCTCTAATACCATATAAGTTTCTGAATAAATCTGTATATTCAATTGTATGCTAATACAAAGAATACATCTGATTATATAGTAAACCCAACCCTAAGACTAAAAAGAAAATACTACCATATGTATACACATAAAACACTACCATAGTAAACCTAACCTTAAGACTAAAAAAGAAACACTGCCCTATATATAAATCTAACCTAATATTCTCACACTAACAAGTTTTAGTTTAATTTCTACTTTTATGGGATCCCACTTTTGTTATTGTCTATTTACCTAATTGGTTCATATAAGACCATCTCCAACGGTGTATCATAATTGATATCAAATTTAAATTTTGATGAAAAAGACACTGTTCATTGCTCCAACGGTTCATCAGAACTGATATCAAATCGACAATTCATCAAACAATTCATCAAATCGACGACAGAATACTGAATTCACCAAAACACTGTTACGGACCGTTGGAGGGGAGTACCCGGTCGACCAACCGGTTGCCCGGCCGGTCGACCAACCGGTTGTCCCGGAAAAGGTTCAGACAGTTCAGAAAAAGGTTCAAACAATTTGAAAAAAAAAAAAAAAAATACTCCTAACCAGTTGACCGGCCGGTCGACCACCCGGTTGTCCCGCAAAAGGTTCAGACAGTTCAACAAAAAGTGCAAACAATTTGAAAAAAAAAAAAAAAAAAAAAATTTCCTCATAACCGGTCGACCGGCAGGTCGACCACCCGGTTGTCCCGAAGCACATTTCATGAATTTGGTGCACGGTTGGAGTGAGTAGTATCAAATTTGGTGAAATGGGTCTTTTTTGACTCAGATTTGATGAAAAATCTGAGTCACCGTTGGAGATGCTCAAATTGCCGAAATTGGCCAATATGAACTTTAAAATGTAATCTAGAGAAATTATAAAGTAACAATTCCAATCATTTGTGAAGCATGTGCATCAATTGATCAGGGATAAGCTTTTCTGACAAAGTGATATTTTGATTGATTGATTCATTGCCGTGTTCCATTTTGGTTGTGGCTCTGATAATGTTATTTTCAACCATTCATGTTCTCTATTATGATTATCCTGGAAAATAGGCAACACAGTAAGAAAAAGAAGATGTCTGATGCTTCTTTACATGAATTGAGTTGACATGTGGGGCGAGTACGTACCTAGGAGCCTCTAGACAAAGAGGGCCTCAACTGAACATGAATTGGGGTTTGATACTTCTTTGCAATGATCTTATCATTACTGTTGTGTGTCTATTTAGAGAGTGTTTATTGTTGAACAAAGAGATTTTTGTGCACATTTTGGTGCAATTTTTTGTTGCTATAACATTTTATTTTTTTGCCGGGCCTGAGAATGGTCCCGATCTTGAATTGCTTAAACCTCTCTGTCTGTGTTTAAATTGTCTTTATGGATGGTCCCCAAGGAGAGACTGGGGATGGAGTTGGGTGTCGGTAGATGAGGAGAAGTGTTAGTATTCTGTACTCTTTTGCTATGGAAAATGAAGGTGAACGTTGGTCAAATGGTGGGACGCCCTTCACGTGCACTTTTTTCGACTTCGTTTTTTGTTATGATTTTTGTTTGAATTTCCCATTGAAGCCCCCACCAAACTACACAAGCAGAAATAATGTAGAGCTCTATTGCATCTTTCCTGGGTTCAATTTTCTTTATGAGGGTGGCTTGCTTCTGTCCCACCTCCACTAGAAAAGAGGCAAATGATTTAGGAATTACAACAACATTAGAGAGATCTAGTCCTAAGCCCGTGGTTTTAGATTGTCTCTCCACATAGTTACTCTCCTCGACACAAGGTTACGGGTGTCATTCTTAAACTATTTAGGGTTTGTTTAGGCTGTGGATTGGGTTTTTGATTTTATGACAATTTTAGTCTTGGGTTAAAAAGTAATAAACTCTTTGACTTTTGTAAGAGAAAATATAAAATGATTATGGATTATATGTGACATTTTATTCTATTTGATTAAAATAATCTATTTTGTCTTATATGACTATTTTAGCTCAAACACTCATTCTGAACGAGGCCTAAATTCATTTACATAGTTCATAAAGGTCTGATTTTAGTTCATATGATCCAACTAGAAACAGTCCATTCAAATCAATAAGGGTGGCAAAAAAAATTAATTTGAATAATTTAAATTATATAACCAAACACCCATCTTCATTGTCATAATATACTGGACAATTTACATCTTACAGCAAAACACTGGTCTTCATTTCCATCCTTCATTTCAAAATAGTAAATAAGAAAAATGAACTGGATAATTTACGTTGATCAAATTTTTGAAATAAATTTTTTTTTTAATCTATCAAATTAGATTATATAGTTGTTGATTTGACTAACCGACTTCAATTAGATCACAATGGATGAAATTAAAATTTTAAGAACTAAATAGATTAATAATAATTAGGTCACATGAAATTAAGATTTTAAGAGCTAAGTAACAGTTAGATCACAATAGATGAAATTAAGATTTTAAGAACTAAATAGATTAAATTAATCATTTAAAGCCCCAAAAAAAAAAATTTAAAAAAAATTGAGATAATTTAAGGAATAAAATAAAATGGGAAAATATCACGAGTAGGGTTTTTTTTTAAAAAAAATTACAAATTAATAAAAAAAAATTATAAATATTAATAATTAAAATTAAATTTTTTTAAATTTTTTAAAAATGAATAATGCGTGGTAGCTCGAAATGTTAGGCTCGATTTTGGCTCGAATGTTATAAAACGACGTCGTTTTGGCTCGAATAGACAAAACGACGTCGTTTTGGATATTGTTTTTTTTTTTTTTTTTTTTCTTTTCTTTTTCTTCCTTTTCTTTCTTTCTTTTCATCTTCTTCTCCGTTCAAACCAGCTGAAACCAGAGGAGAGAGGGAGCTCCACCCGTCGTCGCGAGGAGCTCGTCGTCTCCGCCGCCTCCGCCCGCCGTCCCCGTCGCAGCACGCCGCCGATCGTCGAGAAGCTCCGATCGTCGCAGCACGCCGCAGCTCGCAGCTCGCAGCCCCGCGCAGCCGTCCCTCCGGCCCCGACTCCTCCTCCAGCCATTTTTATGGGCCCCTCCCCTCCCTCCTCCTCCTCCTCCTCCCTCCTCCCTCCTCCTCCTCCTCCTCCTCCTCCTCCGACTCCGACGAATTCGAGCCAAATTCGAGCCATGGCTCTCGAGCTACGAATCGGGACTGTTTAAAAATAATCAAAACCAGTGCATGAGGTGCTCTACGTTATGGTCATGGTCAAACATTATGATTATGACCTCACTTGATCATGATCTCAGAGGATCCGAACGCGCCAGGCAGAGGCTAGCCTATGAGCATTTTGGCAACAAACTAAAAAAATTAGTTTTTTGTTTTTTTAGTCAAAAAAAAATCAGTTTTTTTTTCCAAGAAAACTCAGTTTTTTGTCCAAAAAAAAAAAAAAAAATCATCAAAAAAATTAAAAAGTCAAAAAACTAATTTTTTACTAACTTTTCAGAACAGTCATAGTCTGAGTTCCATAATGCTAAGCTGAGCTCAATCTCACATAATCAAAACCAATCCAAATCAGACCAAACTAGGCTGTCAGAGGGTGGCCCACCCTGGGTGGGTACATGTGAAAAGGGGAACTTAAAAGGAGTGTCATGGAGGAGTGTTGCGCTAAAACAATTGACGGAAAAATAAATGTTACGTTTGGGACAGTTGTGGAGCTATGATTTTGGGGTTTTTTTTTTTTTTTGGGTGAATAATGATTTTGGAGTTGTTTTCAATGTTTTGATTGGTTAAAATTTTTAAAAATTAATTTCAATATAATATTTTAAAATTCATTTTAGCTTATGTTTGGATAAGTGAGTTTTTTTTTAATTTTAAATTATAAAAAGTGCGACTTGGGTCTATTCGGTCATTTTTCCGGACGTCTGGTTAGTTGACCAGAATATTATTATTATTATTATTATTATTATTATTATTTTACAATTGGCACATGTTATTTTAAATTTAAGTAAGTAAAAAAATGAACAAAAAACAGTAGAGAGTGAGAGAGTTTGACGTCGTCGACTTCAGAGCTAGCTCAGGAGATGGCGGCTGCGAACTTCTTCTACGACTTGGATGTTGTAAACACCGTCGGCTTCATCATCGCCTACTTCAATCCCGACATAGCATCGCCATTGCATCTATTGTGATTGTTCGTCATTAGAGAGAGAGAGAGAGAGAGCAGTTATAATGGGAAGATTAAATTAAAAAGTTATTTTAAAGTAATTGCAATTTATAATATAAAATATAGTAATTGAATAGTAATTGCAATTTATAATATAAAATATTTTAAGAATATAATTCTAACTAAATATACAATCAAAAGTTATTTTAAAGCAATAATTGAATATTTATTTTAAAATATATATATATTTTGTTTGTAATATTTTCAATTAAAAAAATTTTATGTTATTTTTTTAATAATTATTTTTTAAAATTGAATTTTAAAAACAGTTTGGTTATGAGTTTTGAACAAAAGATTTAATAGAGTTTTGAGTTTTGTGTGTGGTTATGAGTTATAACTTTTTGAATTAAGTTTTGAAAACTCTTTTCAAAACTCAAAACTAAACAAATTTTTTTATTTTACATGTCACATCAAACATTTAAAGCTCAATTCAACATTTAATTCAAAACTCAATTCAAAATTCTTTTTAAAACTCATAACCAAATAAATTTTCTACACTCAAATCATAATTCTAACACTTACAAACTTAAAATACAACTCTATTATCAAATTATATTTTTAAAACTCTAACAAACGCTATCAAAATATGTTAAAATAGTTAATAAAATAAAATATCATATTTAATTCATAATTATTTCACTTTTTCTTTTATAATCATTAAATTAATTATAAAAAAATTCAACTAAGTTTTTTAACATAATTATTTTAATCAAATTAAAATAATAATAATAAAATAATCAATTAAAATAATTAACTTCAAATGGAGTTTTTAATACAAATGTAACCTTTTGGTTGGTTTGTCGCCAATTGATCATTGATAGGATCGAACTGAGTTTGGAACTATGCTAATTAAGCTTTTATCTTGGGTACTCTTTTTTAGGAGCCCCCTAGCAGGACCACCTCACGTCCTGAACAAATTTTTAGGATGGATTTTCCCTTATATATTTACCAATGTTTTCAGTTCACCCCTGCTATGGCCACACAGAGAGAGAGAGAGATTCAGAGGGAAAAAGAAAAGAAAAAATTAAGACTGACATATCAGTGAAAGGGATGTGTTGGACGAAACTGAAGAGATGAAGAAGACAGATCAATACCACTAGAAGATCTGTCCTCTCTTAACCCATTATGCTAAAAAGCTACCACCCAGGTGCTCCTGCCATTTTTTTTTTGTTTTTGTGAGGCTGATTTTGTTCCTTCTTCCTGTTTTCTGTCTGGCTCTTTCAGTTCTTTTTAGAGAGAGAGAGAGAGAGTGATGGGCATATTACCATTAGCATGCATGTGTTTGAAATTAGAGAACCAGGAAACAAGTTCAATCCAGTTCAAACAAAAAAAAAAAAAAGGGGAACAAGTTCAATAATAAACTTGCGCTCTGTAATTCAAAATAATTTGTGAATTAATAACAACGTGTAGTTGTTTTGGTAATTTTAAGATTCGTTCGGCAATAACTTTTTTGAATAAAGACCCGTAGCTCGAAAATAGGAGCTCGAAAATGGCTCGAAAAAACCAGAGGAAGGGAGGGAGAGGAAAGAGGAGAGGAGGAAGGGAGGGAGAGAAGAGAAGGGAGGGAGAGGGTCGTCTGCCTCGCCGCCCAGCCGCCGTGGGTCGTCTGCCTCTCCGGCGTCGTCGCAGCTCCCCGCCCCGGCCTCCGCCTCTGCTTCCTCCTCCGTCGTTCGTCGCCTCACCACCGCCACCGCCTCCCCCCGCCTCCTCCTCCAGCCGATTTATGGCCCCCTCCCCTCCCCTCCCTCCTCCTCCCCCCTCCCTCCCTCCCTCTGCAAAAAAAAAAAATTGGAGAAGATGAAGTCGAAAAGAAAGAAAAAAAAAAAGAAAAAAAAAAAAAAAAAAAAAACAGGGTCAAAACGACGTCGTTTTGACCCTCGAGCCAAATCTCGAGCCAAAGTTTCGAGCTACCAATCACGGTTGAACTTTTTTTTAGTTGGTATTTTGATTTTTTTGACTTTTTTAATCTCAGACTTTTTTTGTTTGATTAGTTTTCTTGTTTGATTTTTTTTACTTTCTGACTTTGGAATGATAAATTTTTTTGTTGATTTTTTAATTTTTTAACTTTTTGACTCTTTTTTATTATTTTGTGATTATTTAGCCTAAATGATTTACCAAACCGGGGCTTACCAGTGTAAAAATGGCTCACGATCCATTAGTGGCCCAGGATGGCCCGGGACCGAGCCCAGCCCAAGCCCCTGGTCCATCATTTTGAAGCTTGGCCCAACCCATTGGCCCGCTTAAGACCCACTAAACGCTTGACCCGCGCCAAGGCCCAGTGTCCTTTTTAGTAAAAAATAATAAAATTTTGGTAAAATTTTTTTTTTTAAAATTGGTCAGGCCCGCCTAAGCCCAAGGTTAGGCCCAGGCCCACTAGCCCACCTAAGGCCCGAATATCCCTGAGCCTAATTTTTTGGCTCGTGGCTTAATCCAGCCCGAATTTTAGCGGAAGCCCGCGAGACCCGACATGGGTGGGGTCGAGCCCGAGCCCGAGTGGGCCAGGCCAAACCAAATTTACTCCCCTAGGGCTTACTATGATCATCTTGATTCCTTCTAATTTGATCCTAATTGTAAGTATGTATGAATGGTTTGTTTAGAATGTGAGTTGGTTTTTTATTTATTTTAGTCTGGAGCTAAAAGACGTCGTTTGTGATAGATTTTTTTGATTTTTTTTTACTTTTATGAGAGAAAAAATAAAATGATTATGGGTTAGATGTGACATTTTATCTTATTTGACTAAAATAACTTATTTTGTCCTATAGGAAGTGATTGAGACCCCCTCCAATCACCACCCCCACTACCCCCACACACACATGGCGGGTGGTGATTGGAGGAGAAGGAAAAGAAGAAAAAGTAAAAAGAAAAAAGAAAAACTGATCAATCAGAGAGAGGGGGGGGTCAAAGGGGGTGCCTCATTGAGAGGGTCCAACTCATTTTCCCTTGTCCTATATAGCTATTTTAGCCCAAATGGGTATCTCAAATGAGGTTGAAGTACGGATACTTTTAAAAGGGCAATGTATCTGTATCTGTATTTGTATCCATATCTGTATCGGATATCGATACTCCTTGAATATTCGCAGATATGTATTGAATACTTAATTTTGAAGTATTAGATACTCTGAATTATTTTGGAAAGTTGGTAAAAAGTTGACTTTTTGACTTTTTGACTTTTTTTGTGATTTTTTTAGCCAAAAAGGTGGCTTTTTTGTAGCTTTTTTGGAAGAAGTTGGTAAAGAGCCAAAAAGCTGGCTTTTTACCAACTTCCCAAATTACCCCTCTATGTCACGTATTACCTTTTCGAAATTAGAATTATAATATTTCTTGCATAACATTATAATATAATATAATCATAAAGATAATTATAAGAATTTTTTTAATACTTTGCTTACTTTTTTGATAAGAAGAATATAGTGAATTAAAATAGTATAGTTTGCCAAATTGACTTATTGCTATTGTATCATGTATGCCCTTATAAATTATATAGAAAGTAAGAATTAGGAATTAAAATTAAATTAAATATCGTTGTTCTATCATTATAATATAAACATATTATACTTGATATTGAAGTGAAATATTTATAAAATTTATTAATTTTTTTTAAAAAAAAAAAGTAAATTAGCTATCAACTTAAATTAATAATACCTAATTCTTAAATATTAGTATTTTGTATTTTAAAATTACAGTATGATTTTTCAACATTCTTGAGCTCACGTGTAACTAATTACAAATAATTATTTTTAAATATTTTTTTTACAAATATATTCTAACTGTGCCTATATCTTATTTTTTAAAATTTTATCGTATTACTGTATCTATATCATATTGTGTCCTATCTACATCTCATATCATTATCTATCCTTCCTAGATAAGGACTGACTTGCATATACATTATGGGGCAAAGTACATTAACGGTCCTTATAGTTTGGGACTTGTATCATTTTGGTCTCTAACTTTTCAATTGTGACACATTTGACCATGAATTTTGAATCTTGTTCAAAGTAAGGACAATTGAAGGTACCATTGCTCAATTTTAAGGACAAAATCATCAAATTGATAAAATATAAACTAATTTGGCAAAAATGAATGTCAAAAAAATATTTTTGAATTTTTAAAAATTATTTATACCCACTAAAGATAAATTTTTTGTAAATTTGATAAATTTTTAAGACATTTATTTATTTGTTTATTTTACCAAATTGATTTTTATTTTGTGTTTGGATGATGATCATGTAATGTGTGGTTATTTTTATTTTTATTAAATTAATTTCTGTTTTTTCAAAAGTTAAAAATGGCGACAACTTTGATATCACTATTAAATTTAAATATAACGATTACATATTAAAAGTCTAACAACCACCTATTACATAATCATTATCCAAACACATAATAAAAATTAATTTGGTAAAAAAAATAAGTAAATAAATATCTAAAAGATTTATAAATTTTACATAATTTTATCTTTAGTGGGTAGAAATAATTTTTAAAAATTCAAAAATATTTTTTTAACATTTATTTTTGTTGAATTAGTTTGTATTTTATCAAATTGATGATTTTCTCCTTGAAATTAAGCAATGATATCTTCAATTGTCCTTATTTGGAACAAGATTCAAAATTCAAGGTCAAATGTGTTACAATTGAAAAGTTAAGGACCAAAGTGACACGAGTGCAAAACTATAGGGACTATTAGTGTAATTCGCCCTACATTATAGGATATAAAAATGCAAAAATTGGGAAAATAGTTAATTTTGAGCACGCAAACCCATAGTTTTGAAAACAATTTACAAAGTTATCAGTGTGTTTGGTTTGAGTTTTTTGGATTAAGTTTTTTGAAAATTGAGTTTTTTTATTTTCATATTCTTTTGTTTTTAGTGAATATTTTTTAAATTTTAAACATTTTTTTTACTTTTTTAGATGCACCTTAGTTAGAGGTATCTAAAAAGTAAAAAATTTGTGAAAAAATATTTTAAAAAATTAATAAATTCATAGAAATACAAAAAAATGTACTGAATTCTTACAGCATTCTATATAAAATTATGTTTGTACTACATTACTCATAGGAAAAATATCATATCAACGGTATTTTCAAAAATTATTTGATAAATTTGATAAATATTAATAATTAAAATTTATTTATTATTTTTTTTCAAAGTACACTGATTTGTATTTTTTATTTTTTTTTTCTTACTCATTTAAACTTGCATATGTCCCATTACGCCACATCAGACTTGGTGCTTAATTGATGACAAATAGAAAAGCCATGGAAGTCCCACACACTTTGAAAACTCCAATAATTAGTAGGGCACATAGCTGACGAGTCCCCTGCCCCATTCTATGATTGACAGCCCTTGAAAATATGGATGGTAACCCACTACTCCCCCTTTAATTCTTGACATTGGTGTGTTTGTTTGTATTTTTTAAGCCAACTCATCGCTTTGAAAAAATTATTTTAAATTATTTGATTAAATTTATTTTAAATAATTTTTTATTTTAATAATTTATTTTAATGTAAAAAAATTAATTTTGAGAAATTATTTACTCATTATTTCTAATTATCAGCTTCTGTTGTAGACATATTAATTTACGGTTATATTCTTAGATTTTTTTATTTTTTATTTTTTTAAAAATAGAAAAAGACCTAAATAGACTATAGATTATTATTATTGTTATTTATGAAAAATGTAGACAAGTAGTGAATAACAAAAAATAAAAAGGGTTTTGATTTGTGGCACTAATTTGTTGAGCACTAATGGCACTAATTTCTATATCAGGTAAAGAAAAAAAAAAAAAAAAACAAAGTTACCAAAACAGGAAATTAGTGCCATTAGTGCCAACAGTTTTAGTGCCACAAATCATTTTTCAAATAAAAATTAATTGAAAAAGCTCATTCACAGCTTATTTAACAAACATCACTCAGTAACTTAAATCTATAATCTAAAGTTACACCAAACAGATTAACAATTTCTGATTAAAGTCATAATTTATAATCTGTTAAGTTATAATTTATAATCTGTTTTAACAATTACACTAAACGGGACCATTATTATACATAATCGAAAAAGTAATGTTAGAGATTTTAAATATTTTATTAATATTTTTATTAAATATCTCATATAAGTGTGAGATTTATATGATGCGAGTCTCATATTCATGTGAGACATTTGATAAAAATGTTGATAAAACATTTAGAGTCCCCAACATTTTGTCTAATTGAAATTCAAAAATCATTATTTTATAAACTTCCACTTCATTCTAGCAACATCCTTTTTATCTGTTTTGAATTTAGGGTATAATATAAATATAGGTGATGTGGTTTTTATTATCAGCTTGTTTGGTTTTGGTTTCTAATAAGTGCTTTTTAGAAAATTTTATTTTTTTATATTTTCGTATTTTTTTTTATTTTTAATGAATTTTTTTAATATTTTAAGTAATTTTTTTAAAAAAATTTAGATATACCTAACATAAATACACTTAAAAACGTATAATATTTGTGAAAAAATCTTTAAAAAATTTACTAAATACCAAAAATACAAAAATAAAAATAAAAATTCAATACATTTTTTTATATTTTTGTGTATTTATTTATTTTTTAAAATATTTTTTCACAAATATTTTACTATTTAGATACATCTAAGTAATGTGCATCTAAAGAAGTAAAAAAAAATTGCTTAAAATTTTAAAAATATTCACTGAAAACAAAAAAGTACGAAAAATATAAAACTCAATTTTTAAAAAACTGAATTTAAAAAACTGAAATCAAACACATTTTATAAACTTCCACTTCATTCTAAATTTCGCAACATCCTTTTTAACTGTTTTTAATTTAGGGTATAATATAAATATTGGTGATGTGGTTCTTATTATGAGAAAATTGAATCCATGGGCCTTCACACCCATTAAAAAAATAACAATAATAATGTGGGGCATTCTATTTGGACCCAAAAAATATCTCAGTACGCCCAATTTAAATCTATAAATTTTAATTTTTATTATATCTTAGTGTGAATTTACTAATAAGGACAATCCATATTAAACCCTAAATTATTTTTTTTTCTCATGATACACCCTAATCCATTATTCCTATTCAAATCTCTACATCTTCTTCCCCAAGAGATCAAAGTTAGTTTGTCTTCTTCTTCTTCTTCTTTCTCACTCCAAAACTCCAATCCATCTTACCAAAACTCACCATTATCATTAACATCATTGTTTTTTTTTTTATTTTGAAACCCTAAACCCTAGAAGAAAGTCTGAACAATCAAACAATGGAGGAAAACAAGTTTCGAAACCCTAATCTACCATTGCTTGATTGTTCAAAATCCTCCAAGTTTTGAAACCCTAATCTACGATTGTTTGATTGTTCAAAATCCTCCAAGTTTTGAAACCCTAATCTACCATTGTTTGATTGTTCAAAATCCTCCATTGTTTGATTGTTCAAACTTTCTTCTAGGGTTTAGGGTTTCAAAATAATAAAAAAAGCAATGATGTTAATGTTAATGGTGAGTTTTGATAAGGTGGATTGGAGTTAGAGTGAGAAAGAAGAAGAAGACAAACTAACTTTGATCTCTTGGGGGAGAAGATGTAGAGATTTGAATAAGAATAATTGATTAGAGTGTACCATGAGAAGAAAAAAAATTTATTTTAGAGTTTAATATGGATTGCCTTTATTAGTAAATTCACATTAAGATATAATAGAAATTAAAATTTATAAATTTAAATTGGGCGTACTAAGATATTTTTTGGGTTCAAATAGAATGCCCCTAATAATGTGTGATTAGAATTTTGCCTGGAGGGAAAGATGGTATGGGCTGGCACATGTCATTATGGAGAGTGGAGGGACACATTTTGATATGATATGTTGTGTGGGCCTATTTTTATAAAAATAAAAATAAAAATAAAAAATATTATAATTATTGAAATGATAATGTGGTGGGAGGGAGGGAGCATAGCCATAGACGTAGAGGACATGAAAGGGGCTAGCTGTGGAGGGGCCTGCTATGGTTGTAGTGTTTGAATCAGTGGTTTCCTAACAGCTGTATACATATAACTTGCTTATTTTTTACCTTCTAATCTGTGTATTAAATGAAACACAAACATATTTACAGAGTGATATTTATGTAGATTGTTTCATGTATAATATATATATTCTCATTATTTGCACAAAAAAAGAAAAAGAAAAAAAAGAATCACTTTGTATAGGCTAATTAAAATTAAGAAGAGACCATGTTGGGTCAGCTGGTTCGGCTTTAATTGGGAATGAATTGTGAAAAACTCAAATTGGTTTCTTTCAAGTGCAGGATTGTGAGGTCCCCTAAATCTAGTCCTGGCCTGGCTGCTTCACGAGAGCCTAACATGTTTGTGTTTATTATTTAAGCAAGAAAATTAAATACATATATACATATATATATATATAAGATCAAAAGAAAAACCTCAAGGGGTTAGTTAGTAGTGGGCATAACTTGGGACTTGGATCTCGGGTTCAATACTCACCAATTGCAATAAATTTCTTGAGATTAGTCTAAATAAGGTACTTGTTTTGACTTAAATAGTTGATGTACTCGTCGATTGATATGAACACCCAATTATCAATATATATATATATAAGGGCACTCAAGCCATAAAGTCCATTTCTTGACCCTTTGAGCCATTAGGCCTAAACTCTAATCTCTTTGGGCCAAAGAATACAATTTGTCCAAAAAGACAACAATCTGTCTATCTCTTGAAATCACTTAATTTGTCTATCTGTTGAAATTCACCAAACGATTTGGTGAATTTCACAAACGGAACCTTGGGTGTCGTTTGGGAAGTGGGTTGACTTTTTGGCTTTTTGATTTTTTTGGCTATTTTAGCCTGAGCTAAAAAGCTTGGTTTGGGAAGGGCTTTTTGGCTTTTTTGATTTTTTTTGTGAGAGAAGAGTGTAATGATTATGGGTTGAATGTGATGTTTTGTTTTTTGTGACTAAAATAGCCTATTTTATCTTTTGTGACTAAAATAGCCAAAAAAGTCCCAAATAGCTCTTTCCAAACAGGACCTTATGTCAAAAAAAAGTTTTTATTGTCTCGTATTGTTAAATTTGGTTTTAATTGAATGCAAGCAATACATGTAGAAGGAAGTTGTTAGGTCAAATACAGCCACAATTGTCCCCATTAATCTTAAATGTCTTTTTATACATGCATATTATATAGTTCATGAATATATCTATGCGCAATGAGTTGGGCTAACTAGGGTTTGTGTGTTTTAAAATTGAGATAATTGTTAAAAGTCAAGTTAAGGAGGGTATAAAATATTAGATTTAGTGGATATTTTTTTGTTGGTAAAAGATCTACCCTTTTGTTTTCAATTTTACTCCTTAATTTATTTGTTGACTTTTTTTTATCTATTGACTTTGGTTGACTATTTGATCAAAACTTTTCCTTATCTGTTCAATTTTTCCCTATCTATTCAATTTTTTTTACTCTATCTGTTCAATTTTCTAATATTTCAATTGAGATTTCCCTTATCTGTTTAAATATTTTGTCCAAATAAAATTCTATTTGTTCCAGTTCTTTAAAGATTTCATCTTATTTGTTCTCAATTTTTTGAAGATTTCAGCCAAAGAATATTTTCTTTATCTGTTGAAGATTTCTTTCAATATAACATACATATATACACAACATATATGGATTCACAAACATCACAAACTAGACATATTTTCTCTATCTGTTTAATACAAAACTAGAGAACAAAAGAGGGAGATAAAAAAAAAAAAAAGACAACAACAACAATAATAGATCAATGGCTGGCTTCCATGACTGTCTTGCTCGAAAACTAGGGTTTCGATAATAGATCTTAAACTCGATCTGTGTTCTTATACAACAGATTTGAGAGAGAGGGCGAGCTCTAGATCAACAAGAACAATTTGTTCAAATATTCAATCTACTTTTTATCTCTTCAAACAGATAACCACACCCATCTAAAAAAAAGAAAGTAGATAACCATTCAAAATGTTCCATATCTATCTATTCTCTCTCTTTCTCTCTATTTCTCTCTCTAACCAGACTATGACCCCCTCTCTCTGCCACACTCTTACTCCTCTCCACCATCTCTTTCACCCTTTGATTATAATTTAAAGACAAACTGTAGCAAAGGATCAAGCAGAAATCAACTAAAATGTTCAAAAAATTGAAAAAAGAATAAGTAGAAAATCCTCATTACAACAAGTTTGCTCTATGATGCGAATAAAAAGAAAACTCAAATTTACTGGTGCTTCAAGATTGAATTCCACTTACACATTGATGCGATCTACAGAGACGAATCCATCTCTCACTTCTTTCACACGATCTCACTTCCTTCAACTCTCACTACAAGAAAAGTGGGCTTAAAAGACGGAATTTTTTGCGACGGAACATTTGTCGTTGCAAAAAAATGTGACTTTTTGAGACGGCACAACTTACTGTCGCAAAAAATGTGACTTTTTAAGACGACACAACTTGTCGTTGCGAAAAATGTGAGTTTTTACGATGGCACAACTTGTTGTCGCAAAAAATAGAGTATTTGCGACTACAGAAATTGCTGTCGCAAAAAAAAATAGAGTATTTGAGACGGCAGAGATTGCTGTCGCAAAAAAATAGAGTTTTTGCGACGACAATAGCTGCAATCGCAAAAAATAAATAAATAAATAAAATTTGTGACTGTAATAAGTACCGTTGCACAAAAAAAAAAAAAAAAGTAAAATAAATATTGTGGCTTTGAGATAGCTTCATATATATATAGTCACAAAATGGTTTAAATAAAGGGGAATTGACTCGTACATCCTAAAAGGTGGAATTGTAATCTAATTAGTCCTATATTTAATTTGTTACACCCAAAAGTCCCATTAATTGGGGGTGGATTGTTTTGCCCATGTATGTAATGTTTTTTGATTTGTGATATTATGTTGTAATGATGTGGGTGTATGTAACGTTTTGGAAAAGCTTACTATAGAGCTTTATGGGTTTAGTATTTTTTTATGACCCACACGTTGGTGCGCCAAAACTTTTTGAAAGCCCACGTTTGGGAAGCACACATCATTTTCCATACCCACAAAATTGTGGATGTATGTAATGTTTTTTGATTTGTGATATTATGTTGTAATGATGTGGGTGTATGTAACGTTCCCACAAAATTGTGGATGTATGTAATGTTTTTTGATTTGTGATATTATGTTGTAATGATGTGGGTGTATGTAACATTTTGGAAAAGCTTACTATAGAGCTTTACGGGTTTAGTATTTTTTAATGACCCACACGTTGGTGCGCCAAAACTTTTTGAAAGCCCACGTTTAGGGAGCACACATCATTTTCCATACCCACAAAATTGTGGACCACATCAATTTGGTGAACCACTTTTTATGGTCCACATCAATTTGCTGAACCACATTTTGGTGTTCCACATCGTACTGCAAGTCCATCCTGTGACCCACACGTTGAAGACAACCCATTAATTTGCAGAAAAACCACTTTGGTCATGTTTGTGGCCCACATCGTTGTTTAAAACCCACATTTGAAGACAACCCATTATTTTGCAGAAAAACCACTTTGGTGAACCACATTTGGATGGCCCACATCATAAAAGCAAAGCCACACTTGATCTTTCCACAGTGGACACCGAAATCAGTGTAATCAAAATAATTCAAAAACCCTCCCAAAAACCGTTTCAACCTCAAACAAAAAGGGTACATTAGTCAGAAAAATCATTCCATAATTACATAATGGAATCCTTCGGATCACATTACCAAAAAAATAAGACTTGGACATTTATTAATTTTAAAATGGGACTTGGTAGACTACAACTCTCTAAAATGGGAGTTTCCAATAATTTCCCCTTAAATAAATGCAACGGTATTTTTCTGTCACAAAAAAAAAATTAAAAAAAGGACATCATCTTACTCTTTTGATATAACATTTCTCTTTTCACCCATTTTTTCATCTTCCTGTCTCTTTGTCTATGTCTCTGTCTCTCTCTCACTCATCACTCTTCTCTGTCTGTCTGTCTCTCTATTTTTCTCTGTCTGTCTCTCTCTCTCTTTTTCTCTGTGTCTCTTCTTTTTCTCTCTCTCATTCATCTCTCTTCTCTGTCTATCTATCTATCTCTCTCTCTCTCTCTTTCTCTTTGTGTCTCTCGCTCATCTCTCTTCTCTTTGTCTCTCTCATTTCTCTTTTCTCTCTGTCTCTCTCTCTGTCACGCTCATCTCTCTTCTCTTTATCTCTTTCGTTCTCTCGCTCATCTCTATCTGTTTCTCTCTCGTTTATCTCTTTCTCTCTCTCTCTTTCTTTTTGTCTATCTCTCGCTCATCTTTTGTTTCTCTCTTTTTTTTTCTCTCTCTCTCTCACATTCATCACTATTCTATCTCTCTTTCTCCCTCTCTCTCTACCTATCTGTTTGTCTGCCTGTCTATCTTTCTCCCCAATGTGTTTGTCTTGCTCACTTTTTCTCTCCCTCTTCTCTATTTACCGAGCTCCCTCTCGATTTATCAATCCACTACAAGAAAATACACTTTTAGCGACTACTTTGTCTTTCTCTCACTTATCACTATGTCTCTATCTCTCTTTTCTATTTGTCTCTCACTCATCTCTCTCTCTCACCACCCATCTTCTCTACTACCTTCACCACTAATGCAAATGTCATTTCACTACCACCACTGCTACCATTGTTGCCACTCTACCTCTACAACTACCATGACTACCATCATCGCCACCACCCCACTACCACCACCACTACTATTATTGCCACTACTAGTACCATTACCTCTCCTCCATCACCGCTACTCCATCTCCTCCACCACTACCACAACTTCACCATTAATCTCCTTCAGCATCACCACCATCACCTCTTATCCACTACTGTCGCTCCCTCTCCTCTACCACAAAAAAATTAGTTCCTGATTTATAGTAACCAAAAAAAATGGGCTGCAAAAAAAAAAAAATTCATTGACCACAAAAAATTAACTTTATTTTAATAGGAAATATTTTTCATTAAAATATTACCCATATTTCTACCAAATAAAAAAAATAATATATTTTTTTTCATTAAAATAAAAATGAAACAAATAAATTTTTAATGAAAAATGAAAAAATAAAAAAAAAATTCATTAACTAAAAAAAATTAAAAATTAAAAAAAAATAAATTCATTAACTACAAAAAAAAAAAATTATTTTAACGAAAAAAAAAATGAATTTCTTTTTGTTTTCCCGCAATTTCTATCTCAATTCCCCCCTTCATCCCCCCCTTTTGTTTCTCACGATCTCCCCAATCCCTAACATAACAGTCTCTCTCACTCTCCTTTCTCTTTATCTCTTCCGCCTACATCGTCGCCTCTGGTGCCGCCACCAGCGACCACCACTGTCGCCACCACACCTCCTCCCTTACCACCCTCTCTCTCTTCTTCTATTCTCTTCACCGATCTTCACCGGTCGGGTCACGACCCAAACCTGCCCCTATAGGTTTAGCATCGTAATTGGCCAGTAATCCTTGGATTACCGAAGGCCTTTGAACAGATTAACAAAATTAAGGGGCTAGCGGAAGCAAAAACATAAATATAGTTGTCTAATGAGCTGTGCTGACTTATATGAAACAGAATATTTAAAACTTTATATACATAACCGGTAGTCAACCATACATTATACCCACACACATTACAGCATTGTAAGTACAGCCAACAACATCAAAACAAGTCTTATATAAACAGAAACCACAGGACTTAAACACGGGATGCTTCGGGAACCTCCACGTGAGGCACAATGGTTGGCTGACAACGGAAACACAGTTCCAGATAAAAACCTTCAGACTCGAACTCTAGAATGCTCACCTATATATATATATAAATACAAACAGTGAGCTAAAGCCCAGTGAATAACATTAAGGTAAAGGGGTTAGTGAACGAAATCCGAACATATCATACTTAAAAACAGATCATAGCATAAACATCCTCATATCAGAACATAATAATGGTACATCCCATGGAACACATCACAGAACGTCTTCCGACTAGAGTAATCAGTTCCGGATACCGATTAAACACATATCACCACAATGAAGTGGCTAATGAGATCTCGTAAACTTGTATGTCATAGACCCGCATTTTCATGCCGTCGCCCATGACTTGGGACTATCTATGGATGCCATAATAGATTTCAAACATGGAATATTCGTTCACGAAAACAGATATCATTTTAAAAATCAGAACTTATCATATTTCATTTGGAACATAATTCATATAAACGTATCTTTACAATAACGTTACTAACAGTGGTTTCAGTAAGCGGTCAATCAATCATCGAGTCTTGACCTACAATCACAAAATACATAACACAAGCACGTCTTATCATTACACATTCATGTGGCCAACACGGCTTAGCTTTCATTATGTTGGTTCTTGTTCTTTCTTATCACAATGCTTAAAACACATACACTTGCAGTCTCGGAACTTAGTACATTCTTTTCGTAGTGTGTTTCTAATCCATAACCTCCTTAATATGGCTTAACTAAGGTTTAGGAAAGCCTAAGATGCAATGAGGATGCCAAAACATGCCTTGGAACACTTAGTCAAATTTTCTAAAAATGAGGTCTACGCTCGAGCGTGGGTTTCCCCGCTTGAGCGGACATGCAGACAATGAATCTCCGCTCGAGCGTGCCTTTCTCTGTTCGAGCAGACTGTAAACTCTAAAAAGTACTGGATGCAAGATTTTTACGCTCGAGCGTCTCGACGGGCGCTTGACCCCCGCTCGAGCGTAAGACACATTCCTTCGCTCGAGCGGACTGTAAACACATGCAAAGTACTGGATACACGCATTTCCCGCCCGAGCGTCACTTTCTCCGCTTGAGCGGACTGCATGAACTCAGTATGTACGCTTGAGCGTGGAGTTCCCCGCTCGAGCGTGAGTCCAAAATCTGGATTTTCCAGATTTGAACCTCAAGCTCAAAACTCAACTTTAAAGCATCAAATTCATCCTCTTGGGCTAATTTTCTAGAAAACACTTGTAAACTCATAATATGACATATTTTGAAGATCAATTTGAGAAATCAAAGTCCAAAGGTAGTTCAATTAAACACAAATTCAAAGAAGTTTTCATGAACATGAAGAACGTATGACATGCATGATCTCATTGAATTCAAAGCTTCTAATACAAGATCCAATGAATCTATTTCTTCAAAAAAAACATGATGAATTCATGGATTTCAACCAAAATGTAAACATGCAAGCAAAAATTTCCATGAAAACAACTTAAAACTTCAAGATATGCACATGCATGCATGTTTTAAGCTTCAATTCAACTCTTTAAACCAATTCTAGACTTTAGACTTCAATAGCATCCTAGACCATGCAAGACACAACTTAAACTCATAATCAAGAAGGTGAATTCTTACCTTAGGTCTTGAATGTTAAGGTATAGGAGCCTAATTATGCAATCCTCTCCTCAATTCTTCAAATTCGTAGCCAAAACTTGTTGAAATCACACTAACTCCTATCTCTCTCTCTCTAGTCGGTTAGGCTCAAGAAAAGGGCTGATGAAATGGTATAAAATCAAGTCTCAAAGTGTTGAAGAGATAGACCACTAAGTGGCAAAAGGGTAAATAAGTCTAACTTATATAATTTAACATTATTTAAACCAATTTAAACCAATTTAATCATACCAAATTACGTTAATTAGAACATAAGGCTTGCCAAACGCGACTTAACGAATCAGACTTAATCAATTTTTAATAAAATTTTCCAAATGCTTCTAAAAATTCCAAATAACATATCGGTGTAGTCAATTTCGGTTTCGGATGCCAATAAGGCTTTCAATTTACATATTAAAGTGGAATTCCAAACAGATATTTTTATAAGTAACAGATAGAAGGCCAAATATCATGCAATTTACATAATAAACCATAATTTATTTTAATTCTCTCATTAGCATCATTAATTACGGTTTAGTAGCTAATTACGGATCGGGGTTATTACAGGTCGTCTACTTCGTCTTTTCCACTCTTGTTATCGGTTCTAAAACCCTAACCCTACATTTGATCTTCTCTAATCCCTCTACAACGCCAATGAAGATGGCGAGGGGTAAGGGTGAGTGGAGGTATAATGGGAGAGGGAAATGGTATTTGTACAAGCAAACCACTCTCATCGTATGCTCAATCAACATTGGCGTTGCTCTCTATGTTCTTCACTCTTTGTACACTTCGCTTTATTTCAGTGATCTCAATTCATCTCAGAAAGGGGGCGAGAGATTCATTTCAGAGCAATTTTGATTTTGATTTCAAAGTTCTCTCTCAATTTTGAAGTTCTGTCTCTCTCTATTTCGAAGCTCCACCGCCACCACCGTTTGCACCACTAAGGTGGGCACTGTCGTCTACAATCTCAGTTTCGTATTCTCTTCCTTTCCATCGATTCTTCTCCTAAGGTTTGCAATCTTGAATCTTTTCCTAGGGTTTTCAATTAGCCATCTCTAATAATCTGCTTAACATATGTACAATGTTGATTTGGTTGTGCAGATAAGGATAAAAAATTGGGATTAGAATGCCTTAGATAGAAGGCAGTTAAAGAGGTTTTATTTTATATATCTTCTCTCTTCTATGGAATTGCCATTATATATATGTTTTTAATATAAATAAATGCTAGTCTTAATTCAGATTTGTGTGATAGATGCCTGTGTAATGGAGGCCTGATAGATTAGAAAGTGAGAGTGCCCACACTTCTAATCTCAACTCTGATTTCATTTTCTATATTTATATATATATCTTGAATCTGTTTGCCCTACTGCTTTTGTTTAATTTTCAAGTATGTATCTCAACTCTGTTTGCCCTACTGCTTTTGTTTAAATTTGGAAGAATGATTGAAATTGATTTTGATGAGAATAAGCTGGCTGTTTTGTGTGTTAATGCTATGATTGGGTTAAAAAATTGTTGTTGCTATCTTGCCATATTTTTAATGCATTTTGCTTAGACAAAATAAAGGATTTGAAGCTGAAATTGAATTTTATTTTGTCATTTTTCACTTATTTTACCAGTCAAATTCAGGTTGAGGAGCCTATAAGAGCTATGAATTCTATTTGTAATGAAATCTGTTTCCATAATTTTTTTAATTTTCTCTTGCTAAGGGTTTTCTCCACATGTTATTGCTACATTCACAGAGTTCCAGTAGGTTGTGAGCAGCATAGTTCAATTGTTAGTCACTTAATCTGAAAGGGGCATAGCGTAATCCTTTTTGTTATATATCAATTTCTGAACAGAAGCCCTTGGAATAGATTTTGGCGGGCACACTTTTTGTAGATTGGTATATTATATAAGAAATTGTTTGCTTTCTATTTTTCCTTGCCATTTCAAACTTTATCTGACGTCTTATAAGCTAATACCAGCTCAAAACAAATTTGCTTTAATAAAGATAGATTTCTTATACTAGCTTATTGCCTTAATGTTGCTTTTGCACCATCAAAAGGTATATCTATATCTCATTTTCTCCTTTATATTATCCAACAAGCACATATATATAAGCACACATCATGTTAATCATTGGATCATTTAGGTGATCACCTGATTAGAGTAACTTAGGGGGAGCATTTCCAAGGCAAGTGGTTCAATAACATTATTATATTGAAATATTGAGTATAACTCTTTTAAGTGTGTTGTTTTGATTCTTATGATTGTTGAGTTTATTATTTGCTTGTAGTGTCAGATTTCATAGCGATTAAAAAATAAAAGAATTAATGACATATAAGTCACTATTTACATATTTTTGTGTTTGAGTATTTTCGGTCATGTTGATAGGTTTTTTTTATTTTATTTTAATTATTAACTATCACATAGTTTCTTGCTGTCTGTTGCTTAGATTCTTGCTGTTGTTGTTAAACTAAATTTGGATCATTCTTGAAACAGGCTTCTTAATCCTCACACATTTGCTGGATGGTTTGAGCGGTTTCAGTTCCATGTGAGTATTGTTCATTTCTTCGTGTTTCATCAATCTATTTCTATTGATGTGTGAATTTCCCTTTTGAAGTTAAAAACATGTTAAACTGATTGAAACTCATCAAAATCAATCATTTTTTGTAATACGCATGTTATATCTTAAGTTCTAATAAATCTCAAGCTTCCATAATAGGGTTGGATTCCTGGAATAGGTGATGTTACATCAAAATCTTAGTTGCTCGAAGTGGGAATGGGGGTACATAGAAGAGTCTAGGGTTGAGAGTACCTACGGAAGTGTTTACATAAATTCATATAAAATATTATGTTGTAAGTCTATTTTTTTGGGTGCATAGTTGTAATGTGTATATTAAATATGAATAAATAACAGAGTTTGGTGTCAAGTGCACATTCTTTTTGTTTAAATATCAATAACTATTTTGTTAATACGAATTACAAGAATAAGTTTGAGCTAATTTTTTCTCTATAATCTAATGGTTGTTGTAGATTTTCTTTTGCTTGGCAGTTTTTGTTTAAATATATTAAACTCGAATAGGGTTCCTGGTTTGGGAGTTAGAGCCAGATTTCATTCTAGACAAACTAGTTTCTTAAGAAACTTAGAATTCGAGGTGTTAACGCCCAAAAATCACCAAACGGCGTTGGAGTAGCACAAAACTTGGCACACACGACCGCTTAGGCACGAGAGACTTGTGGGAGAAGACGGGACTCGAATCAAGTTCCCAGTTTGGGAGTTAGAGCCGGATTTCACTCTAGACAAATTAGTTTCTTAAGAAACTTAGAATTCGAGGTGTTGACACCCCAAAATCACCAAATGGCATTGCAGTACCACGAAACTTGGCACACACGACCGCCTAAGCACAAGAGACTTGTGGGAGAAGACGAGACTCAAATCGGGTTCCCGATTTGGGAGTTAAGAGTCGAATTTCACTCTAAGCAAACTAATTCCTTAAGAAACTTAGAATTCGAGGTGTTGACGCCCCAAAATCACCAAATGACATCAGATTAGCATGAAACTTGGCACACACGATTGCCTAGGCACGAGCGACTTGTGGGAGAAGACGGGACTCG
The DNA here is from genome assembly GCA_036172215.1 of Camellia granthamiana. Classification (NCBI taxonomy): domain Eukaryota; kingdom Viridiplantae; phylum Streptophyta; class Magnoliopsida; order Ericales; family Theaceae; genus Camellia; species Camellia granthamiana. The sequence continues at coordinate 47,436,697 of CM069916.1, read as the reverse complement.
AATCGGGTTCCCGGTTTTGGAGTTAGAACCGGATTTCACTCTAGGCAAACTAGTTTCTTAAGAAACTTAGAATTCGAGGTGTTAACGCCCCAAAATCACTAAACGGTGTCGGAGTAGCACGAAACTTGACACACAAGACCGCCTAGGCACGAGAGACTTGTGGGAGAAGACGGGACAAAAATTAGGTTCCCGGTTTGGTAGAGTCGGATTTCACTCTTAAGAACAAACTAGTTTCTGAAGAAACTTAGAATTTGAGGTATTAATGTCCCAAAATCACCAAACGGTGTCAGAGTAGCACGAAGCTTGGCACACACGACTGCCTAGACACGAGAGACTTGTAGGAGAAGACAGGATTCGAATCGGGTTCTCAGTTTGGAAGTTAGGGCTGAATTTCACTCTAGGCAAGCTAGTTTCTTAAGAAACTTAGAATTCGAGGTGTTAACGTCCCAAAATCACCAAACAGCGTCGGAGTAGCACGAAACTTAGCACACACGACCGCCTAGGCATGAGAGACTTATGGGAGAGGATGAGACTCAAATTAGGTTCCCGATTCGGGAGTTAGAGCCGGATTTCACTCTTAAAAAAAAACTAATTTCTTAAGAAACTTACAATTTGAGGTGTTAATTCCCCAAAATCACGAAACAGCGTTGGAGTAGCACGAAACTTGACACACACGACCGCCTAGGCATGAGAGACTTGTGAGAGAAGATGGGACTCGAATCGGGTTTCCGGTTTGGAAGTTAGAGCCGGATTTCGGTCTAGGCAAAATTATTTACTTAATTATCTTTGTAATTGTATAGTAGTTAAATTTTTATGTTTTTTTTTGTAATTAACATATTAACACATAATTATGTTGTCATTAATTATATTTATTTTTTATTTTCAGATATTTTCCGAGTAGGAATTTGCTTATTGTGGAATGCATGTATGTGAAGAATACAACTAACTTTTGTTTTTGTTACCCACGGAGAATGATAAGCAAAACTTATAATTTTAGTTTATGTTATTTTGAATTATGAACAACATTATGTATTTAAACATTATATATGTATTATGGAACATTATGTAGTGGGGTAATTTTGTTGATGTGTAGTTATGAATACAAGAATATTTTTATTATGGAGAAATTATTTTTTCTATACAGGAATTTTTATATTATTATGCAATTATTGGTTTCTTTTTCAATTGTTTTTCATTTAATACAGGTAATTTTAATATTTTTAATAAAAAAAAATTTTGGCGACGGCACCACACCGTCGCAAAAAACAAGTAATTTTAATATTTTTAATAATTATATTGCATTTTTTTTTTACGACGGCACCATACCGTCGCAAAAAATATTAGAACTATTGGCGACAGTGGGCATGCCGTTGCAAAAAAACAAAACCATTTGCAAAGACATTTTTTGCCGTCTCAAATAAAACTTTTAGCGACGGTAAAACAGTGCTGTCGTAAAAGGTCTAACTTTTTTACATATTATATGTGACGATAAATTGTCGTCGCTAAAATAGGCAAGGTTTTTGTAACGTCCTCTGTTATGACCCCTCATTTGCCGTCGCTAAAACTCTTTTGAGATGGCATTAAGAGTATTAGCGACGGCACCGTGTCGTTGCAAAAAATCGAAATTTTGGTAGTGTTTTTAGACTTCTTTTTTTTCTTCTCTTAACACTATAGGTATGAAATTTAAAATAATTACAACACTTACTTGAATCAATTAAGATCTAAGAATCATAACAGTTACTAAGAATTCCTTTTAAATAAATAAAAATTGTGACAAAATTTCTTTTGATTTATGTTATATAATAAAATAAATATATGTCCATCCATATTGTCCCCCATAAAGTAATGGCAGGGGTCATCACCTGCTAACATAATTAGACAGCAAAAATAAATAAATAAATATGCATAAAGCTTCTTGTTTTTTATGCATAATAAAATGAATAGATAACATCGATCCTCCCAGAAAATGATGTATGGGCCTTACTACATCTCCTAATTTTTAGCCCTCTAATCCCTCTAAATTTCAAACCAAGACAAAAAAATAAAAATAAAAAAAATTACTCAAAATGACTTCGTTTTAGGCATTAAAGAGTTTAGAAGGGACATTTTTTAGGGGGACAAATCATTTTCCATGATGTATTTATCCACCCCTCTTGGCTCCCAAGTATCCAACAAAAGCTGTGTAATATTCCAAAGTATGCGACAAAAGCAATTCTATACAGTGGATGAGTACATACCATTATGCAAACATAGAAAACAAATTATGCCTCCGTTTGGAAAGTGGGTTGGCTTTTTGACTTTTTAACTATTTTAACCTGGGCTAAAAAGCTTGATTTGAGAAGACCTTTTTGACTTTTTAGTTTTTTTGACTTTTTTTGTGAAAAAAGAGTGTAATGATTATGAGTTGGATGTGATATTTTGTTTGTTGTGACTAAAATAATCTATTTTGTCTTCTGTAACTAAAATAGTCACAAACCAACTTGCCAAACGGAAATACTAGTCTTTTTTTGTAATACCATTATGCAAACATAGAAAACAAATATACTAATTTTTTTTGTAAAGGTTATTACAACTAAGCCTCTGCCCTATTGTATTCTACCCCAAACGTGGGCCACCTTAAGTTTTATGTTGTTGTTCTCTCTCTTTTTACCACACTAGTTTCAAATTTACTACTTTTCTTACAACAATTAAAACTAACCTTTCTATTGTAGGAGAGATTTTTTAGTGCTTTTAAAAATATTTGTCATGTCATAGCTTATTTGAATATGATTAATTTTTTAAGTGTCCAATGTTTTTAAATTGCCTCTCGACATTTCTTCACAAGATCTTTTAATAATTTCTTGACCTTAGAGCATCTCCAACGGTTACTCAAAAATTTCATCAAATTTGAGTATAAAAATGAGAATTTTCTCAATCTGATACAAGGCGCTCCAACGGTGAGCATCAAAGTGAAATTGGGGAAGTGGTCGACCGGTTGACCAACCGGTCGACCGGCAAAGGTAAATTTTTTTTTTTTTTTTAAAACTATTTGAACTGTTTGAACCCATGTATTTCAAAGAGAACCGGGCGACCGGTTGGTCAACCGGCCGGGCAACCGGGTGGTTGACCGGTGTACCACTTTCAACGGTCAGTAACAGTGATTTGGTAAAATCTGTTTCCTGGTATCAGTTTGATGTTTTGTTTGGTGAATTCTCAGTTTGATATGAGTTTGGTGCCACCGTTGGAGCTCAAAAAGTGAGTTTTTCATCAAATTTCAAATTTGATGTTGGATTTGGTTCTCCGTTGGAGATGGTCTTACATGAAAATGCTAATAAAAATGAAAAGTCAATGGTGACATCACATCACAATTCCTTTGATTACTCGAGACATCATTTTTTCGCATTGCATGTGATCATGTGAATTGGATTTCTAAGTTTTAAAATTTTCTATTCATATGTTTTAATGCATTTTTAATCATTAAATTACATAAATTTAGAGATATAATTTAATAATTAAAAATGTATTAAAATAAAATAATTAAATCCTATGCCACGTGGATCTCCTCCATCACACTCAAAAGAGGCCGTAAGCTTCATTATTGTTACAATATCTTCTTGGTTGTACAAAATAAAAAGAAAAAAGAAGACCATATTGTATCCTTCACACTCAACAAATTTTGGTGAAAAAATTAGGATTTTGTAATTAATTTTTTTATGGAAAAGTGAGGTACTTAACTTTTTAGCAAGAAGTTAGAGCTGCCAAAGAACTTATTAATGTTTTAACTTTTTGAAAAACAAATTATTTTTAAAAGGTATTTTGGGAAGATGGTTAAAAGTTAATTGTTTGATTTTTTTAAACTTATTTTTAAAAAAATATGTAAAAAAATATGAGCGATGATGTAACTTAAAATGGATTAAAAATTAAGAAATGACTTTTAACCTACTTTTCAAAAGAGACCTAAGTGAGATGCAAGAGACTCTAAAAGATTTAAAAAAAACAAATAAATAAATAAATAAATGGTTGTTTGATTGTAAAGTGGGATATAAGTATTCTATACGTGACAATTAGACGAAGTTGTTTGATTTGAACTTTGGCTTATTTTAATAATTGGGTTAAAATTTAATTTTTTGGTTTTTTTTTAGTCATTAGTGTGTTTGGTTTGAGTTTTTTGGGTTAAATTTTTTGAAAATTGAGTTTTTTATTTTTCGTATTTTTTTGTTTTTAATGAATATTTTTAAAATTTTAAGTATTTTTTTTACTTTTTTAAATTCACCTTACTTAGATGTATCTAAAAAGTAAAAAAATTTATGAAAAAATATTTAAAAAAATTAACAAATACATAAAAATACGAGAAATATATTAAATTTTCGTATTTTTTTGTATTTTTAGTATTTATTAAATTTTTAAAAGATTTTTTTACAAAATTATACTTTTTATGTGTATTTATGTTAAGTGTGTCTAAAAATTAAAAAAAATTACTTAAAATATTAAAAAATTTAATAAAAACAAAAAAAATATAAAAAATAAAAAAATAAAATTTTCTAAAAATTGTTTTCAGAAAAAAGAAAACCAAACGAGCTAAAAATTATGTTTTTTACACGTTTCTTTAAAAAAAAATTTAAAAAAACTAAAAGACTGACTTTCGACCTAACATGATGGTTGGAAGGGACACGGGAGAGAGAAATAAATTATTTAAATAACTTATTTTTGAGTCATATTATCTTCTTTTTTTTCTTTTTTCTTTTCTTTTTTACAAGGGTTTTTTAAAAAATTAAAATTAAAAAACTGACTTCTAACCTAACATGATGCTTGAAAGAGACATGTGAGATAGCAATAAGTTAATAAAGTCAAGTTGAGGCCCAATCACAACTTCGAAAAATTCTACTTCCAAAAATTATTAAGTAGTTAGGGACACCTTTTGATATTGTACTTCACCAATCACTAAGGGTTGGTTTGGGGTGTCCTAAAAAAGTGTACTTTTTGTCTTTTTACGAAAAGATGTGCAAAAAAGTAGAGAGGTGATGTGATGGAAAAAAGATAAAAAGATAAAAAGATGGATTATATAGGTTATGCCAAACAAGGCCTAAGCTTCGTTTGACATTAGATATATTACTTTAACTTTTTTATATTGAGATTTTTTTAGTTTTGTTTGATTTTTGTTTTTGAATTTTTTTAATTTTTATGAGAAAAAAATATAATAATTATAATTTAAATGTGACATTTTATCTTATTAATTTATATAATTTATTTTGTCTTTTTATATTTTTTTAACCCTGAAATATTTATCAAATGAGGATTAAATAAATATTATCGCCTTGTTTGATTTGGATTTGGAAAAAAGATTTTGGAAATTTTTTTTAGAAATTTTGTTTGGTTTGTAATTTTTCTCAAAAAATTTTCAAAATCACTCTCTCTTACACATCAATCAATCAGCTTTTCTCTATCCTCTCTCATTTTCAATCATTTTTTCTCTCAATTACAACAAAATATCAAATCATTCCAAACTCCTAAACTCTAAAACTATTTTCAAATATACAACTAAACAAATTATAAAATTTTTTAAAATTTCTTCCCAAAATATTTTTTAAAAACTTATCCCCTGAAATCAAACCAAACACGGCCATAAGTTTCTTCTTGTTCTCTCATTACCTAATAACAAAATTGTGAGCCTCTTTCCAATAATGACAGCATTCTTAAGACACTAGGGCCCGTTCAAGGTGTGAGCCTTTTGACTAAAATAATTTTTAAAAAAATAAATAAATAAATAAAAAGAAAAAAAAAAAAGAAAATATTCAATCACATTACACTCTTTATTTTTATTTTTTCACGTCTTTATAAAAAATTAATAAAAATAATCACTTTCCAAACACCTTTTGCCCATGTTTTAAGATTATCTAATAATTTCACTGTTATTAAATGAAAAATTATTTCTTAGTCTCGGTTTGGCTTTTTTTTCTAGGCTAAAAAATAAAAAAAATCAAAAAGTCAAAAATCATAAAAGGACAAAAAAATATTTGTCATTCCAAAGTCAAAAAGTCAAAAAATTCAAACAAGAAAACTAAACAACAAAAAAGTTTCAAGCTAAAAAAATCAAAAAAATAATTAAGAAAGTCATTGTCAAAAGACTCTTTAGTCTAAGAGCACCGCATAATCATATCTTTGACTAATCACAAACTATCATACATTTTTTATTCTCTAATAACTTAATACAAAATTATAAACTCATATTCTCCATTAATTACAATATATATGAGACATCATGTGATCGTACCTTAAATTATCAAATAATCTTGCTAGACACCTTAATAGAGACACGTGGGAAGGGAGATGCTACAGATGGTTTGGTCTGATAAAGGACTGACATGATTATATTTGGGGGTTAGCGTTTCTGATTTGATTTGCTTCCCCAATTTGCCATCTAGGTCATGTCTCTGATTCAACTCCAAGCTTCTCCTCCACTGCTTTTGGGAGTGAGTACGGAGTTTTAACCCAGGGGTTGGGGTTGCATTGTGGTTCAGGTAGGGCTGTAAATGAATCGAGCTGTTCGTGAACAGGCTCGGCTCGGCTCGATAAGGGCTCGGCTCGGCTCGGCTCGTTTACTAAACGAGCCGAGCTCGAGCTCGATTATTGGGCTCGTTTCGTTAACGAGCCGAGCTCGAGCTCGACTGTGTTCGGCTCGGTAGGCTCGGCTCGTTTATCTATAATTAAATTATATAATAAATATATTATTTATATATTAAATAATATATAAATATATATAAATACATTATTTATATATTAAAAATATATAAATATATATATAAATAATAATATAAATGCATTTTTTATATATTAAATAATATAAATAATATTTTTTATTTAAAAATTTATATTTAAATAATATAAATAATATAAAAAAAATTTATCGAGCCGAGCCGAGCCGAGCTCGAGTTCGACAAAAATTAACGAGCCGAGCCGAGCTCGAGCCCAGTCCTTTATCGAGCCGAGCTCGAGCTCAATAAACGAGCTCGATAGCTTAACGAGCCGAGCTCGAGCCCAGCAAAGCTCGGCTCGGCTCGGCTCGTTTGCACCCCTAGGTTCAGGTCCGGAGATTAATCTCTCAGGTCACAGGTTTAGTTCTTTTTTTCTGAGTCAATTTCTTGAGTGAAACATAGTTGGTTAGGAGATTAGATTTTAAATTATTTAATTAATATTTAGTGTGGGTTCAATACTCTCCTGTTGTGCGATCTTGACTTAAACAGAATTTGTCTTAAAAGATCAAGATAAGTTATCAGATTATAGTCTCCTCGCTCGAAACGGCTAATAGGACATTCTGGTGATCTCTGCAAGAGGCGTTGCCTTGGACCTATGGGAGAGTAAGAAGGATTTTCTTGTAACAAAAAAAAAAAGAAAAAGTATGGAGTTTTTTTTTATTACTCCCTCTGTTTTAAAATAATAATTTTTTAAAGAAATTTAATTTTTTTTAATAGTATAATTATTATATTTTAAAAATATTAATTTTTAAAAATTATTTTTTGATGGTACATTTTTTTAAAAATATTAATTGTCATAATTATACTTTTTGTGTTGTTAATGAATTTAAAATAAAGGCAAAATAAGAAATTTACATTATTTTAGTCCTTAACTTTTGAAAATGAAATAATATTTTGGGACAATGAAAAATGAAATAAGGAACTAATATTTTGAAATAGAGGGAGTAATTTTTTTATTTTAAAATAAATTAAAGATTACTGATTTTATAAAAATTGGAATGGAATGGAATTATAAAAATATTGTAGCCAAATTTAATTGAAATAGAAAAACATTTGAGTTTAGTTTAGAATTACAATTTTTATAAATTTTATCATCATTCATAATATGATCACGATTTGCTCAAATATTAACCAACATGTCATTACTTTGAATAGATACAAGAGCGACTTAAATTGAAACATTTTTTTATACATTGAGAATTAAATTGCTGAATTTCAATATTGGAGACTAGATACAATTTAAATGTTGGGGACTAAATTAACACAATTTAAATCTTGAGAACAAAAATGACAAAAGATTTATAATTTGGAGACCAAAAATGTAATTAATTATTATTATTATTTTTATATTTTTTATAATCCCGTACATTTGTTTTTAGATAGAATAATCCCCTACTTGATTGTTGGAGAATTCTATAATACACACCATTTAGTATATGCACTTTTAATTTTGTTATTTTTTTCTTTAGTCATGACTAATTTTTTCTTTAATTATAATATTTTTTTGATATATTTAGTTATGCCTCATATTTGATTTTTATTTTATTTTATTTTATTTTTTTAAAGTTATGACTCATAAAGTATGAAATTATGTCATTTTTTTCCTTTAATTATAAGGTACATAGGGTACACGCTCGTCTTTTCCCTTAATTATAGACATATTTTATTGGACCCTTGGACCATAAATCTAATTTTAAAACTTTTGAGGTAATGGCTCTAAGATTTAATTTTTTGGAGCCTTAATGAAAATAATAATTTGCAAGGGCATATTGATCATACTTATCTATCTAGTGTCACCTATTTGTTTAATATCACATATCTATCTACGTATTAGGGGTGCAACTCGGGCGGGCTCAACCCGAGCAACCCGAGCCCAGCCCGAGTTTTTTTAGGGCTTGGGCAACTATATCTTGTAATCTGGACGGGCCTGGACAGATTTTTAATGCCCGAATTGTAATTCGGGCCGGCTTGGGCAGAACCAATGGCCAACCCGAGCAACCCGAACCCGAATTAAATTTAATATATTATATAAATTATATAATATAATATATATATATAATTTAATAAATTATATAATATATATAAATTAAGTAAAAGAGTTAGTCTTAATTTTTTATTTTTATTTTTTGGTGAGCAGAAAATAACTTTGAATAATTCTCAATTCTTTGTTAATTATCAATTCTACCTACAGGTTTCAAAACAAATCTACCTACAAGTTTCTGGGCAATTTGGGCAATTTGGGCTAACCCGAGTTCAAAATACAAAGTTTGGGTCGGGCTTGGGCAACAAAGCTCGGGTTCATGTTCGGACTTGGGCGGGCTTGGGCACTGCTCTGGGCAATTCGGGTCGGGCTTGGACAGACCCCCAACCCGACCGAACCCGCCCGAGTTGCACCCCTACTATGTATCATTGATCTGTCCACCTATCTATTTTTACCTAATCTACCTATATATTCATATCACTACCACCACTAGCCAACCACCTCCGGCAACTTTTCCAAGTAACTTTCCCGAGCACTTTTTTGTTGAAATTTTGGGATTTTGGGCAAAAGGTGACTGTTCGGTGACGGTGGGTAAAAATAAAAAGAATTATCTTTTAAAATAATAATTTATTCTTTTTACCAAACAATTTCATTAATCATATCTTTCAAATAAAAATAAAAATAATCCTTAAACCTAATGCCATACATCTATGAATTTATCAATAAATTTTCCTATTTTATTTGTGTTGTTCTACGTACATTCCTCTTATTTTAATATGTAATTGCTACAAATATTTTAATTACATTTGTGTGTTATTTTTTGGATTCTAAGTTTCTTATTGACTGTAGAGTGAACATTTTAATTCTTCTGGAATTTAGTTTTCTCAAAAAAAAAAAAAAAAAAAAAAAAAAAAAAAAACTTCTGGAATTACATATTAGAATTTATTTTGATCATTCATGAACCAATGGTAATTTTCCCCACTCATTGGCAAAGTTACTCACATTATTTGAAATAATTGAACAACAAACAAAATAGCACATATAAAAAATTTCCCTAGAGATTGTTGTTCTGCTAATAACAAAGTACAGAGATTTTCACCATCGGTGTGGTGGTCTAGTGGAGAAAGCATATTTTTTCATAGGCGTGACTCAGGTTCGAATTTTGAGGAGGTGAATTTGTTACTTTGCAGCTGGCTTTTTACGGAGATCTCGCCTTGTACTCCGATCAAAACCTAGGCTTGTCAGTGGCGTGCGGTTAAGCACCATTGGTGCCTCAGTGGTAAGTCAAATTAGGTCGATAACCGATTATCCCGGGACCTAGGTCCACGGATGCAGTGATTCAGAACATCATTTTTTTTCTGTTAAAAAAAAAGTATAGAGATTTTCAAGTGATCCTCCAACTAAATATTTTCTATCTTTCTAAGTTTTTTATTTTTTTAAATTTAAATTTTATTTATTTTTATTTAAAAAAAAACTAATATTATAGAGGTATTGATTAATACAGCACTAAATGGTTATGCATTTAAATATATATTTTTAAAAATGATTATGTATTTCCCAACTACTCATTTTCCCTTTTTATATAGGAACATTAAAGAGGAATGTTGGGAATGATAAAAAAATATGATAAAATATTTCACGAAAAGTCTCTATCTTTGAATTATATATACGACAAAACACTCCACACTAATCAAAAAATGAAAAATTTTCATAAAATATTTTATAATATTTTTTTCATAATCTCTAATATTACTCAAATGTTAAATCATTTTAAGCATACCAACAATTTTTTTTGATAAGCTAAAAAAAAAAAAAAAATTTTTTTTTGATATTATTATTAAATTTGTATGGACTGAAAGGAAAAGGAACCCTACTTTCCTAAATCTAAACACATCCACAAATTTGTAAGGAAACAATATATATATATATTCACTCCACAGATCTGTTATCAAATTTTTAATCGAAATATAATCCAAATATTCACTTTTGCACTTAGTTTTGAAAATTGAGATTTTTAGTTTTCGTATTTTTTTATTTTTAGTGAATATTTTTAAAATTTTAAATATATTTTTTATTTTTTTTGATACACCTTACTTAGATGTATCTAAAAAGTAAAAAATTTGTGAAAAAATATTTTAAAAAATTAATCAATACATAAAAATACAAAAAATGTACCGAATTTTCGTTTTTTTTTTTTGTATGTTTGGTATTTAGTGAATTTTTAAAAGGTTTTTTTCATAAATTTTTTACTTTTTAAGTATATTTATGTTAGGTATGTCTAAAAATTTAAAAAATTACTTAAAATATTAAAAAAATTCAGTAAAAATAAAAAAAATACGAAAAATAAGAAAATATAATTTTTTGAAAAATATTTTTAAAAAACTGAAAGTGATTGATTTTGGGGGCAATTTTTGAGGGGTCACGGTGGGCTATATATGTAGCCTATAAAAAGTGGTCAATGTGATTAAAACTTATTTACAAAACAAGAAGCCATTAAATTTTCATGAAGTTCTTGATGAGATCTAACCTATGATACTTGCAGTCAACTAATAGGTTATTATGGTAGAAGTTCCAGCCAACTAATTAATTTCTTCAGCAATAAATAAAATAATTTTTTTTTATAAATAATTGAGAATCAATCCCAAGTATCGTCCATCTAGAAGTGCAAACTCATTAGGTCATGACTATTTGGATGAATTTGATAAAAGGGACTATAATGCAATAGACAAATAGTCTTGTGATATATAATATCTGAACTATTTTGTTGGAAATGATATGCATCTCATTTTTGTTTTTTTAAGGAATTAAATATATAAAAATGACTATTTTAGTGAATTTCATATTATATTTGAAAATTATGAAATATATTGTTTAAATTGTTGATAATGACAATACTTAAATTTGAAGTATACTTTATTTTATTTAATTTAAAGTATATTTAATTTAATCTAATTTTTATTTGAAATATATTTTATTTTACAAAAACACTTTTAATTTTATTTAAATACGATATTAGAAATATATTTGCATTTATGATTTTATTAATACAAAAAACAAAAACAAAGTAAAAAGACTATTATATATTATGAGATTAATTTACATAGGTTTAAAATAATGCAACAGGTTTAAAAAAATTAAAAAAATGAAAGAAATAAATTATATATATACTTAGGCCTATTTTGGGAAGATGGTAAAAAGTGACTTTTTCGCTTTTAACCAAACTTTTGGCTTTTTTAGACAAATGATTTGGGAAGTTGATAAAAAGTGGCTTTTGACTTTTTTGATTAATATTTGTTTATAATGTCAAATCATAATAAAATGACCAAACTACCCCCATTTAGTTTAAAATATTTACAATTTCACTCATGTAACACATTTTGACCAATGAGGGGTAGAATTGTAATTTCACCATTGACTAAAAACCAACTTGCCAAATGATTTTTTTTTTAAAATAGCCAACTTTTGGCTTTTGCTACAAACCAAAAAAAGTAGCTAAAAGCAAACTTCCCAAAACAAGCCTTAAGGGTTAATTTCGTCCATTTCTATCCCACACTTCCATGTGACTGAGTTATCTTATTTATGGGATTTATTAGTCCGACCGGACTAATGGTTTGCCCTTTATTTTTCCAACCAAACATTAAATTATCCAATTTATTTGACATAAAATCTAATCTTATACCTTAATCCCACCAAACAAATAACTCTATATATAAGAGGAACTAGGATATTACCACTCAAACCTTAGATTTCTTAAATAGAATTTAAACAAATTACTATTCAAACTCAAACTGATTCTCGCTAGTTAAATAGAAGAGTAGTGTTATATGTACCAATTAGTGTACTAATAATAGTTATGACTTTATTATTGATCCCACTTATTATACAAATTATAAATACTAAAAATATCTTAAATTATGACATATTATCAATTAATATACTAATTAATGCACTAATTGATGCTTGTAACGTTAGTCTAAATAGAAAGTGTTAGGACAAAAAAAAATTATTAATCAAAGTCATTATTTTAATAGATCATGGATAGGACAGTTAGATAGAAAGCCTGATAAAAATTCATGGCACATTAATTAATAAGCCATAGGCTCTAGCATTTCAAAATTTTTTTTTGGGTTATAAGGTAGGATTTTAGTTGTAATTTAAATTACTACTAGCGAGTGTTCAATTTTCTTTACAAGTCTGAACTCCAAATCTCTCCCCTTGGAACCAATGGCACAACTATTTTGTAGAAAAACAAAAAAAGTAACATGGTAATTTATAATAATTTTTTTTTTGATTTTTTAACTAAAATGTTTAGTCTCTAAACGAGAGACCTGAATATATCTTTTATGCCCATTATTTATTTATTTATTTGAATTTGATCGTATGATTAAGCAGGGACTTGGACAAAATCTATTTCTCAAACTCTGATCTTGTGATTGAAAGGGAACTTGGGACAAAATGACATAATGAATCCAATTTCATCATAATAGTTTTGATTGTCAAATTATTAGTAACTCTTCACAAAATCTCTCCATTAACCTTGTCAAAAGGTTTGCTAAAAACTAGTAATGCTATTTGTGTTAACTCAATTTATTCAATAAAGTTTTGATCTTATTATCTAATTAAGCCCCCAATCTCTAAGGGGGAGGGCGGTAGTTTTGATTTGGTGGTTTTGATCTTATTAGCTCAGGGAAACTTTGCTTTCATTTCTTAAAGAAGGTGAGGTCACTTCTTCATCCATTGATAGGAATGCCAGGGGAAATTTTTTTTCTAAATTCCCCCTAGAATCCAACAAGAAATAATGGTGAGTGAGGAGAGGCTAGCTTTCCAGTAATAGTAATTGTGAATTCATTGTATTTTTGGTGGATTTTTGGCAAATTTAAGGAATAAAAATAACTAATGAATTAAGGAGTATTTTGAGTATAATTTATAAGATAAATTTTTTTTTTTTGTTTATTATGAAAAGATGTAAATAGAAGTAGGGAAGTAACGTGGTAAATTGACATTTTTGTAATTAGAACATTATTGTTGAAAGGAAAATATTAATGACAATCTATAATACTATTTTTAGTCTCGATTTACATGAAAGTGTATCCAAATGTACAAAAAAATATATAAAAATATGTAAAAAGTGTATTAAAATTTTAATTATTTTGTCTTTATTTTTTTTAATTATAATTTTGGCATTGACATTTTAATACCAATCACTAATGTTATAAGGAGAAGTTATTAATTGGTCTTGGGTACCGTCACATCGGGGGTGTTTGGTAGGGCTTATTTGAGCCAGCTTATGGCTTCTGGCTTTTAAAAAGTTATTTTGGACTGTTTGGTTAAACTTATTTCAAACAGCTTCTGATTTTAACAGCTTATTTTAAGTCAAAAAAGCTGATTCTGAGAAGCTGCTCACCCCTTGCTTCTGATTATCAGCTTTTGCTGTGGACATATTAATTCACGGTTATACTCTTAGATTTTTTTATTTTTTATTTTTTTAAAAATAGAAAAAGTCCCAAATGGACTATAAAATATTATTATTATTTTTTATGAAAAATGTAGATAAATAGTGAATAATAAAAAATAAAAATTAATTGAAAAAGCTACTTCACAGCTTATTTAACAAACACTACTCAGCAACTTAAATCTATAATCCAACAGCTATACCAAACAGGTTAACAGCTTCTGATTAAAGTCATAATCTATAATCTGTTAAGCTATAAGCTATAATCTGTTTTAACAGCTACACCAAACAGCACCATCATACCTCAACTTTTGTGAATGAGACCTACAAATTTATATTAAGTGATTGAAAAATATGAGATGTATAATGTATTGTGATTAGTAAGAAGTATGATCACGTGGCACTCCAGAACCACCAAATAAGAAAAATGTTATAAATTTGAAATTTTATATCAAACAAATAACTAAATATCTTGTGAAGTCCACAAAATTATGGACCCCTTAACATTACCCAACCAATAATTTTTCTCTTATCAGAGTCTCTCCAATGACATGCTAAACAAGAACATCTCTTAATGCATCAAGTAATTTGTTGTATTTGTTGATTCGTCACTTTCAAAAAAACAAATGCAATAAAAGCTGAACAGACACAAACATGTATTTTCCACCTTTTTCGTTTTACGCTGTGTTTGATTGGAGAATTTAGAAAGAGATTTAGAAAGAGAAAAGAAAAAGATAGGTGAAATAAGAATAAGATATACTTACATTTCATTTAATTTCACACACTTTTTTCCTTTCTATTTCCAAATCCCTCTCTAAATTCTCCAATCAAACACAGCATTAAGAAATTTTATTTTCACTTCACTTTTCATAAAAGCACTCTTTAATAGTATGTAATAAGATTTGTATTATATCTTGCCAGAACTATAACTTGGGGAACTTACTGATAAGTCCCATGCAACAAGTTCAAGATCCAGCTAATCCCAAAACAAAATATTTGCACCAATTAGTCCACACTTATTTTTAATTGTTACCAAAAAATCCTTTTTTTTTTTTTAATTTACAGACACTGTCCACATCTTACTATCGTCGGACTTCCGTCAAACGGTCGCCGGAGACTCGTCGGAATGTTCAACATCGTCGGAATGTTTAAAACATGTTATGAAACTGTAAAATTTTATAGTTCTAAAGCATGTTATAAAACTGCAAAATTTTACAGTTTTAAACCATGATTCATTCCAGTACAAAAAAAAAAATTCAAACTGCAAAATTTTACAGTTTTCACCGCCTGTAACTAAAACTCGAAAATCACTTGTACAGAAAAACAGAAGTGTATAGCAGACAGAAAAAAAAAAATCAAAGGGGAAAGACGGATGTAGAGAGAGGATTGTACTCCGGCAACTATTTTTTGTTTAGATCTAGCCAAATCTGTGTAGATCTACTCAGATCTGATGTAGATCTGAGTAGATCTACATCAGATCTAAGTAGATCCACTCATCTTCTTCGTCGAAAAATATATCATCTTCTTCGTCGGAATTAATTTGGATGCTTAGTGATTATCAATGAACCCCGATCAGACTCATCCTACAAGACCGTGACGGTCAAGCTCTGTTATGCACCCATCAGCCAAGTAGACCGTGCTTGGAGGAAGACAGTGGACAACTTGTGAAGGACAAGACCTGCGGGCCTATGCCTACGACTCTAATGGTGTTGAGGCTGCCTATGGCCAAATGCTCACAAGACCACAAACTTGTTTGAGATCCAAGCAATCACTGGCCTCCACGCCTCGCTTGACATCGCATCTGCCTGCTTCTCTGCAGAAAAAAAAACGAGAGAAGAAGGGAAGCAAAAAACAGAGAGAGAGGAGAAAGGACTTTTGGGTGTAGTGAAAAAGTTTTGGGATTAAATGGAGATCGCATGTTTCACATGGGACCTATGAGTAATTTCCCCCTATAAGTTTCAAATAAGAAATGGGCTTATTGGTTATGAGTCCACTAAATAAGATTTATAAATAAATCTCTTAAATTTAAATACTAAAAACAAATATTAAATTGCATTTATCAAAAAATGTGGTGAGATTTTTTTTATTTATTTTATATTTAGGAAGATTAATGAGATTAAGTTGCTTCCTACGTACCTATATATTTTTCCATTTGGCGCATGGAGATTTTCATTTCCAAGTTATCTCGTAAAAGTTGTACTATTACTTAATAAAGTGAAATTTTTCTGTCATTTTCCCATGATTCTTCGAAGAGGTAAAATTTTATTATTAAACTAGTAAAGTTTTATTTTGCTTGAGAATTGTCAAAAAAAATATCATCGACAACTAGTTGTAGTCATCAAAAAAAAAAAAAAATATCATTAATGGCTAGAATTGATTGTCAATGGCCAATAATGACTGTAATGGCTAAAAGTAATGGTATAATGAAATTACACTAAGGTTATTTTGTCTATAAAAATCTTTAGTATCCTTAAATGAGAAGTATATTTTGACTAAAGAGCTGAATAAAAATACTCATAAAATTATGCTCTAAGACAATTACATCTAGATATTATGTTCTACAACATTTTGGAGTACTATTTGATTTAACACACTATTTTACTCTTCTAAGACAAACCAACCTTCTATATTTAGGTTTCGTTTAGCAAATAAGTTGGGATTAATTTAATATATTAAAAGATAAAATAGATAAAAAATAAGTCAATAAAATAAAATATCACATTCAAATTAGATTATTTTATTTTTTCTCTTACAAAATTACAAAATAAATCAAAAATTCTTTTCAAATGAAACTTTTTTTATGAGGTTAATATAACAAAAAAGTCAAAAAACTAAGCTAATTTTTTTTTTCCCAAACGAAAGCTTATTATAGTATAATTTTATGGGCCCAAGCACCTTCTATATAATGAACACTAATATTTTACATAATCCATTAAATAATATGATTAATGCTATATATAATTTTGTGATATGGTACTATTGCAATATGAAATGGTACTAAATAATGTCAAATCACATGGTACTAATTGTAATACGAAATGGTAATCATCCTATTATTAATTTATTAGTAATTTATAAATAAATGACGTTAAAGATGTGTATGTTATATTTACAAATTCATTCACAATAATAGTTTCGTTTGGAAAGTCAAATTTGGAGTTTTTTTTAAACTATTTTAGCCACAAAAAATAAAATAAAATTTTTAGTCCAATAAGATAAAATATTACATCTAAATCATAATTATTACATTATTCATCTTACAAAAAAGTCAAAAAAGTCACAAACACTTTTCAAACGAGATTTTTTAGCTCTAGATTAAAATAGGTAAAAAAAAACTAAAAAATTAAAAAGTCAACACACTTTTCAAACGAACCCAATGTAACTTGAGAGTTAGATCTATTATCATTAAATATATGATAAATAAAAAATTAACACATGTTGTATCATTGTGAATACGTTTTGAAAATATTTTCCTTAAATTTCCTATGAAAATTATTCATGAGTATTAAAATTTGTTTTTAAATATTTTCCTTAAATTTCCTATGAAAATCATTCATGTGTATTAAAATTTGTTTTTACTTTAAACATCTTCCCGCCCATATCGCTAACTCTTCGCTAACTCTTTTCTCATTAGTGAGAAAATGGAGCCGTTCCTCTGCTGCCAAAAGTCTGTTTCAACGTTAATTACGATTCTGCCACCACGTTAACGCCGTATATAACACTCCACTCACACATATACACGTTTTATAATATGTATTTTGTAATCCATCCAAACCCAGAGAAGGGAGTCCGAGTCTCCTTATTTTAGTAATCTTTCGAAATTCATCACCTTTCTCAGTTTCAGAGCTCTCTCTCACACACGCACAGGTCTCTCTCTCTCCCCCCCCTAAAACAAACCCTAAATCACATTGTCTGATTCTAAACACAAATATATATATACAAAGTTTTGATTTTTATGTGTTTTTGATGTTGCAGAAATTTAGGGGGAATTGAAATGAAGATTTGATTGTCGGCGAATTTGAATTTGGCGGATCAGAATGCGTTTGAAGGGAATGCATCCCCTGTGTTGTGTCACTCTGGAGAGTCCTGAGATCGGAGACCAATCGAGGATAGGCTCCGGTATACCGATGGCGATGGTTTCCGGCGGATCTGACTGCAATGCCTCGGGATCTGTGGCCAGCTTCGCCGGAGTTCTCTACAAATGGACCAATTTCGGCAAAGGATGGAGATCGAGATGGTTTCTGCTCCGTAACGGCGTCGTTTCGTATTCGAAGATTCTCATGCCGGAGACTCTGGCTTGTTTTCCGGCCGGCGAAGACGTCCGGTTGATCGGCGACGTCTCCTCCGGCCGCCTTTCGCGGCTCGACAGCTCCGGTGGAAGACGCAAAAACCACAAGACTCTTGGCATCGTTAATCTCAAGGTAAGAGCCATTTTTAGAGAGAGAGAGAGAGAGAGAGAGAGAGAGAGCAATTACAAAAAAAATTTCCTCAATAAAATTTACTCCATTTGTTAGCTGCTTCCATCATTCTCATTTTTTTGTGTGAAATTTTCTTGACCTTTGTCTCTGCATCCAAATAGCTTTGATACCTGAGCTTGAAACCATTAACCAGAGGTTTCTCCATTGTTTTCTCTCTTTCTTTGCGTTTTTGTTGATTTTTTTAACTGGTGTTAATCTATAGTGAGTCACATCAACAGGTGAATATGGGGCCACGACAGGCTACATTGTAGGCCTAGGTATTAAGCTATGGTCACATCAGTGTTGCCTTCAGATTTGTGATTTTGTGCCTTTGATGATCGGATCTTCACTTCTTCTTCTTCTTCCTCTTCTTCGATATGCCGTTTCTGTCTCATAACTCACGTCACCACTCGTCACCTTCACTGTTCCATTTTCCGATCCTTGATTTTCGTTTGGTTCCATCATCGTTTTGTTTTCTCATCGAAAAAAGAAAAAAGAAAAGAAAAAAAAAGAAAATAGTAATGGCAAGTACTTCCGGATCTTTTTTCTTTAAAATATATACTATAAAAAGAAGTGCTGCTACAGTGTTTTGATCCAACGGTAGATGTAACCTCTTTATTGTGTATTATTATCTGGGACTTGGTGGTGGTCGTGAGTCGTGACTGTTTGGAAGCTGGGAAAACTCCATTTTCTGAGCTTTTCTGGCGTTTTTACACCAGTGCCCTATTCCTGCAAAATCAGGTCACTTTGACGACCCGTTTTACGGTTAATTGGGGTTCACGCTTATCCTCCCTTCCGAACACAACTTTTGCGTGAGCATTTGTCTGTAAAAGGGTTTCAATTCAATCGGTTTCTTTGCTCGCCACCATTATTTATATGTTGCCTTTCTGGTAAAAAGTACAGCCATCCAGAAAAATTTAACATCTATGGTAGAGATTTGAGTCATTAATTTTGATGTGGGTGTAAAAATTGTGTTATAAGGTATATTGTGATTCTAATTATTTTAAACCTTCATAAATAATTTCTACAATTATTATTTTTTAATTATTGAGTGATGGGACACTGAATATTATAGAAGACAAATCCTAAAGGAGTATTTTTGGAGTATTATTTTACTGTAGTGTTATATGCATCAATTAATATACTAAGATCATCTCTAACGGTTTATCAAACTTTGCATCAGATTTGAAATTTGATGAAAAAGTCATTTTTTGGAACTCTAATGGTTTCACCAAATTGGTATCAAAATGAGAATGGAACAAAAAATTCATCAAAGTGAGAACAGGCTTCAGTGTGCGTTATCGTTGGGGTGGGCCAGTAGGTCAACCAACCGGTTGTCCGGCCAGTTGACCCACCGGTCGACTGGTTCCCTTTCAAATAGGTAGGTTCAAACCGGTCAAAAAAGTTCAAACAGGTAAAAAAAAAAAATAATAATAATAATCCTTACCGGTCGACCCTTCCCTTTTGATGCACGGTTGGAGCAAGCCATATTAGATTGAGAAAATTGATTTTTTTTTACTCAAATTTGGTGAAAAATTTGGTTCCCATTGGAAATGCTCTAACTAGTGTATTAATACTGATTATGACATTATTATTGATCCTACTCATTATACAAATTACAAATATCAAAAATTTCTTAAATTATATCCCATCATTAATTAGTGCATATAACATTATTGGAATTGAAATGTTTTGTGAAAAAAAAAAAAATAATAATAATTAAATAATGTAATTAAAATCAATAAAAGTGTTTTGTGGTTCTTCTCTTGTTAAGTACTGTTGGTTGAAGCAAATGTCTTTATTAGTTGCTCTGGAACTCGATTTATCCTTTTTTATCTGATTTTTATTATTAAACTTCCCAGTATTAGTTTGAGTATGCTGCTGTTGAAATGCTAAATTTTCCGTAATCTTATTGTATTTATTACCAGGTATCTTCCTTCAGAGAAAGCAAATCGGACGACAAGCGATTTTACATATTTACTCCTACTAAAACCCTTCATCTGAGGACTAGCTCGAAGCAAGATCGTGTGGCTTGGATACAAGCTTTAGTTTCATGTCGGAACTTATTTTCTCTCAGAGAATTAAATGATAGTCTCTCCCTTGCACCAAATGATATATCTGTATCGACTGAGAAGCTTAAAAAGCGCTTGCTTGAAGAGGGCATCAGTGAGGTACTTGTTAAGGACTGTGAGCAGATCATGCTCTCAGAATTTTCTGAAATTCGAGGACAATTCGATGTTCTCTGCAAAGAGCGTTCGAATTTGCTGGACACATTGAGGCAGTTGGAGGTAACTTTAAATTAATAATTACCCTAATTTGCTACCGCAGTGCATTAATTTTCCTTGTGGACTTTGTTTCCTAATGGTAACTTTTTTTTAAGGAATACAAAGTCACAATTTTGTTGCTCATGTAATCTTTTTAAACTTACTTGGGGTAATAAACATCTTACTTACTCAAGAAACTAGGTTTTGCACAGTAAGAAACTCGTAAGAAATTTGCTTTTGTCAAAAAAGAAATTACATCTCAAACATACAAATCACACAAAAATAAAAGAAAACATGTCAAACTTATTTTAGTAGTTTCTAATTTACATAATACTTATTTATACTAAACAAATATAATCTGTAGTTTTGCTAAAAATATATATATATATATAATCTGTAGTTGACATCCATTTTTAATGTTCATTCATATTTTAACACAAATTAAAACTAAAAAAAAAATTGTTAGAATATATTTATATGTTTAATATATACAATACATTCTTATAATAGGTGCTCCTAAGCTTAGAAATTTTTTTATGCCTTTGCTCCCCCTCATCTGCCCCCTCTCCCTCTTCATGTAACTCAGATAAACATACGTAACTAAGCTCTATATTGCAACTACTTGGGGTTAGTTCTGATATATCTATAGATCATGAGCAAATTTAATGACAGATAAAGCCAAACAAACAAGTATAGATTAAGTCCTTGCTCCCCTTTTTACCCTAACCCAGTCTTAAGAAAGAGATTGAATCCCCTTAATAGAATTCAATTATAGTACCAAGAACTCCCTCTTGGTTAGAATGTCTGTGACTATTCTCTACTACTGTCTGTGGAGTGTAACTGTACACAGCTAAGCCTTGAATTCTACTATTATTTGTGTTGTATTGATACAAGATATTTTTCAATTTCTACTTTCTTTGGAGTCGCACTAGGTCATGTCTTTCTTGAGGCTAGACCCACATGCAAAGAGAATTTGCCCCAAGTATGCATCATCTTATTCATCTTTTACCATCTTATCCTAATAAAATGCCCTTGCCTCTATCTTTTCATTAGGGACACTTTATTTGGATGTGCTCATTCATCCAACATCTCATTTCTTTTCATATAGATGTGTTGTGGAGCGACACATTTGAGATAATTGTGTTTGGTTGAACATGTTATGGTTGTATTTTGTAATTTGTATTTAGAATAAATAGCTGTCGTATGAATTTGTTATATTGTGCTTAAGTAGGAACCAAGGAAAAATAATAAAAGAAAGAAGGAAAAAAGCAAAGCATATTCTACAATTTCAAAAAACTTAGCTATATTATTCTTGCTGCATCAGGTGCATTTTTGCCTGATAAGGTTGTATAGATGGTTAATGGCGTTGGACTCTACGTCTCTACCATGATAACCTCGGTCTCAATTTGGCTTTTTTCCCCCCTCATATTTGCACTGTGTATCTGACTGCCACTTAATTTTCAAGTGCCAAACCCGGTCACATTTAAATATTTCGTACAACCAAGTAGCTAACAAAATTTGTCTTCTAACTGAAAGATACTAGAACATTAAAAGTGTAAGCTATCCATAGAAATCTAGAAACTGTATAATTACAACTTAAATATTTTCCAACTAAAAGGACCATCATTCATATTTTTTTTTTCTCTTTTTCCACATTTTTCCGTTTTTTGCCCCCTCTACTGGTTAATGTCAGTGAATCAATGACAGGCCTGGAGCTGTAGAAGCCTTAAGCAGATAGGAGTTACTGAGGTTTTTCTGCAGTGATCTATTATACTTGTTTTTGGCATTCTTTCTGAAAGAGTTTTTGTTAGAGTTAATATGGCAGAGATGTGTGCATGTGTATGTTTTCAGACTAGGTGACTGTGTTACTGAGGAAGCCATGATTTATCGTAATATTTTTATGACATTGTGGATGCTTCTTGTATCTGGGTTTTTTTTACTTTAAAGAAAACAAGAAATTAGGATAATTATGTATGTTACATCAAATTATAATTGTTCATAATGTTATTGAGAGAATCTGAACTGTATGTTGGTCACATGAAAAATTGACATAGCACACTAAAGAAACTGCTGGATAAATGAAAGATATTCCATGTAATGGCATTGCAAGTTACGTCAATTAAATATTGCAGTTTAACTTATTGAATCAAAATGATTGATTCTGGAAAAATTTCCAGTTTTTAGCATGATGCACGGCATATAGGAAGTCAAACTAATGATTCATAGTTAAGCGTTTGTTGTTAACTTCTGTTTGATAGACAATTTTCTGCCGTTGTTACTTGGTTTTCTTCTGTCATTTCCATCTGACAATATTTTAATGGTTCCTATTACATTACATATTTGATATGTCTACTTAATATGCTTTATTATGTAGATTAGTGAGTTTTCTTTTGCTCATGCAGGCTGCTAATATTGAAGCTGAAGGCTCGGCAATTCATGATGGTGAATACCAGTTGACAAAGCATGAAATTTCCAGTCTAGGGCGTGGAAAACATAGTGGTACATGTGATATACATTATTTATCTCTTTCTCTCCTTGAATATAATATTTTCTCAAATGCAGTTCATTTGTATTCATTTGAGTGAGGGAGTTGTTTTTTTGTAACGGATTGAGAAGTGTTGATACTAATTAAGTGGTTTTTTTTTTTAATATTTTTCATTGAAGAGTTCGTTATTTATTATTGCTTACTAAGAATGATATATAGATTAATTATATCTATTCTACATTATAAAGGCAACACACCCTATGGTGTTTGAAACTTTTTCACATTTTATTTTGGTATTTCCATGATAGTCTGTAACTACTAACTAACTTTGGAGTTGTATTAAAGGTAATCATCATAATTTGATATGCCTTAAGTTAAAACTTCCTAACCCCATTTTACATGTGGTAATCGTTACACACAAACATGGTGGTGTTAAGTGTGTATGTGTGTGCATCCCCTATGTTACATGGGCTCAAGTATAATTATCGGGTGCCAGTGTACGTCTAATCATCAGCCCTTCATAAATCTAAATCTTCGAGACAGGGATCTTTCACCCACTCCTTCGCTGGTCAATTCAGTAGTTTTCACAGTTTTGGGAAGCCGGTTGGTCAGGGAGGGCCGGGAGGAGTTGCCAGTCCTGATGGAATATGTGTTCAAAAGTTAGATATGAGTACAGGGACGTGTCATGGACACTTGTATATATGACATATTGTATAATATTCTTGAATAAGATGTTGCAAAGTATATAGAAATATTCTTGAAATTAAATAGAATTTAAGAATTTTTTTTTCTATATTTCACCAATGTGAAATGCTATAAATGTAGTTTTTATTAGCAAACGTGAGTTTCTTATTTCTCTTCAAATATAATAAAAAATTAGAGGATCCAAATGTGTAAATTTGGTACATGTGTCCAATACATCCCACACTCTTATGTCTTCCTCTTGTCATATTTGGTGGACGTGGGTTCATAGGGGCCATAAAAGAATCTATGAAACACAAGTGCACCCATATTTAGTCATGTAATAAGACTAATATTCTCCCTTATGTCTCAAGCCCAACAAATTCCTTTTATAATAAGCCTTTATTTCTAGACGAGGACTCAATTGTCCTTCTAGATTTTCTACCAGTTATATTTTGTGGGTTGAGCATCCCATCTCACTAAAGGCATAATGCAATAACTCTGCACCTCACAACTTGTTTTCCATAATCTTTTTCATCCTTCATCTTCATTAAGTGTGAACATCTACCTCCCTGCTTCCCTTTCCATTCTTTCTCAACATTCAAGGCCAACATCAACCTTTTGTTTATCACCATAAATTCCCTGTCAAGTTGTTCATGTCCATTTCTTCAATATACACTGACACATCTTTGGGTTCAGAATGCAGCACAATCGAATCATCTGATGATGTTGAGAAACAAGAGCTTGAGAATGTCTCAGATGAAGAGGAAACCTCCTATTTTGACACGGAAGAGTGCTTCTCTGAATCAGCCATTTGTTGTGGGTCTGTAACTGGAGGTGCAGTTCAGTTTATGGGTCCTGAAAAGCAAATTGATGTTAAAAACTTAGATGCTGTGAAGGAAACCATTAACTCTACATATCCACAAATTGAAAGGCGAAAGAAACTTCCAGATCCAGTCGAAAAGGAGAAAGGGGTCAGTCTTTGGTCTATAATCAAAGACAATGTTGGAAAAGATCTAACGCGAGTTTGTCTACCTGTATACTTTAATGAGCCAATATCATCTTTACAGAAGTGTTTTGAGGACTTGGAGTATTCATATCTGTTGGATAGTGCATATGAGCATGGAAAAGCGGTATGATTTATATTCATTACCTCTTATTGTCTTTTACTCATGAACATCTGTGAGGGTAAACAAATCTTTTCGTTACCTTCTGTTTCATTTCATTGCATTATCTTTTGCTATTGTATATGTTTTTCAAATGGGTTAGTTTCTGATATCCATTGACTTGGTATAATTATTAGCAAAGGATTTTATTAAACATTCCATGGAAATTGTGTTAGTCCATTGTATATCACACTAGATCTTTGGAAGAGCCCTCTTTGTTCTTGATAATGCCTTCATGAATTTGCTCTTTTTTTTTTCTTTTTTTTTTTCTAAATCATTGTAGAATCATTTCTGGTATTTTGCTACATAATAACCTGATTTTTGTGTGCTTGCTATCTGATAATCTATTTGTTTGTTTGCTTATTCTTTTTAATCTGAAGGGAGATGTCATCGTTGTTTGTTTTCAAGGCTGTGAAGTATAATCATAGAGGCAAAAAGATCTAACGTGTGATACTGCCACTGTAATAAGAAAGGTTCATCCAAAATTTATGGTGTCTTCAATTGGGAACAAAAGTGTAGTTTGAACTGTTCTGAGGTCTGGTCAGTGCATGATATGCTACTCAATCAAAAGAGTGCTAGATCCCGTTTCCTCAATTTTTTTCAAATTTTACTGAAAATGTTTTACTGGTGAGGATCCATGGCAACTCCAGGAACTTTGGTTAGGGTAGACATTCAAAAACTTACACTATACAAATCTGATAATTTAAACTTTCTAATATAGTGATACCATTGTTCAACTAAAAGAATATAGATATATGAAGTTTTACAATTTCTTCCGACAAGATTTCATATTTTGAAATTGTTGCATTATCACTTCGTTATTAATACCGTCTAGTTGATTTATTTATATTTTTATAAATTTCATTGCCCAAAGAGCTCTTTCAACAGTTACAGTTGCAACTGATAAAACCAATGCTAATTTCACAAGCAAATAAACTAACAGAGAGAAAGCGTTAGTGAGTCATACTTGTATTTCTGTGTTGGAAAATGAAGATTTGCCTCAATTTTGATCTAATTCAACTAACAATAATGTTAGGTTGACCATATATATATATATATGTATATATCACAAATTGTTTACCATCTTATGTTTCAACATTGTATTAGTTTAACGAGTTCCATCACTCATTGCTTGTAACTAATGCAGTGTTGACACATAAAATAATATGCAAAACATAGTAAGAAATGTGTTATCATAGCATTATTGTTAAACTAAAACCGATGGTATTATATATTTATAAGAGTTAATGAGATATAGATTGGGTGTTCATCAAAATAGATGGGGTGTTCAACAAAGCGAACTAGATTGATTGGGTATTCACAACGGAATGGGTTGTGTGCCATTGGTTTCTTAACAGTCATTTGAAATGAAGCACTCAGGACAGTTGACTGGTCAAGAACTAGGAAGCACGGATACGGATACGGGATACGGATACGATACGATACGATACGGATACGGCGATACGACAAAATTTGAAAAACTAAGATACGGGTACGGCGGGGATACGTTCGTAAAAAATATTATTTTAACAATTTTTAGTAATGCAGTATGCATAAAAATAAAACTAAAGCAAAAGATAACTTGATAAAGAAGAAAAATTCCTATAAAACTAAGAGTCTTCAAGGTCAATAGCTTCAACTTGTTCCCCTTCATCAGTGAATATCACAGACCTTAGCTAAAGCCAAAAAACCATTCTTAAATAAAAATTTCAGCAAATATACTTTTTTAAGTCATCAATGATAGCCTAGGAAGCACGGATACGGTTATGGTGATATGGGGATGTGGATATGGCGATATGTCAAAATTTGAAAAAGTATGATACAGGTACAGCGGGGATACATTCGTAAAAAAAAGAAAATTATAATTTTAATAATGTAATATGCATGAAAATAAAACTTAAAGTAAATTAATAAATAAAAAGAGGGATTCCTATTAACCTAAAAGTGCTCAAACATTCATAAAACATCCAAAACTAAAAGCAAAAGAAAAAGCAAATGCAAATTAAACATCATCCTTACATGCCAACACCAAAAAAAGAATGAGAGCAGAGAGAAGAAACGTGAGAGAGTGAGAAAGCGAGAGAGAAGTGAGAGAGATAACAAGGATACATCAATTTGACAAATTCTATTACTTTAACTCTCACTATATTCCTCTTATCAAAGAACTAAACAAAATATTATAAGTAATATGTAACTTCGAGTATCCGATACTTCAAAATTAAGTATCCGATACTTCAAAATTAATAAAAAATTAATTAAGAAGTATCCGATACTTTTAAGAAGTATCCGATACGTATCCGTGAGTATCCGAGGAGTATCGGTATCCGATAAGTATCCGATACGGATACTTCACCCTTTTTGAAGTATCCGTGCTTCATAGGTCAAGAACTTCAGCTATGAGTGAATGTGAGATATTTTTTTTTTTTTTTGTAGAAAAATTTCTCAGAGAAATTTGTTAAGAATTTTGTAATACAGTGCTGGATTTATTAATTTTATGAATGACTGTAACATCAATCGGACATGATTGTTTTATTAATTGCATGAATATTTGAGTGGATGTGTAGTTAATAATGAACTAGCACCTGTATCATTTCTTGTTTTAAACATATATGGCATTTGGCTTAAAATGATTTTGGGTTTCCATACTTTCCATTTGAAGATCCTTGCAATTGGACTTCTTGTTTTTCTTCTCAGTGATACTTGTGAACTGATTGAGCTTTATATATTTTTATCTTTATATAGTAGTCTCCAAAATGTTATTTATTTATTTTCTAGTTGCATGACAGACTTGCCTTTATAGGAAGTAGTCTTTCTTTTCTCTTCTGTTTACAGTTTTATTCTTAACCTATGAGATCTGGCTTTCTATGACTTCTTTGCTGCAAAGAGTAATTCAGTTCAAATATTTATTCTAGGTAAGTTTGTTTTTGTACATGTTGATGTTTATCATTTTACTTTCTTGGGGTCTTGTCTTATGCTTCTAGGGGAACAGTCTGATGAGAGCTTTAAATGTAGCTGCTTTTGCGGTTTCTGGATATGCTTCCTCTGAAGGTCGGCATTGTAAACCCTTTAATCCGTTGTTAGGGGAAACTTATGAAGCTGACTATCCTGAGAAAGGAATTCGCTTTTTCTCTGAGAAGGTCAGTGTCTACTGAAAGGAGAATCATTGATAATGAACTTAATTTGAACAATGGTCTAATAATTGATTTAATGCAAACTGGGGTAAAATTTTTCCTATAAGAGCTTTGCAGCCTTGGATGTTGAAAATATGACAATAAATTTCTTAAACAGGAAAAAACTGACAGCATATATTGATTTGTTGTTTTTTGGAAAAGTCCAAGCAAAAACGTGGAAGAAAATATCTCGTATTTCAATCTCTTGAGAGACCCTTAAATATAACAATGAAACAAGCAAAAAGAGGTGTGATCTATCGTTGTGTTGAAATATGGACTGAAATTAATAATATTTGAAATGATGAAATGGAGTTCAGCTCTGTTAATACTCTAACATTCTTCTCCCTCCACTCTCCTTTAGTTTTCGTACTGTCATCGTAGTTTTTCACACACCTAAGAGGAACTACTTTATTATTATAAAGTAATGAATTTAGCATATCATTAATTAAGCAGAGTTTTCACACCATCAAGCAAATCAAATACCGTTAGTTTTGAAGAGAGAACGAAACAAACTATTTAATAGTGACAAAATAATATCTTACACTACATGAGAAATCTGAATCAGAAAATTATCAACTGCCAACTAACACACTTAAATGAGTATAATGCAGCATTGTAATTTATTCCCAATTTATGCCCAACGTTGAATGTCACATATCCACTTGAAGCCTTTTCAACCCTTGCTTTCTTACCAAAGATAAAAAGACAAGCAAATAAAAAATACTAATAGTATTATGTATTAATGGTACAATAATAATAATTTATATTTTTTATCATCAATTTCAGTATCTTGATTCTTTACCTGTATGGAATTAAAGAAGCAAAGGGGAAAAAAAAAAGAATAACATTTGCTGCAGGCTTATTACGGTAGATTGTATTTTTCATTACATGGCACTTCCCCACGCTTTATATGTTTTTTTATGACAAAAAAAAGGAAACCTTGATGGCCTGGTACCTAAATTCAGGCTTAGAGACTATATTCCATTGCCCATCTGGGATGATGTGAATAATTTATGACCACATCCTATAAACCTATCACATTGGTGTGTTTGACCTGTGGATGATAAAATTGATAAAATCTTGACAAAATGGTAGAACAACTATTTCACATCTAAATAGACCTTTACAGAAGGGCTGAATGTGTTCGACATTAATATTTATGTTTCTTAGGCAGATCTGAATAATTTTTATTCTTTTGCGTAGTAAATGTTGGATTCTTAAGCATGATTATGATGTTATAATATCTTTGTTGTTTGTTGAAACAGGTTAGTCACCACCCAACCCTCATTGCATGCCATTGTGAAGGAATAGGGTGGAAATTCTGGGGTGACAGTAACCTTAGAACCAAATTTTGGGGGACGTCAATTCAGCTTAACCCTGTTGGAACTCTAACTTTAGAGTTTGATGATGGCGAGATTTTCCAGTGGAGCAAGGTGTGCACTGTGGTGTGGTTGAGCTTTTGCAGCAATATAGAATGCTGAATTGTTTTAATCTTACTGCTTCCATTTCCTTCTAATTATACGGTAAAACTTCCTAAAACTTGTTAGGTCACAACAAGCATTTGTAATCTTATTCTTGGCAAAGTGTACCTTGATCACCATGGAATGATGCATATACGTGGTAATCGCCAATATTCATGCAAACTCAAGTTCAAAGAGCAATCTATTCTTGACCGAAATCCACACCAGGTGAATAAAGATTTTTTTTCTCTGTTATACTAAAATTATGCATTGTGTTTGCAGTTGCAATCTATTCATGCATTTACGTCTTATTTATTTTCAAGGAACCTTGTCATCTTACCAAGTGCTGTTTATTTGGGTCAGTTGGTCTGGTGGTTGACCCCTCTCTACATCTGCATGCATCCAATTGCTGCAGCATTGTGCCTTTTAATTCATTTTTTTAAAATTTTCTTTTGGAATATTATTGTTGGCTCCACTAAAAACATACTTCTTGCTAGACAGGTTCATGGATTTGTTGAAGATGTGATGGGCAAAAAGGCTGCCACATTATTTGGAAAATGGGATGACAGTGTGTATTATATGGATGGAGATGGGACTAGCAAACCAAAGGATTGTTTGACTGCATCTTTGTTGTGGAAAAGGTGCATGCCTTCTAATCTCACCCGGTACAACATGACGCCATTTGCAATTACTCTAAATGAGTTGACTCCAGGATTGCAGGTAGAGATGATGTAGATCAAGATTTTCATATGCGCTTTAATTTTCCTCTTATGCATCTCTAATTGTCTTTTATAGTTTTGTCTGATCCCGGCTGTTTGATCACGGATTAAGGAGAAACTCCCACCTACAGATTCAAGACTTAGACCAGACCAACGGCATCTTGAGAATGGGGAATATGAAAAGGCAAATGCAGAGAAGCTACGGTTGGAGAGACGGCAGAGGATGGTATGTCTAGCACTTTTAATTGTTTCTCCATGATCTACATATTCCTGTCGTCTTTATCTGTTGACTGGTTTCTTATCTAGTTTGGAGATTTGGAGCAAATGACATTTTGACATACTTGTCAAACTGGATTTGGAATTTCAATAGATGTTTCTTAAGGTCTGAACATCTGGCATGCTATGCTATAACCCTTGTTTGGTGGCAGAAAACTAGATCAAAGAAACCAATGAACTTTGTGTGGGCAGAATAAGACCTGGATAAGAATAAGAGTAAGTCACATGTTAGGAATCCTACAAATGATCAAAATTAGGCATCATATCCTAACCTGTGATCATTTATACAAGCATGTTTAGTAATTAAAGTTTGCCACATAATTATGCATGAAACTCCCATGTAATGCAGAAGTGTATTAAGAAAAATGAATGTTTTTGCCTTGTTCCCATGTCATTAGACATGAAAATTAGATGAATCCGATGCCTAGATATGTATCCACATGGCCACACCTAACACACATGCCTTCTTCTTCTTCTTCTTCTTCTTAAAGAAAAAAAACAAAAAAAAAAAAAAACAAAAAATAGATTGTAATATAAAATTTCCCCTTGAGACAGCTGTCACAAGAAAACACGTAATCTGACCATTCTATGAGTGAGAGAAACCGAGTAGCTCATTACATCAATAGATGTTGTGTGAAGTATATTCTTTTACTATTTAGGGAGGGCATGAAAATTGAAGTCTAAGTTTCTAAAGCAGAACACCTAAACCAAAACTGAGGACTGAAAGAACAGCATAGGAATATCAATATGCATGTAGATATGTTGTAGTTCTGCCTCTTTTGAAATGCAGATCATCATTTTCATTACCTTTGTTCGCCGATTTGCTTTGTTGGCTCTCTTTCCTGTGGTTCCATATAAATTGCCTATAGATACACAGTGCAAATGCAGCAGTAATCTGATCTTCTTTACACTATTTCGATCTAATTTTCCACTCCACTATAGGTCCTATGTACAGATGGACATTCTGCATTCATTTTATAGTTGGAAAAAATGATTGTACATTAATATGTCTAATTTCGAAATTCACATGCATATTTTGGCAAGGATATACATCTTTGTTAACACCTTATAGTATTTTTTCTGTTGGTGATGATCATAATTCTTCTCATTCTATACAGTCAACGAAATTACAAGAAAATGGATGGAAGCCCAGATGGTTTCAAAGGGAAGGTCAAGATGGACCCTTCTCTTACATGGGTGGTTATTGGGAAGCACGAGAACAGGGAAAATGGGAAATATGCCCAAATATATTTGGTGAATTTAGTGAAGACCTTGTTAATTCCTTCGAAGGGTCCTAATTTTAACATAAGGTTTGTATTTTTGAATGACAAGCTCTCTTTAATTTTTTTTAAAAATATTTTTTATTACTCCAATTCATTGTTTTTATGACATCTTAATAAAGCATTTGTTAGGGGGTTTCACAATTTTACTGAACTCTAATTGCAATGCAGGATGGAATGCAAAAAACCTTGCATCATAAGCCTACTTGTGCACATAGGTGGCTCGATTCTTCTCCTAATTTTGATGACAGTCAATCATAAGGGACATCGGAACAAAGAATCAGTTTGATGAGCAAAAATGATGAATCACAATCAAATTTGTGGCGTCATTTTCTTCTCTCATTTGTAGTTTGTGTAATTTATTTTTTCTTTCTCCATTTGCTATAGTTCTTCCAACTCTGGTAGGAAATTGCTGAAGATTTCTTTAGGTAATTATTTGTATTTTCATGGTAGAAATAAATATGGGAAAAAAAATTGTATTGCAGAAACCATTTCCTGGCATGAGGATCTCATGTTTAGGCCCATATAATAGATAAATTAATGTTATTGCTAACGAGTTTCTTTTTTCTCTTTCTTTTTTTTCCTTATCATTTTGAAATATATATATATATATATATTTGAGATTTGAAAAACTGAACTACACAATTAAATTGAAAGGTTTGAAAAGTTTTATTTATTTTTAATAAAATAGCCTTGTGGGTAGTCCACATATGCCACCACAATAGTATTAACAAAGTTCATCAATTAAACATGTAAATTTGTGCAAACGATAAATTTAAAACAAAAAATTAAAAGATAAAAAAGTAATCTATATATTCTTGAGTTTACAGAGTATTTTTAAGCTGAATTTAATACTACTCGACTCAATTACTAAATCATATTAAATATTTGACTACTTGAGATCAAACTATTCATGAACCAACTTTTTTTTGCCATCAATTTAAAGGAAAGAAAGAAAATTGCAAGGCATGGCATGTTAGTCATAGAGCTTTTGCAACAAGGGCAAAACACGATGGTTTTGCATGTAATTGACAATCAATCAAATTAGTGGTTAGTTGGTTGCCCTGGAAAGTTGAAACATTCTAAGCATGAATGCCACAATATTTTGCATGATTGCTTCCACTGCTAGATCAACACCCCAATGGTGTGCACAAAAACTAATCGAAGAAAAATGACAAGATATGAACTTTCACATGCTTAGATCCTCTCATATCGCAAGCAATCTTTGTAATCATCACACTATGATCTCTATACTTTATTATGTGATAGGGGTAAGCTTAGTTTTACAAAATATTTTTACAGAACAAGAAGTAAGACCCTCCTTATTGTTGGGGAATTTTCAAAATGATTTTCAAAATTTATAATTTAGGTTTTGGGTATTTTCAAAATTTTCTTTGTTTTTCTTTGGAAAGCTTGAAATAAGTTTGGGGACTTTGTCCCATATTGGGAAGAGAGGAAAACATAGAGCACTTAATAAAGCAGCCGTGATTTATACACCCAGTGGGGGTCGACCCCCAGTGAGGTGGCACCCCCTATTCGCTGAAAACATAAAAAAAAAAAAAAAAAAAAAAACTGTTTTTTTTTGGACCAATCCCTCAGTGACACCTCACTGGGGGTCGACCCCCAGCTGGGGGTCGGAAGCTTTTTTGCTTAATAAAGTGTTACATAGAATATTTCTTTGAATATGAAATTGTGGAATGGATGCTAGTGTGCATGCACTTACACCGCAAGAATGGTGCTTCACACCATCAGCACACGTGTGGGCACGGTGTGAGTAATGGGCTGTGTGACGTTTGATAGCGCCATCATTGGCGATGAGTCAACCAACCGATCGAACGGTTGCGTATTTGATTTGAAGTGGTTTGATTATAGCCGTTGATTACAGGTGCGTGTGGTCGTAAGGTTGAGATAGCTCCCGATCATGATCATGTGTGATCAGTCAAGGCATCTATTCGGTGTGAGATTGATCTGCACCATAAATCGTCGATTTAATGATTAGATCTAACCAGATACGATCAAAAGACATGACCATTCGATCAGGTACATCAAGGTCATAAATAGGCAATGAATTTAGCCATTTCAATCATTCCAAAATCCTTAGAGCATTCCTACAATCCTCTTTCTCTCTCCCTTTTGATTTAAAGTTTTTAATCAAGAGTTTTTTAAGCAAGTTTATGTTTTTCTTAATGGTAATCAAATTCTGTAGACTTCAATATCAGTGTCTTGGTTTTTTTGATTATGTCAAAAGTATTGTGATCTACTGTTGTCAATGCAGACGCCGGTAGATTTGATCCTTAGATCAGGCTTCATTGTATCCTAAGAGTGAATTTGTTGTAACACCCTACACACCTTTTGGTGGGTGCAAATATTGTCTTTAGGAAAAATGACTAAGCGATGCTACTTGAAGTACCAAATTTCTGTTCTACATAGACAAGATCATCGCCAAGTTTTGCAGACCCAAAGATCACCAATTAAAGAATTCAAGACTAATTGTTCTAACAATCTAAAGACAATATTTCGATATGGCAATGTCTATTCAAAAAATGACTCAAGATTTCATGAAGTTGGACCGATTTGAAAGAGAAAATTTTCGACATTGGCAAAAGAAGATACACTTCCTGCTCACCACTCTCAAAGTGGTATACATGTTGACTACCCTCTATCCGACAAAGCAAGAAGACGAGACGGTGGAGCAAACTCGTACCAGACCAAATGGGAGAATGATGACTACATTTGCCGAGGACACATTCTGAATGTGCTGTCAGACTCTCTATTTGATGTGTATCAACATCTGGAAATGACAAAACAACTCTGGGACATATTGCAATCAAAATTCCTCATGAAAGATGCCACTAGTCATGTTAATACTAGGAAAATGCATGATATGGTTAATTTAGATTTAATTCCTAAAGTATTACATTGATATGTTTGAAAAATGCAAATTTTGTGTGCAATCTAAAATTACTAGCATTCCATTTCTTAAAGTAAATAGAACCACATCTCTGCTTGAACTTGTGCATAGTGATGTATGTGATATGCATAGTACCCCCACTAAAGGTGGTAAGAAATATTTTGTAACATTCATTGATGATTTTTTTAAGTACTGTCATATCTATAACGATTCCGGTTTTGACCTATCACCTGTTGTATTCCGGACACTGGTTTATGGTTTATGAATGTTGTTCATTGTCTTTTGCTCTTTATTCCTCCCTAAATTTGGTTGTTTGAGCATTTTGAGTGTGTTTGGAATATATTGGTGTAGACTGCCCGGAACTCCGCTCATGCGCGCGAGGGCACGAATCGTTGTTCTTAGCTACTACAGTTCGGACTCATGTCATGGTTCTGAATCTAATTTCACAAAGTGCAATGCGAGACTGATAAATCACCAAAGAGTCCAAATCTGGCAAATCGTTTTGGAAAATCGATTTTAATCAAAAAGCGCTAAACATGGACTACTTTGCCAGATTTCAGAGTTGCCACCTAAATATTTTGTTTTGGGAAATTTAGAAAACCCTGACTCGTGCCTAAGGCCACGTGTTCGTCATCACCAAAGTTGTCTCGGCTTGAGAACTTGGGTACGAGAGGGGAAGGTCATGCAATGAGCACCCCCGCTCGCCCGATCAAAGATCGGCCTTTACTAACATGATATGTTGCTTTTGAAAACACATGCGTTCTTATTCTGATTTATTAGCTATCTTTACTATGTGATGCGTACAGTCTACAAGTGTAGACTAAATCACTCGATTTGGAACAAAACATCTCATGTTTGTTTTCGAAAATGGTTTTGAAGTTGCTACTCGCAAGTAGGCTAAGTCGCGGATTTGCCACCCTCAAGTGGGCTTAAAACATGATGATTTGCCACTTCAAGTGGGCTTAAAACTTACATTTTGATGAATTATTCCAATTCAAGCAATGAAGTCTTCATCCACAGGCATTCATGCAGTTATAGCAGTTAAGCAAATAGCCTTATGGTAAGCACGCTATCATGGCAACATTTACACACATGCAGGGATGCTAAAGCATAAACGCTTACCTAGTACTCCAAGCCAAAACAAAAGCTAGTTAGTAATCATGCATGATCCTAGCTATGTCAAGAATGCCTAATGCAACACAGGCAAAAATGCAACTAGGACAAGCTCAGCTATTCTTGAATGGCATATGAAATGCAACAATTTTGGTACATGTATTCAAATAGGAATTTGAAATACAATGCAGTTTGAATGATGCGCCGAGCCCGGTGCATGCAATATGAATGAATGATGCAAACATGCTAGCATAAGGATGCTAATTGAAAATGACCCTAAACTAACCATCAAAAGCGGTTAAGTAAAATGGAGAAAGAAATGGAGATTGGAAGACATGCATCATACACATGCACGCTTATTACAAAATCGCCCTCTTGGAGGAGGGTCCGAATGAATAAACTAACTAGCTACGCTAAGCTAATTAATTACAAACCAACTAATTAATCAAATTAATTAAATTACAAAACCAATTAAGTATGAAAAGCATTTAAATTAGGCTGCCGCAGCTCCGCCTCGGAATGATGAATGATGCATGCTCAGTCGTATCCTCCTAGAAATCCACTGCCGTGCCTTGTCATGCACTGTTTTAGACTTCTGAAAGTTGTGCCAACCTCCAAGATACTTCTGATCCACCTTATGGACATGCTGAGGGGTGGTTGGCCAAGAGGAATGGCCATCGGCCAGAGTTTATGGCTATTGACCAATTTTGGTAGCCGATGGGCAGACTAAGTGGTCGATCGACCACTGCTTCCTGTAAATTCTCCTTTTCCTGCAACAGAGCACTAACAGAGGCATGGCAATGTATTTGCAAGAAAATGTGTGTACAACCACACTCCTTATCATGTCTAAAGCTCAAAGGAGTGTAGTGCTCGGCTCTCGAGCCACCAATCACGCATCTCAATGCATGATGGCCAAAGAGGCCGAATTGCACAAATCAATGACAATGAATGCACACAAATAACACATAGGACTCAATAAACCGCCACCTTATCATACATTATTAAAGGTGTTGGTGACCTAAGGAATAAGGCGCAGTTCATCACTTTAAGTATGAAACGCCCCTCGTTCCTCTTATTCGGATTGACGTCCAACCCAAACACAATGCAATGTAACAAACATGCAAAGATAATGTAACATGCAACATGAAAAACAACATGAGCATGCAACAACAATATGCAAGCAACATGAGCATGCAACCACATGCAAACAACAATACAATAGCAAGGGCTATGTAATGCAACACTTAAAGGACCAAACCAATCTCAAACAAGCCTCATGCATGCCAAGACAATGGCCAAAGCATGCTGAAAATGAAGTCTAAAAGTATATACAAGCATGCATGCCAATTGGTTCACAAACAAAGCATAAAGGCACCAACTCCCAAGCACAATGAAGGAGTGGAAAATGTGAGAGTGCGGCAGTGAAATAAGCTCTGAAATCACATTCCAAAGAATGGTAAATCATGCACATATGATAAACAAAGCATGTTAGTGGGCTCAAAGCCTAAAGCTAGCCAAGGGATTTACACCATGGCCATAACAAGCAAGCCCCAAAGGGCGAAGGTGACTCAAAACAGTCCCAAGGCAGGTCAAAATAGTGCCAAAAACATGCTTGAACATAGCCAACACAAGCTAGAATTAAAGACATGAAGCATGGAGCATACTGGGTCAACAAAGAGGATTACACTACACCCACCAAAACCAAGCATGAGATGACCTCACCAACTAAAATTAGAGTTATGGCATGTCAAAATAACACCAAAAATGCATTGATATGGCAGCCCAAAAGCTTAGGCAAAAAGGCATGTATATAGGCTCATACTTAAGGCATAAAGCACAACCCCTTCAAAGCATTGAAAGAGTGACACATGTGAGTGTATGACTACACTACATGCACTGAAATTACATAACAAATGATGCCAAATCATGCAAATAGCCCAAGCAATGCATGTTAGTGGACTCAGTACACAAAGCTAGTAAGCAAGAATGCATTATGGCTATACAAAGCAATGCATGCATGACTAAGACAACATGAATCGGAGCTTAAGCATTGTAAAACATGAGTAAAAGCTTCTTTGAGTAGAGCCAAAAGCATGCTAGAATGATGGTCAAAAGCATGATGCATATTAGGCTCGTGAGAGGATTTGCACTATAAGTGCAAGGAGCATGCATGATGTGATCAAACTAAGACAAAAGAGTGTTATATCATGGCTAAACAAGGCCTAAGACATGCTAAAATGGAGCCACAAAGAGGTATAAAAACATGCAAACTTGGTGAGCCATCAACACAAGCATACAAGAGAAGAGGAGGGGGGACAACCCCCTCCTATTTAAGGTCTCAAAACATACTTTCCACCACTGAAATTCCTTTGGAATTCAGTGGTGAAGAGGCCAAATCAAGGTGGTCTCGAAGGCCTAAAGAGATGGTTTAAAACAAGGCCAAACAAGGCTCTAAAGGGGATAGACCACCCCTAACACCAAACAGGCCTTAAACAAACATGTTAAGCACTTCAAAACAAGACTTTTTTCAGTTGAAAGCTAAACCAAAAGAAGCATGCAAAGTTGGCTAAATAAGCTATGAACACAAAGCTTTAAAGAGGTAAGTGACTCACTCTTGAAGAACCTCTTTAGAACAGCAACTTCAGAGGCAAAAACCAAGCTTAAACCACCCAAATACAATCTCCAACAACCTCAGCTTAGTAATGAAGGTGTTTTACTAGGTGTTTGTGTGCAAAAGTGTGAGGAAACTACACTTTTGAGCACAAACAAGCACAAGTATAGAGAGAGAGGAAATACATATAGAGAGAGAGAGATATATAACTTGTATATCAATTTTCAGAACCTCTGGAAAGGGAGAGGGGCCTCCTTTCTTATAGAAAACCAAGTCCCAAGCTTCTTGAACAAGCTAGGACTTGTTTGAATCCATCCATACACGTGTATGGAGGATACACCAAGTGACCAACAGCTGGCACCAACTGGAAGGAAAATATCTGCAAAAGCAGAAAAAGGGGTCTCGGCCAAAAAAATGGCCGATCGACCAAAAAGAATGCCAACCGGCTAACACTGATGGCCGATGGAGAGAGGGCATGGCCGATGGGCACGGGGCCTGGTCGATGGGTTATGGGGCTGGCCAACAAGCCACCCACTTTCCTCAGAAACAAAACCACAAGCTCTTAGTCCACAACCACGCACAAAACAGACAGGTTGAGAGGCTCCAAGGCAAGGCGTGTAGCCGAGACCTTCAGAAACTCAAAACGAACACGAGCACGGATGATCATCAAGTGTTCAAATGATGACGTCCAAGTCTTGAGGACGGTAAAAAATGGGGTGTCTACAATTGGTTACTTAGTTTTCAAACCTTGTGTTGTCCAAAATTTTGGTCTTGCGCTCGAGTGGGCCTTCTTGCGCTCAAGCGGGGTTTGCAAACACTCAATACTTTGCACGTCTGCAAAATACTAGAGGAGTGTTTTACACGCTCGAGTGACATTTTCTACACTTGAGCGGGTGGGCGCTTGAGCGTCTTTTCTTGCACTCGAGCGGTTTGTGTATTGTCTGTAAAAGTACTGGACGTGTGTATTCTACGCTCGAGCGGGTCTCTTTTGATCTCAAGTGGAACAAATTTTTGTGTCTGACGCTCGAGCGTCAACTCTTTCGCTCGAGCGGACTGCACGTATATCAGATCGCGAAAATCACTTTTTACATTACTTTTTCATATCTTTTCATCCTAAACCCAAAAGTTGAGAGCCTCTCTCTCTAAAACTCACATTCTCTCTACATTTCCACCTAGATTTAGTGATCTCTCCACCCTACTTCCTTTGATAAAAAGGTAGAGCTTCTTAAGATCTTCACTTTGATCCGACTAGAGTTGGATTTCGGCATCTTTGGGGTTTCTCTCTTGCTTGGCTCATCATCTCTCTTTGAGGTAGAGATTTTCTACACTTTGTTATGATTTTTAACTTAGTTATTTGTAGTTGTGTAACAATGGTGGGATTTGGGAGTATTTTGAGCCAAACCTA
Source organism: Camellia granthamiana (assembly GCA_036172215.1). Lineage (NCBI taxonomy): Eukaryota > Viridiplantae > Streptophyta > Magnoliopsida > Ericales > Theaceae > Camellia > Camellia granthamiana. The sequence continues at coordinate 47,396,535 of CM069916.1, read as the reverse complement.
GGATTTGGGTGAAATGTGAAAGAGGGTTTTTTGGTGGAAATGAAATAAATGAACATGGGGTTTGAAAAGGAAGTCATGTTATGTCAAAATGGGTGATTTTGGTATTTGGATTGGTATTTTGAAAAGAGGGATTTTTGCTCTAAATTGATTATCATGTCTATTTTGTATAAATAGTTGAAATTGATCTTACAAACATAGAATTGAGTGAGTATTGAAATAGATGATGGAATTGAGTATATAATGTTTCACACCCTTGGAAATTTTGAATAAATTATCTGTCTTGAGATTGTATATCTGTAGTGGACTATCGGTGGAGGATAGCTTTTCTTGTTGTAGAAATTGCATGTGGATTAGGTGAATTGGAACTAGTCCATGGTTGATTATCATTCAATATGATCATGTTGTGAATACATTGTATATGTATGAGTATTTGGGAGGAGAAAGAGGATGTACTCCATATGTGTGATTATGTGTTTTTAAATAAATTGCATATGTATGATTGTTTGGGAGGAGAAATGGGATGGACTACATTGTTTGAGAGGAGAAAGGGGATGGACTCCATTATAATTAAGTTGGTCAGAGTGTTCTGGGTGAAAGTCTTGAAATTATACATAGGTGCCGATCACGCAGACGAAATATCTGTAAAATGATAGTTTGAAGTGTTTGTGTGTTCATTATGTGATTGTTGAACCATTGAGTTGTAGTCTCATTTGGGTTATTGGAAAATAATGAAGTTGACTCATGTATTGAAATTGATTGAAGGAAAATGAAATGAAATGTGAACTTGGTATTCTATGACTATATAAAAGAACGTGAAGATTTTATCCCTAGCATTGTATATGCACATTGTACTTATATCTTTGTTAAACCTCATATACTGTGTTAGATTGTTCCTACTAGGCTGTGGCTCATCCTATTTGAGAAAAACATTTTCAGGTATTGATGGTATGCTTCCACCAAGGCAATGGCATTGGAGGGACTTTTGGAAAGCAAGAGCTTCTTTATTTCGATTGTATATTTTTGTATAGCCAAAGGATTTATTTATAAGAACTAGTCTCATTTTGTTGTAACTAAGTCAAGACTTGGAAAGATGTAAGCCTATAAGGCATTTATTTCTGTTAAACTCTTTTGTATATTAATGTTATGAAATGAAAGGACTTTGCACACTGATTTATTCAGTTGTTATGTATGCTTTGGGTTATATTTATTGTATTATTTCAGACGCGTGACAATATCTATCTTTTGTATTCAAAAGATGAGGTGCTTGATAAATTCAAAATTTTTAAGACAAAAGTAAAAAATTAGTTTAATGTTAAAATAAAGAGACTTAGGTCTAATAGAGGTGGTAAATACTATTTTTCAGAATATTGTAAAAATGTTGGTATTATTCATGAGAAGTCTACACCCTACACACCACAACAAAATGTAGTAGTTCAAAGAAAGAATATGACATTAATAGAAATTATTAATGTTATGCTTTCTTACTCCAGTTTAAGTTATGGGTTTATGGTGAAGCCTTTTTCATTGCCTGTCAGATACTTAATAGAATTCCTTTCAAGGGAAGAAATGTTACTCCTTATGAACTTTGGAAAAACAAGAAACCTAATTTAGGTTACTTGAAAACTTGGGGCTGTAAAACAATAGTTAGATTGCCTGAAACTAAAAGGAAGAAATTAGGTGAAAAATGAATTGAATGCATATTTCTTTGCCATGATATACATAGCAAAGCATATCGGTTTCTAGTAGTAGAGTCCAATAGTTCAACAAATACCATTATTGAATCACATGATGCAGTATTTTATGAGAATCGTTTCACAACCATTCCAAGGTTAGATTCTAATCAAGGAAATGAATCAACTCCTCTGAAGTCTACAGAGGAAAGTGAACGAAGTGAACCCATTGAGCCTATTGAGCCAAATGAACCTAATGAGCTTGTTGAGCTAAGAAGGAGTAAGAGAGCTAGGACTGAGAAATCATTTGGCCCTGACTTCATTGTTTACCTTGTAAAAGGAACTAGGAAAGCTTATTGTAAGCAAACAATGATTTCTTTGAACATGGATTCAGATCCATTAACCTTTAAATATGCTATGAAGTCTCAAGATGTTGCTTTCTGGAAAGAAGCAATAAATGATGAGATGAATTTTATAATGAGTAACAATACTTGGATATTTGCTGATTTACCACCTGGATCCAAACCAATTGGTTGTAAATGGATTTTCAAAAGGAAAATGAAAGTTGATGGCACAATTGATAAGTTCAAAGCAAGATTAGTTGATAAGGGCTTTACTTAAAAGATGGGTATCGATTATTTTGATACATATGCTTCGGTGGCCAGAATCACCACCATTTGAGTGTTGATTGCCTTAGCCTCAATCCACAAACTTGAAATCCATCAAATGGATGTTAAGACCACTTGCCTAAATGGAGAGTTAGATAAGGAAATCTATATGTAACAACCAGAAGGATTTATTGTACAGGGTCAAGAACACAAAGTGTGTAAACTTGTTAAGTCATGATATGGACTGAAACAAGCTCCAAAACGTGGCATGAGAAATTTGACAAAGTAATAGTGCCAAATGATTTTAGGATACATGAATCTGATAAGTGTGTGCACAATAAGTTTATTGACAATAAAGGTGTAAACACATGCCTGTATGTAGATGACATGCTTACTTTTGGTACTGACAATGATGTCATTGAAAGTACTAAAAGTTTCTTGCCGTCTAGCTTTAGTATGAAAGACATGGCCTTGGCTGATGCAATTCTAGGTATTAAGATCAAATGAGAGGACAATAATTTGATTCTTACTCAGTTGCACTATATTGAGAAAATTCTTAAGAAATTTAATCAATATAATTGTACAACCATGTCTACACATTTTGATTTAAATTTGAAATTGTATCCTAATATTGGAAGAGCTATTAGAATACTCAAGAGTGATAGGTAGCCTGATGTATGCTATGACTTGCACTAAACCTGATATTGCATGTGCAGTGGAAAAACTTAGTAGATACACTAACAATCCCAGTAGTGTGCATTGAAATGCTATTAACCGAGTACTTAGGTACTTTAGGAAAATAATAGACTATGAAATAGTCTATGTTGGCTATCTAGTAGTGCTGGAAGGATTCATGGATGCCAATTGGATAACTAACCATGAAGATCACTTGTCCATGAGTGGTTGGATTTTTACTCTTGGAGGAGGAGATATTTCCTGAGGTTCTAAGAAACAAACATGCATAACAGACTCAACTATGGAGTCTGAGTTTGTGACGTTGGCTTCTTGCAACAAAGAGGCAGAGTGGTTAAGGAATCTCTTGTTAGAGATTAAGTTATGGCTAAAATCTATGCCGCCAATATCTTTGCATTGTCATAGTAAAGCAACTCTATCACGGGCCTATAGCCATGTCTATAATGGAAAGTCCAGGCATATAGGGCTGAGACATAATTGTATCAGGCAGTTAATCACAGAAGGTGTGATTACCATTGGTTATGTAAAGTCAAGTGAAAACTTGGCTAACCCCTTAACAAATGGACTTGCAAGGGATTTAGTGTGGAAAACATCAAAGAGGATGGGTCTTAAGCTCACTTAACTTAATCAATCCTGGTGAAAACTCAACTCAACGCTTGAAGAAACATCAAGTCTTGAGTTCAATGAGTCCAAGTACACCATAAGTCGTGATTACAAGCACTTAGGGATGGTTTGAGATGTTCTAAATAAGTGTACTCCTTGACTTTTTATAAAAAAAAATGTGTAGAAAAATAGAGAAAGTGAGTAGAAAAGTAGAAAGAAGATGTTGATTGATGTGACCCAAACAAGTGTATGTATGCAAAAAAAAGTACACTTTTTTAGTGCATGCCAAACACTTGCTTAGTTTTATTTCGTTTTCATTTCAAGGTTGAAGTGCTTGGTACTTGTAATGTGAAAATAAAAGGATAAGTTAGCAAACTTTTAATAAGCTTACAACTGGGTTGTTAGGGTATTGTAAATTACTAGGGTACTTTTAGTAAGCTCACCTATGCGAGTGTAGGAGGTAATGCTGCCAGGGATAGCCCTGAGATTTAAGGGGCCTAAGACCAATATCGGAAATGGGGGCCTCTCTTACATTGAAAAAAAAAAAAAGTTCATGGATAAAACGATAAATTACAACTTTTTTACTTGTTTGTAGTCACAACTTGCACATATAATCATTAAAATTATGAACAAAATAATTTAATGAAACAAAATTAGGACAAAAAAATTACGAAAAAATTATTTAATTAAAACTGATAAGGACCTAGGTAAAAAAATTAGGGCGAAATTATTTATTCCACTAAAATCTAATAGATAAAGAAGGTTAAAAAAAAAAATTAAGACCCATATATAGTATGTATTGTTCTTCTTGGGCCTAAACACTTTTTTTTTTAATATATATTTTCATTTTAATAAATATGGGCCAAACTACACTTATAAATAAATATGGGCTAAACTATACATGGACCCAATAAAATATTTTGGGGCCCTTTAAATTGATCTTAAAACCCAAAAAAAAAAAAAAAAAAAAAAAAACATTAGGCCTATAACATTTTACTAAATTTGGGGGCCCCTATTTTTGGGCCAAAAATTTGGGGCCTAAGGCACAGGCCTTACTGGCCTTAGGCCAGGGCTGGCCCTGAATGTTGCTTCCTATGAGTCCAAAGGCTTAACTCTAGAGCGCTCATAAAACAGGACATAGACACAAGGCCAATTCACGTTTCAGTTATTTTGAATACTTGAGGTAACCTATACTATGTGTAAGATACGTCCGGTTAGTCATATAAGATTGCTAATTCAAAAACAAGTCTACTATGCCATGTTGACTAACTTTAAGATGTCTTCACTAAGTGAATGATTTAAATTGCAAAATATCTTCATCTATGTACAAGGCTGCCAAGTGAACCAATAATCATCATCTGGTATTTTGAAAATGGCAGGGGAATGTTGGGAAATTTTCAAAATGATTTTCAAAAGGTTTTGGGTATTTTCAAAACTTTTCTTATTTTTCTTTAGAAAGCTTGAAATAAGCTTGGGGACTTTGTCCCACATTGGAAAGAGAGGAAAACATGGAGCACTATAATAAAGTGTTACATGAAATATTCCTTTGAATATGAAATTGTGAAATGGATGCTAGTATGCATGCACTCACACTGTAAGGATAGTGTTTCACACCATCCGTACATGCATACGCACACACACAAACGCACGCGTGCGTAGTGTACGCAGTGGGTTGTGTGGTGTTTGACAGCGTACTTTGCACTTGGCACAGACACATTGCCACAAGACACCATGAGGGCATTTTTCTATTTGCATCGGACAGGTTAGAGCGATAACAGGGATCCAACATGGCATGGATGATGTGAAATACAGTTAGCTCCTCGTGGCAATGATATAGTGTTTGTTGGCAATGAGTCAACCAACCGATCGAATGGTTGTGTGTCCGATCTGAAATAGTTTGATCATAGTTGTTGATTGGAGGTACGTGCGGTCGTACGGTTGAGATGGCACCCGATCATGATCAAGTGTGATCAGTCAAGGCATCTATACGGTGTGAGATTGATCTGCACCATAGATTGTTGATCCAACGGTTAGATGTGATCAAAAGACATGACCATTTGATCAGGTGGATCTAGGTCATAAATAGGCAGTGAATTCAGTCATTTCAATCATTCCAAAATCCTTAGAGCATTCCTACAAGTCTTTTTCTGTCTCCTTATTGATTTAGAATTTTTGATCAATAGTTTCTTAATCAAGTTTATACTTTTCCTACTGGTAATCAAATTCTGCATACTTGATTGTTAGTGTCTTGATTTTTTTGATTATATCAATAGTATTCTAATCTACTGTCGTTAGTGCAGACGTCAGTAGACTTGATCTTTATATCATATTTCATTATATCTTAGAGGTGAATTTACTGTAACCGTCTGCACACATTTTGGTGGGTACAAATATTGTCTTTAGGAAAACAACTAAGTAACGCGACTTGAAGCACCAAATTTCTGTCGTCAAGTTTTGAAGATCCAAAGACTACCAATTGAAGAATTCAAGACTAATTGTTCCAACACTTATGAAACTCACTTCTTCATATCTATTCTGTGATTTTTTTAAATTTTTATTTTTTATAATTAACACAATCTATATATATATTATATAAGGAAAATGGGGTTTTTAACTCATAAGGCTTGTGGGAGTTCCAATATCTCAATCTTAATTTCCTAATTTTTTGATTTAAAAAAAAAAAAAAGCTCAGTATTTATTGACTTCTCCCAAACCTTTTTGACTTCCTATACACACTCTTTCAATTTCTTTCATACCTATTTAATTATTTTGGAAATAATAATTATCTCTTAATTTATGGACTTCAAATAGAAAGATAACAAAAATATTTCATAATCTCTCAATTCTAATTTCTCTCATTGATTTCCAAAAGAAAATATTAAAACTTGCTTTCCTTTTCTCTCCCTAAAAAAATCAAATAATATTTTTCATAAGAATTGTAGATATATCTATATCTTATATATTATATTATAACACAACCAAACAAAAAAAAAAAAATAAATAAAATAAAATAAAATTAAAAATCAGATATACAAACAGATAAAATTAATAAATATGATTTTTATTTATTCAGTTAAAATCTTTCTTTTACCTCTCAATATCCAATTTTAAATTTTAAAAATCTTTAAAGTCTATCTAAACAAATCGAATATATCTCACACCATCATACTTTAAATCAATAAAACTCAGATGTCTATCACATATCTAGCTCACATCATCACTTACTTAAATAATAATAATTAAAAAAAAATAGAAACCATAGATATATTAAATTAAAAAAAATAGAAACTTACAACTCCATCTTAAAGAAATTGAAAAAAAAAAAAAAATCAAATAGAAACCATACAAAAATAAAGAAGACAAAAATTTAGATATAGATCTCAAAAAGATATGACAATAACTAAATTTGAATTATGATTTAATAATATAATTATCTATTTTTTTTATGTATATCTATCAAAATTTTAAATCACTTAATAGGACAAATTAATCAAAAAGATAGGACAAATTTTAATCAATTTAAAGAATAATCTGATTAGTCATCCCAACTCCTAGACTTCGCAGGCACTGCCGGAGGAGCTGACGGATTAGGCGAGGCGATGTCTAAGTTGTTGGGGGGTAATATCCTACCACTCCATAAATTTATATGTTTTTTAATTTTATTTTTTTCCCTGTGTGATTCTCTTTCTCTGTTGTTGGTTTGGTTTTGGTTTCGATTTTAGTGAGACTTATGTGTTTGTTTACAGATTTACATGGTGGAAAAAAATTATTGGTGATAATGGTTGCAATCGAAGTATCTATGCCCATTATGTGTTAAGGATTTGGATTGGATTTTATTTTTTTCAATGAAAACTGTAAAATTGAAGTAAAAAATTGGTATCGATTTTTTTATTTTTTATTGTCATTTTATTTTATAGAAAATGTGAAAATTTATTGAGAATTCAAGATTGTACTATAAATTGTTAATCATAATTCAATTAATTGTTAGCATAAAATATACGTAACTGCTATTTGTTAGTTTGTTAATCATAATTCAATTAATTGAAAATGAAAACTTAGTATAACTTTTCATATATATTAATTTATTTATTATCACTATATTTGTATATAATAGCATAATATATAAGGATAATCTCCAAACATAATTTCTATTTTTTTATGTGATTAAAATAGTCCACTTAAAACAGTATATAGAGGAGTTAGATGGCTTCTTTTATCTCCAAAAAACCCAATCTATATTTTTTTTTATACTTTTTAATTTTTTAAATTGAAACATCAGTTGTTTATATTCACAAAACAAAATTGATAAACAAAAATCCAAAAGCTGCATATTTTTTCCTTTTTCTTTTTTTTTAATAAATAGGATATTTACAAATGAAAAATATTTGACATCTCAAATTTTTTTTTATAATCTGACTTGTAATGATGTAGTCATAAGTGTCAATTTTTATACAAATATGAGAAGAGAATTAATCAAATTATATATTTCAACCAATCAGATACTCAAACTTTTACTATTTCAAGATGTTCTTTCACTATAATTCCAATTAATAGAATCTTCAACTCTTAATATTCTTTTTTATTGAATTATAATTTGATAAAAATTTAAAAAGATGAAGCGTTGGAAATTATTGTTTTTTTTCCATTTGATGAAAAGAAAAAAAATGGAATAAGAATGAAAGTTCTTTTAAAAATTGATAAAAATTTAATAAAAAAGTTAAAATAATTCATATCAAATCAATTTTTTTATTTAAATTTAAAATCAAATTAGATCTAAAAAATTAAAAGAAAATGATGAAATGTTAAAAATATTCTAAAACCTTCTTATTCTTAAAAACTAGAAATCCGTGTGCGTATTATATTCATATTATTTTTAGTTATGAAATTAAAACCAAAAGAAATGTAACTTAAATTATTAGATTAATAATAGAAATATCGTATCAATTATTGTTAAATATCAGTTTACTTTACATTTAATAATAAAATTATATGTTTGTCTTAATTATAATTTTTAAATTTATATATTTTCATAACAAGAAGAGGTATATCATAACTAATGTAACCTCATTTAATTAGGTTTAACTTCTTTTTATTTATTTATTATTATTACAAATTATCAAAATTACACTAAAAAGATTTATATATATATTTTAAAATTTTTAAACTAATAATTTAAAAAGTTATAAACATAAAAATTAATTTATAAATTTTATGTATATTACAAGATAAAATATTAAATTACTTTAATATATTTATAATAATTTTTCTTTTTAATTTATAAAGTTTCGTGGATAGCACGTTACCACTAATTAATGGGAGAAGAAAAGACGTTAAAGTAGGAGAGGGAAGAGATCCGAACCAACCCCCACATCTTGCAAGGGGCAATACACTAGAATGTTCAAGAGGCCTTAGAAGTAGATATAGGTCCATCCATATCTTCTTGTGGATCCAATAAAAGTGATCATGGTGTTGCTTACGAAATAGGCATCAACACCTCATATGATGTCCCTTTTGTGTTATAAGAGAATAAGGTCAAGTTTGGCCTCCTTTAAAAAATTCAAAAAGTTAAAAAGTCACTATCCTATTTAAGTTATATCATCTTATTTAAGTCACATCACCTTTCTAACACATCACTTCAAACTCAATCTAAATCCAACCCATATTTCATAAAAAGTCAAAAAATACACTTATTTAGTCTTCCCAAACTTGACCAATGAAATGAAATGTTTATTTTATTTTATTTTTTTATAGAATGACCTTTTATTTAGAATGATAATAATTAATTCTATTTATAATTTAATTTTGATCATTGTTTTAAGAAATTAAATATAAGAATGAATATTCTAATAGATATTTATTTTTATTTATCTTCATTTTAATAAATCAAACACTACTTTAGAGATAGATGTAAATACAATCTTAAATTCCATTTATTAGATATTCTTTATATATTTTTCAAATAAATTAAACATAAAAATAAAATATTATAAAAAACTAAGGTGCCGTTTGGTAACACTTACGTTTTCAGTTTTCAGTTTATATTTACAAAAATTTTAAAAATTCAAATAAAAACTTGTTTGGTAAATTTTTGATTTATAAATCAATGGTCTCAGTTTATAAATTTGGCCAAAAAATATAAACTAAAAAAATAAGTTTACGTTTTGAGTGTTGAGTTTTTTTTTTTTACCACCCAACACTACCCACCACCCGCCACCATTTTCCACCACCGTCTTCCGCCACCACCACCCACTACCCACCCCCCACCACCATTTGCCATCACCACTCACCACACACTTGTCACCACCACCCACCACCCACCACCCGCCACCACCACCCACCACCTACCTGCCACCCACTCGCCACCACCACCCATCCCTCGCCGCCGCCACCACCACCACCACCACCACCCACCTATCCGCCACCACCACCAGCCACCTGCCACCCACCTGCCACCACCACCCGCCATCCACCTGTCACCACCCACCACATAACCCGCTACCCACCTGCCACCACCAACCACTCACCACCACCACCCACTCACTACCACCTACCACCCGCCACCGTCACCCATCCACCCACCACCACCACCCACTCGCTACCACCCACCACCCGCCACCGTCACCCACCCATCCACCATCACCACCACCACCACCCACTCGCTACCATTTTCCACCACCGTCTTCCGCCACTACCACCCGTCATCATTTTCCACCACCGTCTTCCGCCGCCATCACTCGTCTCCACCCACCACCCGCCACCACTTGCCATTTCTCACTATTTTTTATATTTTTAAATTTTTTTAAACATTTTATCTAAATCAAACGCGTTTGTAGTTTATGTTTTTATAAAAATAAACAAAAAATAAATAAAAATCAATTTATAAATCTTTTATAAATATAAACTTAAAACGTAAACGTTACCAAACAAGCCCTAATCATTTCATTTTACTTTCATTCTAACATATACTCAATCTTATCACATCCCCATTTTCTTGTGGATCCAATGAAAGTGATAATGGTGTATTGCTTATGAATAGACATCAATTGATATGGTTTCTGTACGGGGGTGAAATATTCTCCGCCTTCCGTACTCCTTGCGCTCCAAGCTTCTTCTTGACGGCGTCTATCTCTGCAACACAAAAATGGTGAGCTGCCCGGCGGTGGTGTGCCGGAAAGACCCTCCGACGATCAAGTCAGATCACTAAGGAAGAAGACAATCGGAGGAGAGAGTTTGTGAGAGTGAATTTTCATACCTCCAACGTTCGTCTTTCTCCTTATTTCTAGGCTGGCCATGCAGCCTCAAGGTTGTGCGCGCACTTCCTCTGCTGTCCTTCCCTGGACAGGTGGCAGTGCGCGCCTCTCACCACCTTACGCGTGTAAAGGTTTTGTCCCTCCACCAGTACACACAGAACTGTCTAACGGTATTGAGGCGTGCGTGGAGCAGATGTCCTCTCCCTCGCGCCATTGGTCCAGGTGGCACACATAACCGGAGTACCATAGCCGGTCTATTACTTGTGGAAGATCACCATTACATGTACATAACCGAGCTATATATTGCCGACCTGTCCCTTGGGATCCGGCGAAAGCCTGACCACTCCGGTCGAACTACTCAAGACCGGCTTACCAGGACCAACCGGTTGCGAGGCATGCCGGCCCCCAACCATTCCATCTTAATTCTCGGTCACACGAAGCCGTTCATTTCGGCTGGCCGGTCAGAGGCATGCCGGCCTCGCTGCAGCCTCAGCCCAACTCGGATCACCCAATAGCTCGGTCACCACTCGCCACTCCGAGCTCCGTCCGGAACGTGCGAGTCACAGCCCGGCTAGGGCCAGCTCGAGCTTGCCCGGTCATTGTCTCCGACCGTGCAAGTCAATCGCATCAATAGAGGAGTTAGCTCGGCGCCGTGCATTCCGTTAAGTCTGACGTCGCCTCAGCTCGGCCGTACTGTCGTGCAAATCTTCCCTCTCAATTGCCCCCTAAACCCACCCGAGCTATCGTGATTGGGTTTACCGATGTGTCCGAGCTATGATTGAGTTGCGCCATCGCAAGGCCGAGTTGGAATAAGGAATGTCTGCTGCCGAGCTATGGTTCAATTGGGGACACTTCTGTCGCCGACTCAATTGGCCGGCCATTACCTCTGCAGTCCCATCAAAGGTCGTACAGCCGTACTGTCAGCCGCGTTTTCAGTGCCACGTGTCATCACGCCATTGGGTCGTGCAGCCAGCCGTTTTGCACGCGCAGAATTCAAACGGCTGCGCCGTTTGGGTGGTTTTCCTCCCTTTTTCGTGCTCAGACCAAGGGTCACTAGGACCCTTCATAACCTAAACCCTAGCCTCTCAACCCTTCACTTTCCATTATCCTCTTCAAGCCAGAAAACCCTAGCTCCCAGTCTCTTCGTTCTCTCTGCTGCCGCCTTGCCTTACGTTCCTTCCTCGCTCATTCTTTGCCATTTCTGACAGTGCATTCCATCTCTCGAGGCCCAACTCACCTCACCTCCGTTTTTGGTAAGTTTTTCGTCCCTTGCATTTTTACTTCCATTTTCCAGTTCTTCAAGTTCATTCTATTGTGTTCTTCATGTTTTTGTGTTGCTCTTCTGTGGTCTCAATAACTTCACACCCTAGGAAAACTGGAACTGGTGGAGTGGAGGGGGGCCTTCGTGCCCCTCGATCCATGAGGCCTCTAAGCAAACGCTTTGAATTTGATATGAACAGTTCGAATCTGGACTGAACCGAGCTAAATGCTCATTTAGATCCGTAGGTAGAGCTATAGCCGAGCAAAAAACTGTTTGTGGCTTCACGTAGAAGCTGCGACCGGGCTGGATATTCCACTAGATCGGCGAGTAGAGTGAACCGAACTAAAACCGTGAAAACCCCCGCCTGACACCTTGACCGAGCTGAAGGATTAACTAGATCTTGTATGTAGCCTTAACCGAGCTAGAACCGAACTAGGAGGCTTAGGCACACATGTAGTTAAACCGAGCTCAGACTTGTCGGTCAAAACACCAAATCCTTCCTTGAGCTATTTCCAATAAGAGCCGTGCAATATATGCCGTGCTAACCCTTGGAATTATTTTTTAACATGCAGAACAAATAGGACCGACCAAGCCCGTCTAGCGTTATAACTGGTGCAGCTCAAAGTCCGAGCAACCATACCAACATTTTTGACCGAGATACGAAGTAAATAAAACCGACTTAGATGGGAAAATACCGGTTTATGGTCAGCACGCCCGGTACGATGGCCGAGTTCCGCAGGGAGTACAACGCCCCTAACGACGTCGTCCTAGAGCTTGCTAAGAAGGGAGATACACCATGGGGGGACTTAGACCGGTGCCCCTTCATGGTCGTTTCCATAGTAGAGGGAGGCGTCCGTTTCCCGGTTCAGCCCTTGCTCTGCGAATTTTTGAGGCAGACAAGGCTTTGCTCGAGCCAAGTTTCAAATAACACATACAAGATAATAAATGGGGTCGCCGAGCTGAACCGGAAGCTCGGTCTGAATCTCGGTCTTGCTAAGATTTTCCATCAATATAGTTTAAGTAGGAATAAGAGCGGGCTCTGCTGGTATCTCAAAGTGAAAAAGGGCCGAGCAAAACTCATAGAGGGCAACCCCTACAAGGAAACAAATGACGACGACTTCCTCTGGGTGTCCGGTAATTGCGAGGACATCGAGGCGCCCATACCGGGCTGGTATATTAGGAAAGATTTTGGCCATGCTGGTAAGTAGCCCGGCTGACCGCACTACCCTTTTTCTGCATTTCATTTTTGTCATCTTTGCCGGTCTAACACTTGTCTTCTTCTTGCAGATAGACATTTGGCAGCGGACTACCATCAAGCCGACCCAGAAGCCATCCGAGCTCTGCTGCGTCACCCGGTTGAGGAGAGAGAAGCATCAAAACTGCTCGGCTTCGAACAAACCTATCATTATCAAGCACCGCGCAAAAGCCGCGTGACCGACTTCCTTCGCGCGCCTTCCCCTGAACCCGATCCAAGCCTACCGCCGATCAGGCTTGTTCCCCTCACAGCCGAGCAGGAAATGGCAAAAATCAGGGCTATTAAGTCCATGATAACCGGGGAGGAAGGGGAATCCCAACCCCCAGAGGCGACCGGGGGAACATCCTCAACCCCAGCCGGTGAAACAGAAGGAGCTGTGCTTGCTCTTGCCAGCGAACAACCGGCTGGCCGGTCCAAGAAAAAACCGAGGAAGGAGAAAACCGGGCAAAGCCTCATTGACGAAGACTCCACCGAACTGGCCTCCAACGAGCTGGGCGACCAGGCCGAGCAAACACAGACCGGCAAATCCAAGGGCAAGGGCCCAGCCACCCCCCCGGTCTGGGCGCCCGAGTTCGTGTACCAAGGCCGATCGGTTTCTGCTGAGGATTCGGTCTATGCTGACAAGGATTATTCCCTTGGTTTCAACATGACCAAGGGACTGATCCTTCCAGCGGACATGAAAAAACACGATGAACTGTCCGACCTAAAGGTCCTCCGCTTGGCGTCGAAATCAATCGTGCTGGTAAGTCCGTCCTTTTTTCAACTGTCTGCGCGGTTATTGCTCGGTTTTTGAATGCTAACGATCTGTTGTTTGTTTGCAGGCCGCGCAAAAGACCTACCTCGCCCACGATCGCATGATCAAACTGCGGCAAAGCCTGCGCGATGCCATCACGGAGAACAAGGCCCAGAAAGCTGAGATAGCAAAGCTTAAGGCCGCGCAAGAAGTAATCGCGGCGGAGCGAGATACCCTGCTTCAAAAAGTCGACCGAGCTGATGAGGACAAACAACGGGCCGTGAAGTCGGTGAAAGCTCGGTATCTCGCCGAGCTGCAAAAGTTGCGTGATGCCAACAAGGAAGCTATGGATAAGGCGGTCGATGACGCTGAGGACTGAGGATACAAGCAGGGGGAAAAAACCTACGAGCGTCAAGTCCAGGCGACCAAGGACATCTTCTTTCAGTGCGGCTGGAAGGCTGCCGTGGAAAAGGTTGGCCTTGGTCAGGATTCTGACATGTTCGTCAACCCCCCTGCTGCCTATATCCCGGTGTACATGCAAGCATATTCCAGGGCCGCACAAAACCGACTAATTGCGGAGGCAAGGAAGGAGGCTGAGGAAGAAGCCGCCGCCGCGCAGCCAACCGCACAAATTTCTTCTCCTGCGGTGTCTCCAGATGCCGAAAATGAAGAAGTTATTGATCGGGAGGTTGTCACGGTAGAGGGCACTGACAACGAAGCCGAAGAGAACCTGCCCGAGCAGACAACCGTTGCCGCCGAGCAAATGGACGAGACAGCCGAGCAGAGTCTTGGATTAGATTGATGATTTTCCTTTGTTTCTTGTTTACTTTTTTTTTTTTTTTTTTTTTTTTTTTTTTTTGGTAACCGGGCAAGGCCCCACCCTTTGTACTGAATTTTCTTTCATCAATGAAACTTCCAACTTTTTGCTCGCACACTGTTATTTCTGTTTGGTTTTCGTACGTTTGAATTTCTTGCTTCGAACTTTAATCAACTGGCAGGTCGGCTAAACCGCACAAACTGCCGAGCTAAAACTAGCTCACAAGTAATCTAGTCAGGACTAGCAACTGTGCTTTCAAATGAAATGACATTTTGCACCTGGCCGAGCAAAATCCGCTCGGCCTTGCTCAGTTTGCAGATTGTAATTCCAGTACTTCAATATGGCCGAGCAAAAACCAGCTCGCCTTTCAAGTTGTTTAAAACGCTAATATTTTCCTTTAGCCGTGCAAGGTCAGCTCGGCCTATAACTGTTGGACAAGACACCAACGTTGCCAATTCCGCCGAGCAAAATCAGCTCGTTTCCCATATTGGACAAGACACCAATATGCCAAATGGGCCGAGCAAAATCAGCTCGGCTCCTACATTGGGCAAAACACCAATGTTTTAGTTAGGTTGGTCATGCCGCCAACATTCCAACTGGGCGAGCAAAACCAGCGGTCTGCTCCCATTCCGAGGAAAACAGTCCGGTCCCGTCCAGGCCGGTCTTCTTGCCTCTGGCATCCATAATTGCCTTTTGTGTCTTGCTATATCATTGGACAAACGTAATACCGAACAAGAAGAGGACTAATTTTCATTACAAAAACATTGCTATCTTTTACATCAAGTGCCAAAGGGCTAGGGGTCTAGAAAAGCTAAACAACATAAGCAAATTACATTTCAAAAGTAAAAGACCTTAAGGTTGGCTGCATTCCATGGTCGGGGGACAGCCTTGCCATCTAAATCTTCTAGATGGTATGCCCCCTTGCCAGCCAGACCAACCACCTTGTATGGTCCTTCTCAATTTGCACCGAGCTTTCCTTCGCCAGCGATCACTGTGTTGCCAAGCACTTTTCTTAAGACCCAGTCCCCAATCTTGAATAGCCTGGGATGCACTGCCTTGTTGTATTTTTTAGAGAGTTCTTGCTGATAGGTCGCTATGTGGATCAATGCGCGCTCTCGTCTTTCTTCAGCAAGGTCCAGCTCTAATGCGACGGCTTCATTGTTCAGGTCTGGCTGGAAACTTTCTGAGCGGATGGTTGACATGCCAATTTCTAGGGGGATGACGGCCTCCATACCATAGGCCAAAGCGAATGGTGTCTCCCCGGTTGACCGCCTAGGCGTAGTGCGGTATGCCCAGAGCACATTAGGGAGTTCTTCAGCCCACCTTCCCTTGGCCTTCTCAAGCCGCTTCTTTAGCCCATCCAGAATGGTCTTGTTTGAGGCCTCCGCTTGACCATTTGACTGAGGATAGGCCGGCGTTGAATTGTAGAACTCGATCTTCAACTCTTCGCAAAATCCGCGAAAGAGTTTTCCATCGAATTGAGTGCCATTATCCGAGATGAGGGCCCTGGGTATACCGAAGCGAGTGATCACATTTTGCCAAACGAATTTCTTAACATCTTTTTCCTTAATGGTTGCAGTGGCTCGGCCTCCACCCACTTGGTGAAATAGTCAGTGGCGGCGATGAAAAACTTGCGATTGCCCGGTGCAACTGGGAGTGGTCCAACAATATCCAATCCCCATAGTGCGAACGGCCAGGGACTTGTGAGGGAGAGCAATTTTCTTACCGGCTGAGGGATCTCGTGAGCGAACTTCTGACATTTCTCACATCGACGAACGTATTTTTGTGCGTCCGCCTGCATGCACGGCCACCAGTAACCTTGTGAAATTGCTCGGTACGCCAGAGACCTGCCCCCAGTATGGCTGCCGCAGACGCCTTCATGGATCTCATAAAGGAAAGCTTTCACCTTAGAGGGGTGGACACACTTCAGATACGGCCCCGTGAAAGACTTCTTGTACAAGGCTCCGGAAGGTGAGAGCTAAAACCGCTCTGACTTTGCCCGGATCTTGTGGGCCGCCTTCTTTTCTTCCAGTAGAATTCTATCTTTCAGAAAGGCGATGATGGGGTCCATCCAGGAAGGTCCCAAGCCGGTGTAGAGTACCTCGGTTGCTTCTGGTTCCTCAATGCTTGGTCGAGATAAGAACTCTATCATCAAGGGATTAGGAAAAGCCGTCTGGGTCGAGGCGAGCCCTGCCAATTCGTCAGCCGTGTCGTTTTCTTTGCGGTTGATCTGTTCTACTCTTATCGCAGAGAACTTCTTGATCTCTTCGCGCACCAACGCTTGGTACTTTGCCATTCTTTCATCTCTTGCCTCATACTCCCCTGAGACCTGATTGACCACCAGCTTGGAGTCGCTGAAGACCATAAGGGCTGTGGCATTCATTCTCAACGCGCTTCTTAGTCCGGCAAGGAGAGCTTCATACTCCGCTTCATTGTTGGAAGCTGGAAAGCCGAGCGTGATTGCTTGCTCGACAATCAGCCTGTCCGGTGAAGTCAGCACAATCCCCAGCCTGGCCCCGTGTCTGTTGGACGCCCCGTCGACGAAGAGTTTCCACATCTCGCCGATGAACAGCTTCCAACAATCAGAGGGATTTTGGGAATTCCTCAAATCTGAGTCCCTGGTCGGTTCATTCCGGTTTCTTTCCTTGTCTAGGTTGGGTTCACCTTCCAGCAAATCGCCGGACTTTGATAGTTCGGTTGCGCTTTGCATATCTCCCTCCTGCGAGCCAACACTTGTTTCCGTTGTTTCCGTAGCCAAAACCATAGGTTGTGCTAAATCCGTACCAACCAAATCAATCGGACAGACTGGATGCGTCCCGGGGGCAAACTCCGTCACAAAGTCTGCAAGTGCTTGAGCCTTGATTGCGGTGCGCGGTCTGAACTTGATGTCGTACTGGCCCAATTCCACGGCCCATTTCAGAATTCTCCCCGTGAAGTCCGCCTTTTCGAAGAGCACCTTGAGCGGGAACTCGGTTAACACCACTATTGTATGGGCATGAAAATAGTGTGCCAGCTTTCTTGATGCCATCATTAAGGCCAACGCCAATTTTTCCAAGGGAAGATATCTTGTTTCGGCCAGGAGCAGGGTCTTGCTTACATAGAAGATTGGTAGGTGCTGGATGCCTTCAGCACGAACCAATACCGCGCTCACCGCGTGCTGAGAAACAGCCAAGTAGAGGTACAGCTCTTCGCCCGGCTGAGGTGTGACCAAAATTGGGGCTGAGGAGAGATACGCTTTTAAGTCCGCCAGTGCACGGTCGCACTCTTCATCCCAGAAGAACTTGGACTTTAAAGTTTTGAAGAAGGGCCTGCAACGATCCGAAGACCGGCTGATAAATCTGTTCAGCGCGGCTGCCATCCCGGCAAGATGTTGCACGTCCTTTGTGGAATTCGGGCGCTCCAGCTCTTGTATGGCTTTGATCTGAGATGGGTCGGCTTCAATTCCTCGGTTTGTAACCAGAAAACCCAGAAACTTTCCGGTGCCAACCCCGAAGGCACACTTGGAGGCGTTCAAACGAAGCTTGTGGTGCTTGAGTATGGCGAACATTTCTGCCAGGTCGGCGAGGTGCTGAGACTTCTCCTTACTTTTCACCACCATATCGTCGATGTAGGCTTCCATTGTTCGGCCCAAGAGAGGAGCGAACATCTTCGTTACCATTCGCTGAAAGGTTGCCCCGGCGTTCT
>CM069916.1:47272761-47377761 GCA_036172215.1 Camellia granthamiana | reverse complement strand
CATGAGAAATCTGAATCAGAAAATTATCAACTGTCAACTAACACACTTAAATGAGTATAATGCAGCATTGTAATTTATTCCCAATTTATGCCCAACGTTGAATGTCACATATCCACTTGAAGCCCTTTCAACCCTTGCTTTCTTACCAAAGATAAAAAGACAACCAAATAAAAAATACTAAAAGTATTATGTATTAATGGTACAATAATAATAATTTATATTTTTTATCATCAATTTCAGTATCTTGATTCTTTACCTGTATGGAATTAAAGAAGCAAAGGGGAAAAAAAAAAAAGAATAACATTTGCTGCAGGCTTATTACGGTAGATTGTATTTTTCATTACATGGCACTTCCCCATGCTTTATATGTTTTTTTTATAACAAAAAAAGGAAACCTTGATGGCCTGGTACCTAAATTCAGGCTTAGAGACTATATTCCATTGCCTATCTGGGATGATGTGAATAATTTATGACCACATCTTATAAACCTATCACATTGGTGTGTTTGACCTGTGGATGATAAAATTGATAAAATCTTGACAAAATGGTAGAACAACTATTTCACATCTAAATAGACCTTTACAGAAGGGCTGAATGTGTTCGACATTAATATTTATGTTTCTTAGGCAGATCTGAATAATTTTTATTCTTTTGCG
Source organism: Camellia granthamiana (assembly GCA_036172215.1). NCBI lineage: Eukaryota > Viridiplantae > Streptophyta > Magnoliopsida > Ericales > Theaceae > Camellia > Camellia granthamiana. The sequence continues at coordinate 47,377,105 of CM069916.1, read as the reverse complement.
TAGTAAATGTTGGATTCTTAAGCATGATGATGATGCTATAATATCTTTGTTGTTTGTTGAAACAGGTTAGTCACCACCCAACCCTCATTGCGTGCCATTGTGAAGGAATAGGGTGGAAATTCTGGGGTGACAGTAACCTTAGAACCAAATTTTGGGGGACGTCAATTCAGCTTAACCCTGTTGGAACTCTAACTTTAGAGTTTGATGATGGCGAGATTTTCCAGTGGAGCAAGGTGTGCACTGTGGTGTGGTTGAGCTTTTGCCGCAATATAGAATGCTAAATTGTTTTATTCTTACTGCTTCCATTTCCTTCTAATTATACGGTAAAACTTCATAAAACTTGTTAGGTCACAACAAGCATTTGTAATCTTATTCTTGGCAAAGTGTACCTTGATCACCATGGAATGATGCATATACGTGGTAATCGCCAATATTCATGCAAACTCAAGTTCAAAGAGCAATCTATTCTTGACCGAAATCCACACCAGGTGAATAAAGATTTTTTTTCTCTGTTATACTAAAATTATGCATTGTGTTTGCAGTTGCAATCTATTCATGCATTTACGTCTTATTTATTTTCAAGGAACCTTGTCATCTTACCATGTGCTGTTTATTTGGGTCAGTTGGTCTGGTGGTTGACACCTCTCTACATCTGCATGCATCCAATTGCTGCAGCATTGTGCCTTTTAACTCATTTTTTTAAAATTTTCTTTTGGAATATTATTGTTGGCTCCACTAAAAACATACTTCTTGCTAGACAGGTTCATGGATTTGTTGAAGATGTGATGGGCAAAAAGGCTGCCACATTATTTGGAAAATGGGATGACAGCGTGTATTATATGGATGGAGATGGGACTAGCAAACCAAAGGATTGTTTGACTGCATCTTTGTTGTGGAAAAGGTGCATGCCTTCTAATCTCACCCGGTACAACATGACGCCATTTGCAATTACTCTAAATGAGTTGACTCCAGGATTGCAGGTAGAGATGATGTAGATCAAAATTTTCATATGCGCTTTAATTTTCCTCTTATGCATCTCTAATTGTCTTTTATAGTTTTGTCTGATCCCGGCTGTTTGATCACGGATTAAGGAGAAACTCCCACCCACAGATTCAAGACTTAGACCAGACCAACGGCATCTTGAGAATGGGGAATATGAAAAGGCAAATGCAGAGAAGCTACGGTTGGAGAGACGGCAGAGGATGGTATGTCTAGCACTTTTAATTGTTTCTCCATGATCTACATATTCCTGTCTTCTTTATCTGTTGACTGGTTTCTAATCTAGTTTGGAGATTTGGAACAAATGACATTTTGACATACTTGTCAAACTGGATTTGGAATTTCAATAGATGTTTCTTAAGGCCCGAACATCTGGCATGCTATGCTATAACCCTTGTTTGGTGGTAGAAAACTAGATCAAAGAAACCAATGAACTTTGTGTGGGCAGAATAAGACCTGGATAAGAATAAGAGCAAGTCACATGTTAGGAATCCTACAAATGATCAAAATTAGGCATCATATCCTAACCTGTGATCATTTATACAAGCATGTTTAGTAATTAAAGTTTACCACATAATTATGCATGAAACTCCCATGTAATGCAGAAGTATATTAAGAAAAATGAATGTTTTTGCCTTGTTCCTGTGTCATTAGACATGAAAATTAGATGAATCCGATGCCTAGATATGTATCCACATGGCCACACCTAACACACATGCCTTCTTCTTCTTCTTCTTAAAGAAAAAAAAAAAAAAAAAAAAAAAAAAAAATAGATTGTAATATAAAATTTCCCCTTGAGACAGCTGTCACAAGAAAACACGTAATCTGACCATTCTATGAGTGAGAGAAACCGAGTAGCTCATTACATCAATAGATGTTGTGTGAAGTATATTCTTTTACTATTTAGGGAGGGCATGAAAATTGAAGTCTAAGTTTCTAAGGCAGAACACCTAAACCAAAACTGAGGACTGAAACAACAGCATAGGAATATCAATATGCATGTAGATATGTTGTAGTTCTGCCTCTTTTGAAATGCAGATCATCATTTTCATTACCTTTGTTCGCCGATTTGCTTTGTTGGCTCTCTTTCCTGTGGTTCCATATAAATTGCCTATAGATACACAGTGCAAATGCAGCAGCAATCTGATCTTCTTTACACTATTTCGATCAATTTTCCACTCCACTATAGGTCCTATGTACAGATGGACATTCTGCATTCATTTTATAGTTGGAAAAAATGATTGTACATTAATATGTCTAATTTCGAAATTCACATGCATATTTTGGCAAGGATATACATCTTTGTTAACACCTTATAGTATTTTTTTCTGTTGGTGATGATCATAATTCTTCTCATTCTATACAGTCAACGAAATTACAAGAAAATGGATGGAAGCCCAGATGGTTTCAAAGGGAAGGTCAAGATGGACCCTTCTCTTACATGGGTGGTTATTGGGAAGCACGAGAACAGGGAAAATGGGAAATATGCCCAAATATATTTGGTGAATTTAGTGAAGACCTTGTTAATTCCTTCGAAGGGTCCTAATTTTAACATAAGGTTTGTATTTTTGAATGACAAGCTCTCTTTAATTTTTTTTAAAAATATTTTTTATTACTCCAATTCATTGTTTTTATGACATCTTAATAAAGCATTTGTTAGGGGGTTTCACAATTTTACTGAACTCTAATTGCAATGCAGGATGGAATGCAAAAAACCTTGCATCATAAGCCTACTTGTGCACATAGGTGGCTCGATTCTTCTCCTAATTTTGATGACAGTCAATCATAAGGGACATCGGAACAAAGAATCAATTTGATGAGCAAAAATGATGAATCACAATCAAATTTGTGGCGTCATTTTCTTCTCTCATTTGTAGTTTGTGTAATTTATTTTTTCTTTCTCCATTTGCTATAGTTCTTCCAACTCTGGTAGGAAATTGCTGAAGATTTCTTTAGGTAATTATTTGTATTTTCATGGTAGAAATAAATATGGGAAAAAAAATTGTATTGCAGAAACCATTTCCTGGCATGAGGATCTCATGTTTAGGCCCATATAATAGATAAATTAATGTTATTGCTAACGAGTTTCTTTTTTGAGAGTTTTTTTTCCATAAATCTATCTTTAATTACTTATGTTCCATCCAATCCATATTATTTTTTACTATTCCATTAGGTCCTATTTGAGATAAGAAGACCAAAATATCATTTTCATCTACTTATATTCTATTTAGTTCATATTATTTTCTTATGTTTCAATAAGTCCTATAGGTGACATAATTACCAAAATACCCCTAATGTGAATGTTCACACCGTCAATGTGAATGTTCATATCGTCAATGTGTAGGGGCCCAGCCCATGTACAATGTGAATATTCACATTGTCATGTTAACATTCATATTGATAGGAATGTAAAATTAGCCCGCGGCCTGTGGGCGGCCCGGGGCGAGCCCGGTCCGGCCCGTGACAATGTGAATATTCACATTGACATATTAACATTCACATTGATAGGACTGTAAAATTGGCCCGCAGCCTGTGGGCGGTCCGAAGCCCGCCCGTTGCAGGGGCGGGCCCGGCCCGTTGATAATGTGAATATTTACATTGACATGTTAACATTCACATTGATAAGAGTGTAAAATTGACTTGCGTCCCATGGGCGGCACGAAGAGAGCCCGGCCCCGCCCGTGACAATGTGAATATTTACATTGACATATTAACATTCACATTGATAGGAGTGTAAAATTGGCCCGCGGCCCGTGGGCGGCTCGAAGCCCGCCCGCTGCCCGGGGCGGGCCCGACCCGGCCCGTGACAATGTGAATATTCACATTGACATATTAACATTCACATTGATAGGAGTGTAAAATTGGTCCGCAGCCCGAAAACGACAGCCTCGGGTCGGGCCGGTGGGCCTAGGCCTAGGCTCGAGCTTAGGCTGAGCTTGGGCGGGCCTGTCCATTTTTTTTTAATTCTTTTTAATTTTTTCTATCAAAATTTTATTATTTTCCACAAAAAAAGACATTGTGCCTCAGGCGGGCTGGGCCTCGGACCGAGCATTGAATGGGCCTTAAGCGGGCCGATGGGCCGGGCCAGGCTTTAAAGTGATGGCCTAGGCCCTAGCCTAGGGTCTCGAACATGCTCGGACTCGGACCCAAACGAGCTTGCCCCAGGCCGTGGACGGGCTTCGAGCAGCCCACGGGCGGCGGGCCAATTCTACATTCCTATCAATGTGCATGTTAACATGTCAATGTGAATATTCATATTGTCAACGGGCCGGGCCGGGCCTACCCCGGGCCGCGGGCGAGCTTCGGGTAGCGTGCAAATTTTACACTCCTATCAATGTTAATGTTAACATGTCAATGTGAATATTCACATTCTCACGGGTCGGGCCAAGCTCGCCTCGGGCTACGATCGGGCTTCGGGCCGCCTACGGGCTGCGGGCCAATTTTACACTCTGTCAATGGGCCGGGCCCGGGCCCGCCCCGGGCTGCGGGCGAGCTTTTGGTCGCCCATGGGCCGCGGGCCAATTTTATACTCTTATCAATGTGAATGTTAATATGTCCATGTGACTATTCACATTGTCAACAGGCCGGGCCAGGCCCGCCTCGGGCCACCCACGGGCTGTGGGCGAGTTTTGAGCAGCCACGGGGCACGGGCTAATTTTATACTCTTATCAATGTGAATTTTAACATGTCAATGTGAATATTCACATTGTCAACAGGTCGGGCCGGGCCCGCCCCGGGCTGCCTACGGTCCGTGGACGGGTTTTGGGCAGCCACGGGGCGCGTGCCAATTTTATACTCTTATCAATGTGAATATTAACATGTCAATGTGAATATTCACATTGTCAACGGGTCGGGCCGGGCCCACCTCGGGCCGCGGGCGGGCTTTTGGCCGCCCATTGGGCCGCGGACCAATTTTATACTCTCATCAATGTGAATGTTAACATGTCAACGTGAATATTCACATTGTCAACGGCCCGGACCGGGCCCGCCCCGGGCCGCCCATGGGTCGCGGGTGGGTTTCGCGCCACCACGGGACACGGGCCAATTTTATACTCCTATTAATGTGAATGTTAACATGTCAATGTGAATATTCACATTGTCAACGTGTCGGGCCCGCCCCGGCTCGCAGACGGGTTTCGAGCCGCCCACGGGCCAATTTTACATTCCTACCAATGTGAATTTTAGAATATGAATGTTCACATCATAAAATTGCTAACCGTTCAAAAAATATTTATAAAGGTATCAAAATTAAATATAAGGGTATAAGTGTCCAAGAAAATAGTGTAAATCAAGAAAAAGGACTTTATGGAATAAAACTATACATACATGAGACTAAATGGGTTAAAAAATTCTTTCATGGATTTCTTGAGTTAAAACACTTCTAAATGGGATTTATCAATAATTTTCCCTTCTTTTTTCTTTTTCTTTTTTTTCCTTATCATTTTGAAATATATATATATATATATTTGAGATTGGAAAAACTGAACTACACAATTAAATTGAAAGGTTTGAAAAGTTTTATTTATTTTTAATAAAATAGCCTGGTGGGTAGTCCACATATGCCACCACAATAGTATTAACAAAGTTCATCAATTAAACATGTAAATTTGTGCAAACAATAAATTTAAAACAAAAAATTAAAAGATAAAAAAGTAATCTATATATTCTTGAGTTTACAGAGTCTATTTTTAAGCTGAATTTAATACTACTCGACTCAATTACTAAATCATTTTAAACATTTGACTACTTGAGATCAAACTATTCATGAACAAATTCTTTTTCACCATCCTAGTGAAAGTAACAAAAGTAGATATTCAAATCTTAAAAGGAAAGAAAATTACAAGGCATGGCATGTTAGTCATAGAGCTTTTGCAACAAGGGCAAAACACGATGGTTTTGCATGTAATTGACAATCAATCAAATTAGCGGTTAGTTGGTTGCCCTGGAAAGTTGAAACATTCTAAGCATGAATGCCACAATATTTTGCATGATTGCTTCCACTGCTAGATCAACACCCCAATGGTGTGCACAAAAACTAATCGAAGAAAAATGACAAGATATGAACTTTTACATGTTTAGATCCTCTCATATCCCAAGCAATCCTTGTAATCATCACACTATGATCTCTCTACTTTATTATGTGATAGGGATAAGCTTAGTTTTACAAAATATTTTTACAGAACAAGAAGTAAGACCCTCCTTATTGTTGGGGAATTTTTAAAATGATTTTCAAAATTTATAATTTAGGTTTTGGGTATTTTCAAAACTTTCTTTGTTTTTCTTTGGAAAGCTTGAAATAAGTTTGGGGACTTTGTCCCATATTGGGAAGAGAGGAAAACATAGAGCACTTAATAAAGTGTTACATAGAATATTTCTTTGAATATGAAATTGTGGAATGGATGCTAGTGTGCATGCACTTACACCGCAAGAATGGTGCTTCACACCATCAGCACACGCGTGGGCATGGTATGAGCAGTGGGCTGTGTGACGTTTGATAGCGCCATCATTGGCGATGAGTCAACCAACCGATCGAACGGTTGCGTATTTGATTTGAAGTGGTTTGATTATAGCCGTTGATTATAGGTGCGTGTGGTCGTAAGGTTGAGATAGCTCCCGATCATGATCAGGTGTGATTAGTCAAGGCATCTATTCGGTGTGAGATTGATTTGCACCATAGATCGTCGATTTAATGATCAGATTTAACCAGATACGATCAAAAGACATGACCATTCGATCTAGGTATATCAAGGTCATAAATAGGCAATGAATTCAGCCATTTCAATCATTCCAAAATCCTTAGAGCATTCCTACAATCCTCTTTCTCTCTCCCTTTTGATTTAAAGTTTTTAATTAAGAGTTTTTTAAGCAAGTTTCTGTTTTTCTTAATGGTAATCAAATTCTGTAGACTTCATTATCAGTGTCTTGGTTTTTTTGATTATGTCAAAAGTATTGTGATCTACTGTTGTCAATGCAGACGCCGGTAGATTTGATCCTTAGATCTGGCTTCATTGTATCCAAAGAGTGAATTTGTTGTAACACCCTACACACCTTTTGGTGGGTGCAAATATTGTCTTTAGGAAAAATGACTAAGTAACGCTACTTAAAGTACCAAATTCTGTTCTACACAGACAAGATCATCGCCAAGTTTTGCAGACCCAAAGATCACCAATTAAAGAATTCAAGACTAATTGTTCTAACAATCTAAAGACAATATTTCGATATGGGCAATGTCTATTCAAAAAATGACTCAAGATTTCATGAAGCTGGACCGATTTGAAAGAGAAAATTTTCGACATTGGCAAAAGAAGATACACTTCCTGCTCACCACTCTCAAAGTGGTATACGTGTTGACTACCCTCTATCCGACTAAGCAAGAAGACGAGACGGTGGAGCAAACTCGTACTAGACCAAATAGGAGAATGACGACTACATTTGACGAGGACACATTCTGAATGTGCTGTCAGACTCTCTATTCAATGTGTATCAACATCTGGAAATGACAAAACAACTCTGGACATATTGCAATCAAAATACCTCATGAAAGATGCCACTAGTCATGTTAATACTAGGAAAATGCATGATATGGTAATTTAGATTTAATTCCTAAAGTATTACATTAATATGTTTGAAAAATGCAAATTTTGTGTGCAATCTAAAATTACTAGCATTCTATTTCTTAAAGTAAATAGAACCACATCTCTGCTTGAACTTGTGCATAGTGATGTATGTGACATGCATAGTACCCCCACTAAAGGTGGTAAGAAATATTTTGTAACATTCATTGATGATTTTTTTAAATACTGTCATATCTATAACGATTCCGGTTTTGACCTATCACCTGTTGTATTCCAGACTCTGGTTTATGGTTTATGATTTATGAATGTTGTTCATTGTCTTTTGCTCTTTATTCCTCATAAATTTGGTTGTTTGAGCATTTTGAGTGTGTTTGGAACATATTGGTGTAGACCGCCCGAAAGTCCGCTCCTGCGTGCGATGGGCGCGAATAGTTGTTCTTAGCTACTACAGTTCAGACTCATGTCACGGTTCTGAATCTAATCTCACAAAGTGCAATGCAAGACTGATAAATCACCAAAGAGTCCAAATCCGGCAAATCGTTTGGAAAATCGATTTTAATCAAAAAGTGCCAAACATTGACTGCTTTGCCAGATTTCAGAGTCGCCACCTAAATATTTTGTTTTGGAAAATTTAGGAAATCCTGACTCGTGCCTAAGGCCACGTGCTCGTCATCACCAAAGTTACCTCGGCTCAGGAACTTGGGTACGAGAGGGGAAGGTCATGCAATGAGCACCCCCGCTCGCCCGATCAAAGATCGACCTTTACTAACATGATTTGTTGCTTTTGAAAACACATGCATTCTTATTCTGATTTATTAGCTATCTTTACTATGTGATGCGCACAGCATACAAGTATAGACTAAATCACTCAATTTGGAATAAAATATCTCATGTTTGTTTTCGAAAATGGTTTTTAAAGTTGCTACTCGCAAGTAGGCTAAGTCGCGGATTTGCCACCCTCAAGTGGGCTTAAAATATGATGATTTGCCACTTCAAGTGGGCTTAAAACTTACATTTTGATGAATTGTTCCAATTCAAGCAATGAAGCCTTCATCCACAGGCATTCATGCAGTTATAGCAGTTAAGCAAATAGCCTCATGGTAAGCATGCTATCATGGCAACATTTACACACATGCAGGGATGCTAAAGCATAAACGCTTACCTAGTACTCCGAGTCAAAACAAAAGCTAGTTAGTAATCATGCATGATCCTAGCTATGTCAAGAATGCCTAATGCAACACAGGCAAAAATGCAACTAGGACAAGCTCAGCTATTCTAGAATGGCATATGAAATGCAACAATTTTGGTACATGTATTCAAATAGGAATTTGAAATACAATACAGTTTGAATGATGCGCCGAGCCCGGTGCATGCAATACAAATGAATGATGCAAACATGCTAGCATAAGAATGCTAATTGAAAATGACCCTAAACTAACCATCGAAAGTGGTTAAGTAAAAGGGAGAAAGAAATGGGGATTGGAAGACATGCATCACACACACGCACGCTTATTACAAAATCGCCCTCTCGGAGGAGGGTCCGAATGAATCAACTAACTAGCTACGCTAAGCTAATTAATTACAAACCAACTAATTAATCAAATTAATTAAATTACAAAACCAATTAAGTATGAAAAGCATTTAAATTAGGCTGCCACAGCTCCGCTTCGGAATGATGAATGATGCATGCTCGGTCGCATCCTCCCGGAAATCCACTGCCGTGCCTCGTGATGCCTCTGTTTGCACTGTTTTAGACTTCTGAAAGTTGTGCCAACCTCCAAGATACTTCTGATCCACCTTATGGACGTGTTGAGGGGTGGTCGGCCAAGAGGAATGCCCATCGGCCAGAGTTTATGGCTATCGACCAATTTTGGTAAGCCGATCGGCAGACTAAGTGGTCGATCGACCACTGCTTCCTGCAAATTCTCCTTTTGTTGCAACAGAGCACTAACAGAGGTATGGCAATGTATTTGCAAGAAAATGTGTGTGCAACCACACTCCTTATCATGTCTAAAGCTCAAAGGAGTGTAGTGCTCGGCTCTCAAGCCACCAATCACGCATCTCAATGCATGATGGCCAAAGAGGCCGAATTGCACAAATCAATGACAATGAATGCACACAAATAACACATAGGACTCAATGAACCGCCACCTTATCATACATGATCAAAGGTGTCGGTGACCTAAGGAATGAGCGCGTTTCATCACTTCAAGTATGAAAAGCCCTCGTTCCTCGTATTTGGATTGACGTCCAACCCAAACACAATGCATGCAATGCAATGCAACAAACATGCAAAGATAATGCAACATGCAACATGAAAAACAACATGAGCATGCAACAACAATATGCAAGCAACATGAGCATACAACCACATGCAAACAACAATGCAATAGCAAGGGCTATGTAATGCAACACTTAAAGGACCAAACCAACCTCAAACAAGCCACATGCATGCCAAGACAATGGCCAAAGCATGCTGAAAATGAAATCCAAAAGTATATACAAGCATGCATGCCAATTGGTTCACAAACAAAGCATGAAGGCACCAACTCCCAAGCACAATGAAGGAGTGGAAAATGTGAGAGTGCGGCAGTGAAATAGGCTCTGAAATCACATTCCAAAGGATGCTAAATCATGCACACATGATAAACAAAGCATGCTAGTGGGCTCAAAGCCTAAAGCTAGCCAAGAGACTTACACTATGGCCATAACAAGCAAGCCCCAAAGGCCAAGGTGACTCAAACAGTCCCAAGGCAGGTCAAAACAGTGCCAAAAACATGCTTGAACATAGCCAACACAAGCTAGAATTAAGGCATAAAGCATGGAGCATACTAGGTCAACAAAGAGGATTACACTACACCTACCAAAACCAAGCATGAGATGACCTCACCAACTAAAATAAGAGTTATGACATGTCAAAATAAAACCAAAAATGCATTGATATGGCAGCCCAAAAGCTTAGGTAAAAAGGCATGCATATAGGCTCATACTTAAGGCATAAAGCACAATCCCTCCAAAGCATTGAAAGAGTGACACATGTGAGTGTATGGCCACACTACATGCACTGAAATCACATAACAAATGACGCCAAATCATGCAAATAGCCCAAGCAATGCATGCTAGTGGACTCAATACACAAAGCTAGTAAGCAAGAATGCATTATGGCTATACAAAGTAATGCATGCATGACCAAGACAACATGAATCAGAGCTTAAGCATTGTAAAACATAAGTAAAAGCTTCTTTGAGTAGAGCCAAAAGCATGCTAGAATGATGGTCAAAAGCATGATGCATATTAGGCTAGTGAGAGGATTTGCACTACAAGTGCAAGGAGCATGCATGATGTGATCAAACCAAGACAAAATAGTGTTATATCATGGCAAAACAAGGCCTAAGACATGCTGAAATGGAGCCACAAAGAGGTATAAAAACATGCCAACAACATAAGCATACAAAAGAAGAGGAGGGGGACAACCCCCTCATATTTAAGGCCTTAAAACATACTTTCCACCACTGAAATTCCTCTAGAATTCAATGGTGAAGAGGCTAAATCAAGGTGGTCTCGAAGGCCTAAAGAGATGGTTCAAAACAAGGCCAAACAAGGCTCTAAAGGGGGTAGACCACCCCCAACACCAAAGAGGCCTTAAACAAACATGTTAAGCACTTCAAAACAAGACTTTTTTCAGTTGAAAGCTAAACCAAAAGAAGCATGCAAAGTTGGCTAAATAAGCTATGAACACAAAGCTTTAAAGATGTAAGGGACTCACCCTTAAAGAACCTCTTTAGATAGCAACTTCAGAGAAAAAACCAAGCTTAAACCACCCAAATACAACCTCCAAGAACCTCAGCTTAGTAATGAAGGTGTTTCACTAGGTGTTTGTGTGCAAAAGTGTGAGGAAACTACACTTTTGAACACAAACAAGCACAAGTATAGAGAGAGAGAGGAAATATATATAGAGAGATATATAACTTGTATATCAATTTTCAGAACCTCTGGAAAGGGAGAGAGGCCTCCCTTCTTATAGAAAACCAAGTCCCAAGCTTCTTGAACAAGCTAGGACTTGTTTGAATCCATCCATACACGTGTATGGAGGATACACCAAGTGACCAACAGCTGGCACCAGCTGCAAGGAAAATATCTGCAAAAAGCAGAAAAGGGGTCTCGGCCAAAAAAATGGCCGACCGAGCAAAAAGAGTGCCAACCGGCCAACACTGATGGCCGATGAAGAGAGGGCATGGCCGATGGAGAGAGGGCATGGCCGATGGCATAGGGCCTGGCCGATGGGTTCTGAGGCTGGCCAACAAGCCACCCCATTTCCTCAGAAACAAAACCACAAGCTCTTGGTCCACAACCAAGCACAAAACAGATAGGTTGAGAGACTCCAAGGCAAGGCGCGTAGCCGAGACCTTCAGAAACTTAAAACGAACACGAGCATAGATGATCATCGAGTGTTCAAATGATGACGTCCAAGTCTTGAGGACGGTCAAAAATGAGGTGTCTACAATTGGTTACTTAGTTTTCAAACCTTATGTTGCCCAAAATTTTGGTCTTGCGCTCGAGTGGGCCTTCTTGCGCTCAAGCGGGGTTTGCAAACACTCAGTACTTTGCATGTTTGCAAAATACTGGAGGAGTGTTTTACACGCTCGAGCGACATTTTCTACGCTTAAGCGGGTGGGCGCTCGAGCGGGTCTCTTTTGATCTCAAGTGGAACAAATTTTTGTGTTTGACACTTGAGCGTCAACTCTTTCGCTCGAGCGGACTACACGTATATCAGATCGCGAAAATCACTTTTTACATCACTTTTTCATATCTTTTCATCCTAAACCCAAAAGTTGAGAGCCTCTCTCTCTAAAACTCACATTCTCTCTACATTTCCACCTAGATTTAGTGATCTCTCCACCCTACTCCCTTTGATAAAAAGGTAGAGCTTTTTAAGATCTTCACTTTGATCCGACTAGAGTTGGATTTCGGCATCTTTGGGGTTTCTCTCTTGCTTGGCTCATCATCTCTCTTTGAGGTAGAGATTTTCTACACTTTGTTATTATTTTTAACTCAGTTATTTGTAGTTGTGTAACAATGGTGGGATTTGGGAGTATTTTGAGCCAAACCTAGGATTTGGGTGAAATGTGAAAGAGGGGTTTTTGGTGGAAATGAAATAAATGAACATGGGGTTTGAAAATGAAGTCATGTCAAAATGGGTGATTTTGGTATTTGGATTGGTATTTTGAAAAGAGGGATTTTTGCTCTAAATTAATTGTCATGTCTATTTTGTATAAATAGTTGAAATTGATCTTATAAACATGGAACTGAGTGAGTATTGAAATAGATGATGGAATTAAGTATATAATGTTTCACACCCTTGGAAATTTTGGATAAATTGTCTGTCTTGAGATTGTATATCTGTTTAGAAATATTTGTATTGGACTATCGATGGAGGATAGCTTTGCTTGTTGTAGAAATTGCATGTGGATTAGGTGAATTGGAACTAGTCCATGGTTGATTATTATTCAATATGATCATGTTGTGAATACATTGTATATGTATGATTATTTGGGAGGAGAAAGGGGATGTACTCCATATGTGTGATTATGTGTTTTTAAATAAATTGCATATGTATGATTGTTTGAGAGGAGAAATAGGATAGACTCCATTGTTTGGGAGGAGAAAGGGGATGGACTCCATTATAATTAAGTTGGTCAGAGTGTTCTGGGTGAAAGTCTTGAAATTATACATGGGTGCCGATCACGCGGACGAAATATCTGTAAAATGACAGTTTGAAGTGTTTGTGTGTTGATTATGTGATTGTTGAACCATTAAGTTGTAGTCTCATTTGGGTTATTGGAAAATAATGAAGTTGACTCATGTATTGAAATTGATTGAAGGAAAATGAAATGAAATGTGAACTTGGTATTCTATGACTATATAAAAGAACGTAAAGATTTTATCCCTAGCATTGTATATGCACGTTGCACTTATATCTTTGTTAAACCTCATATACTGTGTTAGATTGTTCCTACTAGGTTGTGGCTCATCCTATTTGAGAAAAATATTTTTAGGTATTGATGGTATGCCTCCACCAAGGCAATGGCATTGGAGGGACTTTTGGAAAGCAAGAACTTCTTTATTTCAATTGTATATTTTTGTATAGCCAAGGGATTTATTTATAAGAACTAGTCTCATTTTGTTGTAACCAAGTCAAGAGTTGGAAAGATCTAAATCTATAGGGCATTTGTTTCTGTTAAACTCTTTTGTACTATTAATGTTATGAAATGAAAGGACTTTGCACATTGATTGATTCAGTTGTTATGTATGCTTTGGGTTATATTTATTGTATTATTTCAGAGGTGTGACAATATCTATCTTTTGCATTCAAAAGATGAGGTGCTTGATAAATTCAAAATTTTTAAGACAGAAGTAGAAAATTAGTTTAATGTTAAAATAAAGAGACTTAGGTCTAATAGAGATGGTAAATACTATTTTTTAGAATATTGTAAAAATGTTAGTATTATTCATGAAAAGTCTACACCCTACACACCACAACAAAATGTAGTAGTTCAAAGAAAGAATATGACATTAATAGAAATTATTAATGTTATGCTTTCTTACTCCAGTTTAAGTTATGGATTTATGGTAAAGCCTTTTTCACTGCCTGTCACATACTTAATAGAATTCCTTTCAAGGGAAGAAATGTTACTCCTTATGAATTTTGGAAAAACAAGAAACCTAATTTAGGTTACTTGAAAACTTGGGGCTGTAAAACAATAGTTAGATTGCCTGAAACTAAAATGAAGAAATTAGGTGAAAAATGAATTGAATACATATTTCTTTGCTATGATATACATAGCAAAGCATATCGGTTTCTAGTAGTAGAGTCCAATAGTTCAACAAATACCATTATTGAATCACATGATGTGGTATTTTATGAGAATCGTTTCACAAACATTCCAAGGTTAGATTTAATCAAGGAAATGAATCAACTCCTCTGATGTCTACAGAGGAAAGTGAACGAAGTGAACCCATTGAGCCTATTGAGCCAAATGAACCTAATGAGCTTGTTGAGCTAAGAAGGAGTAAGAGAGCTAGGACTAAGAAATCATTTGGCCCTGACTTTATTGTTTACCTTGTAAAAGGAACTAAGAAAGCTTATTGTAAGTAAACAATGATTTCTTTGAACATGGATTCAGATCCATTAACCTTTAAATATGCTATGAAGTCTCAAGATGTTGCTTTCTGGAAAGAAGCAATAAATGATGAGATGAATTTTATAATGAGTAACAATACTTGGATATTTGCTGATTTACCACCTGGATCCAAACCAATTGGTTGTAAATGGATTTTCAAAAGGAAAATGAAAGTTGATGGCACAATTGATAAGTTCAAAACAAGATTAGTTGATAAGGGCTTTACTTAAAAGATAGGTATTGATTATTTTGATACATATGCTTCGGTGGCCAGAATCACTACCATTTGAGTGTTGATTGCCTTAGCCTCAATCCACAAACTTGAAATCCATCAAATGGATGTTAAGACCGGTTTCCTAAATGGAGAGTTAGATAAGGAAATCTATATGCAACAACCAGAAGGATTTATTGTACATGGTCAAGAACACAAAGTGTGTAAACTTGTTAAGTCATGATATGGACTGAAACAAGCTCCAAAACGTGGCATGAGAAATTTGACAAAGTAATAGTGCCAAATGATTTTAGGATACATGAATCTGATAAGTGTGTGTACAGTAAGTTTATTGGCAATAAAGGTGTAAACACATGCCTGTATGTAGATAACATGCTTATTTTTGGTACTGACAATGATGTCATTGAAAGTACTAAAAGTTTCTTGCCGTCTAGCTTTAGTATGAAAGACATGGGCTTGGCTGATGCAATTCTAGGTATTAAGATCAAATGAGAGGACAATAATTTGATTCTTACTCAGTTGCACTATATTGAGAAAATTCTTAAGAAATTTAATCAATATAATTGTACAACCATGTCTACACATTTTGATTCAAATTTGAAATTGTATCCTAATATTGGAAGAGCTATTAGAATACTCAAGAGTGATAGGTAGCCTGATGTATGCCATGACTTGCATTAAACCTGATATTGCATGTGCAGTGGAAAAACTTAGTAGATACACTAGCAATCCCAGTAGTATGCATTGACATGCTATTAATCGAGTACTTAGGTACTTGAGGAAAATAATAGACTATGAAATAGTCTATGTTGGCTATCCAGTAGTGCTGGAAGGATTCATAGATGCCAATTGGATAACTAACCATGAAGATCACTTGTCCATGAGTGGTTGGATTTTTACTCTTGGATGAGGAGATATTTCCTGAGGTTCTAAGAAACAAACATGCATAACAGACTCAACTATAGAGTCTGAGTTTGTGACGTTGGCTTCTTGCAGCAAAGAGGCAGAGTGGCTAAGGAATCTCTTATTAGAGATTAAGTTATGGCTAAAATCTATGCCACCAATATCTTTGCATTGTCATAGTAGAGCAACTCTATCACGGGCCTATAGCCATGTCTATAATGGAAAGTCCAGGCATACAGGACTGAGACATAATTGTATCAGACAGTTAATCACAGAAGGTGTGATTACCATTGGTTATGTAAAGTCAAGTGAAAACTTGGCTAACCCCTTAATAAATGGACTTGTAAGGGATTTAGTGTGGAAAACATCAAAGATGATGGGTCATAAGCTCACTTAACTTAATCAATTCTGGTGAAAACTCGACTCAACGCTTGAAGAAACATTAAGTCTTGAGTTCAATGAGCCCAAGTACACCATAAGTCGTGATTACAAGCACTTAGGGATGGTTTGAGATGTTCTAAATAAGTGTACTCCTTGACTTTTTATAAAAAAAAATGTGTAGAAAAATAGAGAAAGTGGGTAGAAAAGTAGAAAGAAGATGTTGATTGATGTGACCCAAACAAGTGTATGTATGCAAAAAAAAAGTACACTTTTTTAGTGCATGCCAAACACTTAGTTTTATTTTGTTTTCATTTCAAGGTTGAAGTGCTTGGTACTTGTAATGTGAAAATAAAAGGATAAGTTAGCAAACTTTTAATAAGCTTACAACTGGATTGTTAGGGTACTGTAAATTACTAGGGTACTTTTAGTAAGCTCACCTATGTGAGTGTAGGAGGTAATGCTGCCAGGGCCGGCCCTGAGATTTAGGGGGCCTAAGACCAATATCGGAAATGGGGGCTTCTCTTACATTGAAAAAAAAAAAAAGTTTATGGATAAAACGATAAGTTACAACTTTTTTACTTGTTTGTAGTCACAACTTGCACATATAATCATTAAAATTATGAACAAAACAATTTAATGAAACAAAATTAGGAAAAAATTATTCAATTAAAACTGATAACGACCTAGGTAAAAAAATTAGGGCGAAATTATTTATTCCACTAAAATCTAATAGATAAAGAAGGTTAAAAAAAAAATTAAGACCCATATATTGTATGTATTGTTCTTCTTGGGCCCAAACACTTTTTTTTTTTTAATATATATTTTCATTTTAATAAATATGGGCCAAACTATACTTATAAATAAATATGGGCTAAACCATACATGGACCCAATAAAATATTTTGGGGCCCTTTAAATTGATCCTAAAACCCACCAAAAAAAAAAAAAAAAAAAAACAAAAAAACATTAGGCCTATAACATTTTACTAAATTTGGGAGCCCTATTTTTGGGCCAAAAATTTGGGGCCTAAGGCACAGGCCTTACTGGCCTTAGGCCAGGAACGGCCCTGAATGCTGTTTCCTATGAGTCCAAAGGCTTAACTCTAGAGCGCTCATAAAACAGGACATAGACACAAGGCCAATCCACGTTTAAGTTTTTTTGAATACGTGAGGTAACCTATACTATCTGTGAGATACGTCCGGTTAGTCGTATAAGATTGCTAATTCAAAGACAAGTCTACTATGCCATGTTGACTAACTTCGAGATGTTTTCACTAAGTGAATGATTCAAATTGCAAAATATCTTCACCTATGCACAAGACTGCCAAGTGAACCAAGAATCATCATCTGGTATTTTGAAAATGATAAGGGAATGTTGGGGAATTTTCAAAATGATTTTCAAAAGGTTTTGGGTATTTTCAAAACTTTCCTTATTTTTCTTTAGAAAGCTTGAAATAAGCTTGGGGACTTTGTCCCACATTGGAAAGAGAGGAAAACATGGAGCACTATAATAAAGTGTTACATGAAATATTCCTTTGAATATGAAATTGTGAAATGGATGCTAGTATGCATGCACTCACACTGTAAGGATAGTGCTTCGCACCATCCGTACATGCACACGCACACACACAAACGCACGCGCGCGTGTGTAGTGTGGGCAGTGGGTTGTGTGGTGTTTGACAACGCACTTTGCACTTGGCACAGACGCATTGCCACAAGGCACCATGAGGGCATTTTTCTATTTGCATCGGACAGGTTGGAGCGATAACGGGGATCCAACATGGCATGGATGATGTGGAATACAGTTAGCTCCTCGTGGCAATGATGTAGTGTTTGTTGGCAATGAGTCAACCAACCGATCGAATGGTTGTGTGTCCAATCTGAAACAGTTTGATCATAGCTATTGATTGGAGGTATGTGCGGTCGTACGGTTGAGATGGCACCTGATCATGATCAAGTGTGATCAATCAAGGCATCTATACGGTGTGAGATTGATCTGCACCATAGATTGTTGATCTAACGGTCAGATCTGATCAGATGTGATCAAAAGACATGACCATTTGATCAGGTGGATCTAGGTCATAAATAGGCAGTGAATTCAGTCATTTCAATCATTCCAAAATCCTTAGAGCATTCCTACAAGTCTTTTTCTGTCTCCTTATTGATTTAGAATTTTCGATTAATAGTTTCTTAAGCAAGTTTATACTTTTCCTACTGGTAATCAAATTCTGCAGACTTGATTGTTAGTGTCTTGATTTTCTTGATTTTATCAATAGTATTCTAATCTACTGTCGTTAGTGCAAACGTCAGTAGACTTGATCTTTAGATCAGGTTTCATTATATCTTGGAGGTGAATTTGCTGTAACCGTCTGCACACATTTTGGTGGGTGCAAATATTGTTTTTAGGAAAGCAACTAAGTAACGCGGCTTGAAGCACCAAATTTCTGTCTCCAAGTTTTGAAGATCCGAAGACTACCAACTGAAGAATTCAAGACTAATTGTTCCAACACTTATGAAACTCACTTCTTTATATCTATTCTGTGATTTTTCTAAATTTTTATTTTTTATAATTAACACAATCTATATATATATTATATAAGGAAAATGGGGTTTTTAACTCATAAGCTTTGTGGGAGATCCAATGTCTCAATCTTAATTTCCTAATTTTTTGATTTAAAAAAAAATAAAAATTCAGTATTTATTGACTTCTCCCAAACCTTTTTGACTTCCTATACACACTCTTTCAATTTCTCTCATACCTATTTAATTATTTTGGAAATAATAATTATTTTCTCTTTTCAACTTCTCCCATACCTATTTAATTATTTTGGAAATAATAATTATCCCTTAATTTATGGACTTCAAATAGAAAGATAACAAAAATATTTCATAATCTCTCTATTCTAATTTCTCTCATCAATTTCCAAAAGAAAATATTAAAACTTGCATTCCTTTTCTCTCCCTAAAAAAATCAAATAATATTTTTCATAAGAATTGTAGATATATCTATATCTTATATATTATATTATAACACAACCAAACCAAAAAAAAAAATCAAATATACAAACAGATAAAATTAATAAATATGGTTTTTATTTATTCAGTTAAAATCTTTCTTTTGCCTCTCAATATCCAATTTTAAATTTTAAAAATCTTTAAAATCTATCTAAACAAATCTAATATATCTCACACCATCATACTTTAAATCAATAAAACTTAGATGTCTATCACATATCTAGCTCACATCATCACTTACCTAAACAATAATAATTAAAAAAAAATAGAAACCATAGATAAATTAAATTAAAAAAAAAAAGAAACTTACAACTCCATCTTAAAGAAATTGAAAAAAAAAAAATCAAATAGAAACCATACAAAAATGGGAAATTTGGCTATAAACCCCATTTACCTTCCTTTCATTGTTAAAAGGACTAAGAAAAAAATTATACTTTCTAAATCCCCTCATAATTATAAAGTCTTGCATAAAGGACAAAATTTATTATTTAAATATTTTATTAGATTATTATACCCTCAACTAAATTTTCCTACCTTTTCCATCCACTCTCTCCCCACCTTCTCTGTCTCTCTCCTCCCTCTTTCCCTTCTGACTTTGTTTTCCGCCGATGTGCTCCTCCTTCTTCTCGTTGCCTCGATCGCCGTCGATGGCCGTGACATGATTAGATTACCGTCGGAAACTTCCAGATTCTTCTCCAGCGATAATAGCAACGACGGCTATGATGATTCCCTTTTAGATCTGAAGCTCTGTTTCTCGACAATTTTGGTAACTTCTTCTTCTCCGACGATGATAGCAACGTCATCGTCATCACTCTCCTAGCCAAGTCCGGTTAGTTATCAGGCGAAACTCCGGCGATCAACAATACCGAAACCAATCTCTACGATGAACTCATCAAGAACATCGGGAACGAAATCAACTACGGGCCGGAAAATTGTCCTCCGGTAACGGAATCGAAGAAGATCATCTATGAGGAGAAACAGATCGTCTCTAAATTGAGGCATGTTTGGTGGAGTTGTTTGGTTATACATATTTTTTTAAACACAGATTTGAGTTTTGAATATGTGTGTATATATATATATTTGTGTATGAGTGTTGTTGAACACATGTATTCTTTTCATTGAGATTTGTGATTGTTGATCGAGTTTTAGAAGTTTTTCTTCTCAATTAGATATGTTGATTTGTTGATTAATTTGTTTTGTTTTGTTTTTGTTTGTTTGTTTTTTTTTTTGATTTATTTTTGTTGTTTTTGATCTAATTTCATTTGACAGAACCAAAGTAAAATTTTACTCTGGTTCTATTGCTCTGTTTTTTGTTTCAGATAATGAGAGTAAAATTTTACTCTTGTTCTATTGCTCTGTTTTTTGTTTGAGAGAATTAGAGTAAAATTTTACTTTGGTGTTAGAATGACAGTAAAATTTTACTGTCAAGAGGTGGTCATTGCCAAACACTTCAGCTGCCACAAACACTGCCTTCGCTTTTTTACTTTTGTGCAGAGTAACATTTTACTTTTAGTTTCAGAGTCTCACAGTTACTCGTTTTTCAGAGTAAAATTTTACTTTTATACAGAGTAAAATTTTACTTTTGTGTAGAGTCTAACATTTTACTAGTTTTTCAGAGTAAAATTTTACTTTTATACAGAGTAAAATTTTACTTCTAGCTTCAGAGTCTCACAGTTTGCTCGTTTTTCAGAGTAAAATTTTACTTTTATACAGAGTAAAATTTTACTTTTGTGTAGAGTCTAATATTTTACTAGTTCAGAGTAAAATTTTACTTTTATACAGAGTAAAATTTTACTTTTAGTTTCAGAGTGTAACATTTTACTCTTATTTAGAGTAACATTTTACTCTGTATAAAATTTTACTTTTATACAGAGTAAAATTTTACTTTGAAATACACAGTGAAGATGGCTTAATAGGAGAGCTGATAGATATGAGGGTAATATAGTAAAAGAAATAAGTTTTAAAATATTAGGGGGTTTTGAAAGTACTTATATAATTCTTGTCATTTTGAAAGACAAATTAGATAGTGAGGGGGCTATCACCAAATCCCCCTACAAAAATAAAGAAGATAAAAATTTAGATATAGATCTCAAAAAGATATGACAATAACTAAATTTGAATTATGATTTAATAATATAATTATCTATTTTTTTTATGTATATCTATCAAAATTTTAAATCATTTAATAGGACAAATTAATCAATTTTTAAGTCTTATTTAAAGAATAATCTGATTAGTCGTTCCAACTCCTAGACTTCGCAGGCACTGCCGGAGGAGCTGAAGGATTAGGCGAGGCAATGTCTAAGTTGTTGGGGGGTAATATCCTACCACTCCATAAATTTATGTGTTTTTTAATTTTATTTTTTTCCCCGTGTGATTCTCTTTTTCTGTTGTTGGTTTGGTTTTGGTTTCGATTTTAGTGAGATTTATGTATTTGTTTACAGATTTACATGATGGAAAAAAATTATTGCTGATGATGATTGCAATCGTGTTAAGGATTTGGATTGGATTTTATTTTTTTCAATGAAAACTGTAAAATTGAAGTAAAAAATTGGTATCGATTTTTTTTTTTTTTTATTGTCATTTTATTTTATAGAAAATGTGAAAATTTATTGAGAATTCAAGATTGTACTATAAATTGTTAATCATAATTCAATTAATTGTTAGCATAAAATATACGTAACTGCTATTTGTTAGTTTGTTAATCATAATTCAATTAATTGAAAATGAAAACTTAGTATAACTTTTCATATGTATTAATTTATTTATTACCGCTATATTTGTATATAATAGCATAATATATAAGGATAATCTCCAAACATAATTTCTATTTTTTTATGTGATTAAAATAGTCCACTTAAAACAGTATATAGAGGAGTTAGATGGCTTCTTTTATCTCCAAAAAACTTAATCTAATTTTTTTTATACTTTTTAATTTTTTAAATTGAAACATCAGTTGTTTATACCTACAAAACAAAATTGATAAACAAATATCCAAAAGCTGCATATTTTTTCCTTTTTCTTTTTTTTTTAATAAATAGGATATTTACAAATGAAAAATATTTGACATCTCAAATTTTTTTTCATAATCCGACTTATAATGATGTGGTCATAAGTGTCAATTTTTATACAAATATGAGAATAGAATTAATCAAATTATATATTTCAACCAATCAGATACTCAAACTTTTACTATTTCAAGATGTTCTTTCAGTATAATTCCAATTAATAGAATCTTCAACTCTTAATATTTTTTTTATTGAATTATAATTTGATAAAAATTTAAAAAGATGAAGTGTTGGAAATTATTGTTTTTTTCCATTTGATGAAAAGAAAAAAAATGGAATAAGAATGAAAGTTCTTTTAAAAATTGATAAAAATTTAATGAAAAAGTTAAAGTAATTCATATCAAATCAATTTTTTTATTCAAATTTAAAATCAAATTAGATCAAAAAAATTAAAAGAAAATGATGAAATGTTAAAAATATTCTAAAACCTTCTTATTCTTAAAGACTAGAAATCTGTGTGCGTATTATATTCATATTGTATTTTTAGTTATGAAATTAAAATCAAAAGAAATGTAACTTAAATTATTAAATTAATAATAGAAACATCGTATCAATTATTGTTAAATATCAGTTTACTTTACATTTAATAATAAAATTATATGTTTGTCTTAATTATAATTTTTAAATTTATATATTTTCATAACAAGAAGAGGTATATCATAACTAATGTAACCTCATTTAATTAGGTTTAACTTCTTTTTTTCATTTATTATTATTACAAATTATCAAAATTACACTAAAAAGATTTATATATATATAAATATATTTTAAATTTTTTAAACTAATAATTTAAAAAGTGATAAACATAAAAATTAATTTATAAATTTTATGTATATTACAAGATGAAATATTAAATTATTTTAATATATTTATAATAATGTTTCTTTTTAATTTATAAAGTTTCGTGGATAGCACGTTACCACTAATTAATGGGAGAAGAAAAGACGTTAAAGTAGGAGAGGGAAGAGATCCGAACCAACCCTCCACATCTTGCAAGGGGCAATACTCTAGAATGTTCAAGAGGCCTTAGAAGTAGATATAGGTCCATCCATATCTTCTTGTGGATCCAATTAAAAGTGATCATGGTGTATTGCTTACGAAATAGGCATCAACACCTCATATGATGTCCCTTTTGTGTTATAAGAGAATAAATATAAGATGTAATGAAATGTTTATTTTATTTTATTTTATTTTTTTATAGAATGACCTTTTATTTATAATGATAATAATTAATTCTATTTATAATTTAATTTTGATCATTGTTTTAATAAATTAAATATAAGAATGAATATTCTA
Source organism: Camellia granthamiana (assembly GCA_036172215.1). Lineage (NCBI taxonomy): Eukaryota > Viridiplantae > Streptophyta > Magnoliopsida > Ericales > Theaceae > Camellia > Camellia granthamiana. The sequence continues at coordinate 47,353,457 of CM069916.1, read as the reverse complement.
ATAGATATTTATTTTTATTTATCTTCATTTTAATAAACCAAACACTACTTTAGAGATAGATGTAAATACAATCTTAAATTCCATTTATTATATATTCTTTATATATTTTTCAAATAAATTAAACATAAAAATAAAATATTATAAAAAACTAAGGTGCCGTTTGGTAACACTTACGTTTTCAGTTTTTAGTTTATATTTATAAAAATTTTAAAAATTCAAATAAAAACTTGTTTGGTAAATTTTTGATTTATAAATCAATGGTTTCAGTTTATAAATTTGGCCAAAAAATATAAACTAAAAAAATGAGTTTACGTTTTGAGTGTTGAGTTTTTTTTTTTACCACCCAACACTAGCTACCACCCGCCACCATTTTCTACCACCATCTTCCGCCACCACTACCCACTACCCACCCTCCACCACCATTTGCCACTACCACTCACCACACACCTGTCACCACCACCCACCACCCGTCACCACCACCCACCACCTACCTGCCACCACCACCTACCCCTCGCCGCCACCACCACCACCCACCCATCCGCCACCATCCGCCGTCCGCCACCACCACCCACCTGCCACCCACCCGCCATCCACCTGTCACCACCCACCACCATAACCCGCTACCCACCTGCCACCACCACCCATCACTCGCCACCACCACCCACTCATTACCACCCACCGCTTGCCACCGTCACCCATCCAGCCACCACCACCCACCCGCCACCACCCACCCGCCACCACCCACCACCACCACCACCACCCACTCGCTACCACCCACCACTCACCACCGTCACCCACCCATCTACCACCACCACCACCACCACCACCCACTCGCTACCATTTTCCACCACCGTCTTCCGCCACCACCACCCGCCATCATTTTCCACCACTGTCTTCCGCCACCATCACTCGTCTCCACCCACCACCCGCCATCACTTGCCATTTCTCACTATTTTTTATATTTTTAATTTTTTTTAAACATTTTGTCTAAACCAAACGCGTTTGTAGTTTATATTTTTATAAAAATAAACAAAAATCAAATTATAAATTTTTTGTAAATATAAACTTAAAACGTAAACGTTACCAAACAAGCCCTAATCATTTCATTTTACTTTCATTCTAACATATACTCACTCTTATCACATCCCCATTTTCTTGTGGATCCAATGAAAGTGATAATGGTGTATTGCTTATGAATAGACAGCAATTGATATGGTTTCACACTTTCATTCTAAGAGCATCTCCAACGCTGTACCTAATTTTTCATCAAATCTGAGTCAAAATTAACCCATTTCACCAAATCTCAAATCACCCACTCCAACGCTGCATCAAATTTGCATCAAATTTAGTGGGGCGACCGGTTGGTCAACCGGTGGGTTGACCGGTTGGTCGACCTGTATGGGCAAAATCCTATATTTTTTATTTGACTTTTGAACTGTTTGCATCCCAGCTGTCTGAACCGGGGAAGGGGGCGACCGGCCGGTCGACCGGTCACCAAATTTTTTTTTTTTCCCTCCATTTCATTCCCGAATTGTTTTTCCCATTTTTTTCCCCCTCCATTACATATATATCTGCCAAATGGATTGTGCTCTCATATTAACCTAACCTAGTATTCATACACCAGACAAATACATCATAACTTAAAGAAAACAGAGCACCATGAATACCTTGAAATCCATGATAGTTACTTCATTTTCATCCACCTCTTCTTCCTCTTCCTCTGATGACTCTGATGAATCTGATGATGAATATATCGTCACACTTTTAGGAGCTTATGAGCAGAATAATAGTACTATGTTTCAGATTCTTAAGTCAAGTGATAGGTCAAAGAAGATAGGTGGCTCTGTTGTAGGTCATAGATATATATACAGAGATAGAAGGCAGGGTCATGACAGATTATTTACAGATTATTTTGCTGCAAATCCAGTGTATTCACCTACAATATTTCGGAGACGTTTTCGAATGCGTCGTCCTTTACATGTACGCATTTTGAATGCAATTCAAGCACACAATTCATATTTTGTGCAAAAACAAGATGCAACTTATGTACTTGGATTATCTCCCCTACAAAAATTGACTGCAGCGATGAGAATATTATCATATGGTGTCGCAGCAGATGCAGTTGATGATTACATTCGTATTGGGGAAAGCACTGCAATTCAAAGTTTGCAACAATTTTGTAATTCTGTGATTGAAATATTCGGAGAAGAATATCTGAGATCCCCTACGCCAACTGACATTGACAGATTACTTGCTATTGGGGAGGTTCGGGGGTTTCCTGGCATGTTGGGAAGTTTAGATTGCATGCATTGGGAGTGGAAAAATTGTCCAAAGGCATGGCAAGGTCAATATGTAGGTCATCAAAAAAAGCCAACCATTATTCTCGAAGCAGTAGCATCTTATGACTTATGGATTTGGCATGCATTTTTTGGAATGCTTGGCTCACACAATGACTTGAATGTGCTGGACCGATCGCCTTTATTTTCTGATCTTGCACAAGGTAAAGCTCCCCCTGTCCATTTTACAGTTAATGGACATAGTTACGATATGGGTTATTACCTTGCTGATGGTATATACCCTCAATGGGCAACATTGGTTCAAACAATTTCTTCGCCCCAAGGAGCAAAGAGACAACATTTTGCAATGATGCAAGAGGCTACCAGGAAGGATGTAGAGCGGGCATTCGGAGTTCTTCAATCTCGTTTCGCAATTATACGTGGTGCTGTACGTTATTGGGATTCGAAAATGCTTGGCAACATAATGAAGACTTGCATCATATTACATAATATGATTGTCGAAGATGAGAGGGAGGAGCACCTTGATTTCAATTATGATATTGCATCAACCAACACACCAGTGCAACTTTCCTCTACTCCTACCAATGACTTCCAATCATTTCTGTCTCGTCATTTAGGTATTAGAGATAAGGATGCGTATCATGCCCTCCGTAATGATTTAGTAGAACATATGTGGTATCTTCGTGGTGAGCACTAAATTGACCACATCAATACATGTAATTTTTGTTTTTACTTTTGGAATGGAAGCTTCTGTTGTTTGTAATCTTTATTTTGATGAATTCAATGAACTAAGTAATTCAGAAGTTATGTGATGATGTCCTTTTCTCATATTCAATCTTTAATATTCAGCATTGTGCAGTGTATGAACTAAGTATATGAGTAAAATAAAAATGATTTTCCTAAATTCTGTGTTCATGTCACACAAATGATAATACCACGTCCATTTATACACATTTCATAACCATGACTTAACTGCTACGTTAATAATAACATATTAGATTACTGATGGAAATGTGCATAATCATAATGTCTTCAATTATTCATATTGACTTGTATAATCATAATGTCTTCAATTATTCATATTGACTTGCATAATCATAATGTCTTCGTTTACTGATATTCATCTGCATAATCATAGGCTATTAATGATGTCTCATATATGTATTCCTCATTCAATGTCAATTCTTAAATTACTGCATTGTTGTATACAAATTTATTGATCTTCATCAGTAAAAGAAGATATTGATCAATTATGTGTCTTCATAATAATATATTGATCTTAAATTACTGCATAATTTACACTGAAATCATATTATGCACATTTCCATAATATGATTAATCCAATGGGGGGTTCCAGTCTGAATTAATCCAAGGCGGGGGTTCCAGTCTGAATTAATCCAAGGAAAAGATTCTTGTATATAAAGTCCACAAAGAAGCAAAGGTTAACATGTGATCAAGGAATCTTAAAAGAGGAACTATTTCCTCAAATTATCCACTTGTTTCTCTCATCCACACTGTCCATGTACGAGGAAAACACACTGTTTCTTTCATTTAATTGATTCTCTTGGCATTCTTTTGTTTATTTCCTTATTGGAGGAATTTGAGTAAGGGAAAGTAGAGTGGAACATCTATGTACTGATAAAAACTGATAAAAAGCACCTCAACTAAGGCAAGAGTATTTAGGTTAGGAGATAATGTTGGCTTAACACCTTTAGCTGTTAGAACTTCTTCTGGTGTCCTAGTAAAAATAGAAAAGTATTAGATCTAAAGGGGAAATAAGCCATGGAAAAGATGATGATAGAAAAGAAAAGATGATTGTTTAGTAAGTCCAGCATTTTGTCTAGGTCCAACAAATATTGAAACAAAGCATGCTAACAAGAAAAAGAGGCAAACTTAAAATTTTATATGGAGAGTGCCCTTTGGACATTGTGTTATCAAATTTGAGGTTAGTTTGGGTCATGTATTGGGTCATGTATCTGTTAATTTTAGGTTACTATGCACAGGTACATTTATTTATGTTTTATTAGATTTTAGTGACCAAGGAAAGTTTGCACAGGTACATTTATTAGATTTGGATGGTTTGTAATGTGGTCCTGCTGTTGTACTACAAGTCAAGTTGTGTTTTTGAACTTTTTATACCGTTTTTATAAGGACTATAAAATATTCAAATTCATCAGAACTTATTTTATCTTGATGGAGGATGGATTGTAATATAGTCTGTGGGTTGTATTATGGGTATTTTTATAGGATTTATATTAGGACTAGAAAATTCAAAATTATCAATGTATTGCCTATTTAGAATTTTTCGATCTTGGAAATAGGAGCCAACAATATATAAATATTTGTGTAATCTTTCTATGCAATGGATTTTAATTATTAGAATCTGAGATTGCATTTGGGTGATTTTTCTTAAAACTTACTAAACAATCATCTTTTCTTTTCTATCATTATTCAAGTTCGGCTTTCCTCTCACAATATGACACCTTAGTCAAATTATGCAAGCATCTTGAGCATTTAAGATTAGAAATAACCTGGCCAAAACAGGTCTTACTGCATATTTAACTTTGTTGGAGTGGGAATGTGTTGAGATATTGCTATATGGGGAAATTATTATTCAGTGTAAATGCAGAAAAAACATTACACATCAATGATAAATTTGTCAAATAAATAATTAAAATTCTAAACTTTCTCCAAAATTTGTAAATAATTTTTTAGGACACCACTGAATTGTAATTACCCCTTGCTATATTCTACATACAAGCTACTGATATGCCATGGCCTTCTTTAACTCTTTTCTTAACAAATATATTCTTACATCTTAATTCCTTTTCCCTATCTTTATTCTCTAAAAAAGAAAGCTAATGGAATAACAAAATTTTAGTGCTTATGAAAAATTTATTGTTCTGAAATTGAAGTGTACCATATTTTTGAAAGGTCTGTTCCAAAATAGAAATTGCTTTGGTACCCTCATTTCCTGGAAAAATATTTTGCAACATTTTTAAAATCAATGACAGACACCACCTATCAATGTGAATCCACCATTCAATTTACAGACACCACCTATCAATAACACCTACCATTCAATTTATAGACACCACCTACCATTCATTTAATGCATGCCATCTACCATGCCTCATTTTTCATACGGCTTATGGTAGTTGAGTTGTAATATCCTCACCACCTACCTCAACAATGGAGGCTCTATATCAGGTAAAAAAAACTTGGCCAAACCTGCCATCAAAATATGAACAACCTTCAATGAATACTATTGCTTCTCTGTCCACAGATTGCCTCTAACACCATAGTCACTGTATTCCTCCACCCACTATCTTCAAATTCGGCTTCAATCCAAAATATAATCCCAAACTCTGCATATTGAGTGTACTATAAGTGTGATTCCACACACTGACCAAGGGAAACACCTGAATCAAGAAAGGCAGGAGCAGAAGAAGAAGGCAGGGCAGCATCCAAAGGGCAGCATCACAGGTATAGGCACGGGGCGACCGGTTGGTCAACCGGCCCGGCTAAATTTTTTTTTTTTTCATTCTTTCATTCAGTGTATGCTCTATATTTCATATTCCTATATTTCAACTGTGTAAAAAGTTGTATTCGTATCATTTTATGTTGAATTTGTTCAAGTTTTACTTGTTCAAGAGCATGAATAACATGTTTGAATCAAACTTCATGTTTAATATTTTAAAACATAAACCGGTTCAACTAGGATCATCTTCATGTGTAATCTTGTTACTGAAGTTGTAAAAGGGAAACATGGATAAAATTGTATTGAGGAAAATGTCTGTCAGCTACTAGCAGTTTTACACTGCTCTAAGTTATATTTAAAATCAATTTTGGTTAATGTGGGATTGATATTGTCCGAAGTTCTGAATTTTAGTATCCCTTCTGGTATTTTTTTTTAATTTCATTAACTCCTACTGATTTCTCTCAACCAGGACTTATTTCTGAATTTGAGTTGCATTTTTTCACTGCTCCAAGTTACATTGATTTTATTCAGCTTTTTCCCATGATGTCACATTTCTGATTATATGCATATTGGCAAATGATGTTTTTTGGATTAGTATACATACTGAAATATGGTAACATTTTTCCATTTTAATATGCATTGTAATATTACAGATATATTCATTTCAAATTCAACAGATTTTGATCTCATGCCTAGAACTAAAAGAGCGAGACCAGAAGTTGGTCAAAGTTCCAACCCTTCACGACGCCAAGAACAACAGGCGGGAATATGGTCATATCCTACTGATGATTTTCTCACTGAAAGTCATGCACTAGCTTTTCCAAACTTCTCTGCCCGGCCGATTGTAACAGGGAGAAGGGTAAATCTTCCATCTCAATTTGATGCACTATTAATTAGTAAACTTGAAGCAATGGGCTGGAAAAACTTAATTAATTTGCCCCAAAAGGTATATCCACGGCTGGTAGCTCTATTTTATGTTCACCTAAGAGCTACTCAGGAAGAAAATGGAAATTTTACTCTTTTGTCATATGTGAAAGGAAAAGGTATACAGTTTGATATTCCTACTTTGGCAGGCATTGTTGGAGTTGAGTTAGGTGATGAAAATATTCATTTTCAGACTGAGGATGAGTTAGCTAATATCGTTGGTAATGCTACTGATGTGTTTACTACTATTTGTCGGAATAGATTTACTTGGACTAGTTTACAAGCAAGACATTTAAAACCTTATCTTCGGATTCTCCACCGGTGGATTGTCGAAAATGTCACTCCAAAAAAAGGACACCATGATGCTGTGCCATATTTTAATGCATATTTGTTATACTGTTTTGAAGTTGGGCAGAAGTTAGATTTGTGTTACATAATTATGAAAGAAATGGTACTAGCAAATCAAGGTCAATTCACAGGCCGGTCATTACTGTTTGGGGCACTATTAACAAAAATTTTCAAACATTTTAAGGTTAACTTTGCAGATGAAATGGATATCAAGATCCGTTCACCAATTAATCAGTATACAGTGACCCGTGCTGGTGCAGCCTCCAATTTAATGGGAAGTGATAATGCTTCAGAAGATTCAGAAAATGAAGTCCCAGAAGATGATGCTCCACAAGATCCTCCTCATGCCAATGTGATGCCATCAACTGAACAACCTCAATATTGGACTGACTTTTTGGCCATGGAAGAGCAACGTTATAATCAACGCGTTCAATGGAAACAGCAAATGGCTAATCAGGTCAATTCGTTGGGTAATCAGTTTGATACATTTGCCACTGCACAGAACTCATTAATTCAACAATTTGGTAATTTCCGTGTGGACATTGAGCATCGTGTAAATGATATATACCATCACTACTACCCTTCTCCGCCACCACCACCACCACCAGATAATGACTGTTGATGTGATTCACATTATGTATGGGTATTGGTTTGTATTTTGTTATTTTCAAAACCTTTTGTTGGGTCAACTTGTTATGACATTGGCCTATGTACTTGTTATTTTGGTTTATATTGTAGTTTTTGATTTTTAATGCCTAGTTGACAAAAGACATGATTATGTACATCCTGAAAATGCGACAACAAGGTCATTATGTAGTTATTATTCGTCTTCTATAAATCATGTTATAGTAGTTAACGACTTCACTTTAAATATCATTTTATAGAAGAGGAGGTTAATAAAAAAAAAAAACACATTGAATTACAGGCCAAACATGATTATATACAAAAACCATGTCAAGAATTAGGTATTCAACTTGAAATATGGCAACAATACGTATTCAATTTGAAATATAGCAAAAATACGTATCAGGGTTAATTCATAAAACCAAAAAAACTAAACAATACACGTTAAACGTAACATTTTTAAGTAATAAAATCAATACATAAAACCCACAAATACGAAACCTTTCAAGGCAATCTATTAGTTGTTCGAAATAAAATCTGTCGTTGAAGATCTTCGTAGTACACCTTTTGCATAGGATTTAAATTTGTCATGTCCATTGACATAATTTTATGATCTTCATTTCGTTGTTCTCTTTCATTCATCATAGATAGGAGTTTCAGTTGTTCTTCCCTATCTTCGGCCCTTTTTCGACGCTCTGCAGCCTTCTGTGCACGGTCAATCGCCTTTTGTTCATCTCGCTGAATAGTTCTGGCAGAGATAGTTGATAACACTTCAACAATTTTGGATTGGTTAGCAGCCATTTCATCAAATCTACTATCATGCGTTGTTTTATTCTTCAACTTCTCTTTCGCGGCCTTAGTATCAATTGGTCGTGTTGATGTATTAGATGGTTGTTCGTGCACCGCATTATTGTGGTTGGATTGAGAAGCCTCATATTCACTTGGTCGATTCAAACATGGATCAGTATGTTGCGTGGTTCTTTTTGATCGAAATTCATCCCACTTACAACTTTGGCACAATATCTCCCAACATGTATCAAATGTAAAGTGTTTTTTCTGTATTGCATGATACATCCGCTTCGCTTCAGTGACCTACAAAAAAAAAAGTTACAAAGATTTCAATAACAAGTATACATTTAAAAAATAAATTTGATATTTAATGACACAACTAAAATTTACCATATCTGCCTCGGTTGTTCCACTTTGTTGCCTTAGTTGAATTTGTTCAAGAAAATCACAAAATTTATTAATTGCCTTCTGTATGGCTGACCAACGGTGATTCAAAGAAATATGATTTCGATTGGATTCATCGTTCAATTGTGAATTAAAATTAACAAGTACTCGTTCCCAAAATATAGCCATACTCTGACTATTACCAGTAATAGGATTTTGAGAGACTGCTAACCAAGATCTACATAAAGTTTCATCTTCTATAATTGTGAAGGCTTTACCACGAGAAACACGAGAAGATTCTGAAATGAAATTATTATCACTGTTCTGCGTGTTCTATTCTCGTGAAGATTCCGACATAAAATTAATATGAGTGTTGTGCTCAAACATTTGTGATTCCTCAAACATTTCGAAATCTTTCATAATTTAAATAAATATAATACACTTACTGAAAAAGATTGAAATGAAGCTCAAACTCAGAAGCTCAAACTCAGCAGCTCAAACTCAGAAGCAAATACTATGAACTAAAATTGGAAGAAAAACAAATATCTAATCACTGAAAAGAAAAAAAATTCACAACATATAAATGCTATTCTGAAAATGAAACACTATGTTAGCTTATATAGAAATCAGACTTGATTTTATAGAGTACATCATCAACGGTAAATTTTTAAAATACTCTTTTTAAAATAACTGTAATACTCTTTTCAAAATACTCTGTGTGGATCTAACGGTAAATTATTATAACGGCTAGTTATAAAATATGCATGTCAAATATATTAAAAATGTAAATTTATGACCCTTCAAATTATTGGTAATCACAAATGAACGTATGAAATCAGCTTAAACAAGTGTTCTTGCAAACCTGTTCGTCCAAGCTGTGCACTGTTGTGGAGTTGGCCCACCCGGTCGACTGGGTGGTCAACCGGCCGGTCAACCGGGTGGTTGACCGGTTGCTCTCCCATGGTTCAAACCAACCAGGTCAGGGTTCAAACAGGTCAGTGGCTGAAATGGTACACCGGTCGACTGGTTGGTCACCCGGCCGGGCAACCGGTTGGTCGACCGGGTCCCCCTCCAACGGTCCGCAACAGTGTTTTGATGAATTCAGTATTTCGTCCTCAATCTGATGAAATATTTGATGAATTGTCAATCTGATATCAGTTTTGGTGAACGGTTAGAGGTGTGAACAGTAAGCTTTTCATCAGAATTTAAATTTGATATCAGTTTTGATGAACTATTGGAGATGGTCTAATATATATCTTAGCAATTGATATGGTTTTGCGGAGAAGGGTACTGCTATGCCTTGAGTCATAGTAATTATTGTTGCTCTCCAGGTCTTTCTAAATGTTTTTTTGATAATTTAAATTATTCATATTGTAAGATTCGTTAAAAATATTATTCATGTAAAAAGTTAAGTTAAAGAAATATTCATAATCCCTAATTGTTTTTAAAAATTTATGAAAGTTATGTTAATCATAAATAATTTTAATAGAAACAAATATGCTTTGATTATAAAATTATAGATATTTAATCAATTTGATTTTTTATATAAATAATTTATTTAACGAACTTTACAATATATTCAGATTATCAATAAAAAAAAAAAAAAAAAAACTTGAGACAATCTCTCACAAGAGTCACAACAGTAACTGCTCATCAGTATCCCTCTTGGTTTCAACAACTTTAGTATAGAGCACATGATCACGACAAATTCAATTTAAAGCTTCTTATTATGATTTGACTTGTCATTCCTTTTAGCACCATGTGATCTCTGCAGTCGAAACGATTTAAATGAAATTTTGTATTAGCTTGGGTGTAAAGTTTTCTTGTTCAGGAGATGGTGGTGGTTGTGCCAAATCAGAAAAGGGCAAATTACACAAATAGTCCCTATAGTTTGGGGCTTGTGTCACTTTGGTCCCTGATTTTTCAATTGTGACACATTTGACCTTGAATTTTGAATCTTGTTTCAAATAAGGACAATTAAATATATAATTAGATTTTTCAAGGGTAAAATTGTCAATTTGATAAAATATAAACTAATTTGACAAAAATAAATGTCAAGCAAATATTTTTGAATTTTTAAAAATTATTTCTACTTACTAAAAATAAAATTATGTAAAATTAATAAATCTTTTAGACATTTATTTATTTTTTTTACCAAATTAATTTTTATTATATGTTTGGATGATGATCATGTAAAATTAATTTTAAAAAATTAATCATGTAATTTTTATTAATTTTAAATAATTTTATCATTGGTGGATAAAAATAATTTTAAAAATATTAAAAATATTTTTTTGACATTTATTTTTGTCAAATTAGTTTATATTTTATCAAATTGACGATTTTACCCTTGAAAAATCTAATAATATTTTCAATCGTCCTTATTTGGAACAAGATTCAAACTTCAGGGTCAAATGTGTCACAATTGAAAAGTCAGGGACCAAATTGACACAAGTCCTAAACTATAGGGATTATTACTGTAATTAACCCATCAGAAAACCATCACATTAATTTTAAGGAAAATAACAAATAAGTGGCTTTTAAATTTTTTTTTCAGATTAATGATAAATTTTAATAATTAAAATTATAAACATTTTTATAATGGAAAATGATTTGGAACCCTAAAAATACTCCCCTAATCCCCTTAATTTTCAATTTGGGAAACTGTTTCTTTTTTTTTGTTTTCGTTTTGGGTAAACTACCAATAGGTCCTACTTTGAAGACTTATTACCCAATAGGTCCTACTTTGGAGACTTATTACCAATTAAGTCCTATTTGATAAATTTATTAAGTGATAAAGATAAATTCATCAGTCTTTTATTTTTATGAATAAATTTATAGTGATAAATTTATCAGTCTCTTTGTTTTTATGAATAAATTTTTAGTGATAAATTTATCACTCTCTTATTTTTATAGTGTTAAATTTATTAGTTAGGACCTGTAGGTAAATAAGTCTAGTTAATAGGACTAATTGGTAAGTACCCCTTTTATTTTTACTTGATATAAAAATTAAAAAGATTAAGAAGAGTATTTTTAGGGGAGTGTAGCAAGGTCCTTTTATAATTCTGATTAATAATTTTCCCTTAATTCTAAGCCAATAGGTCGAAAAGCAATTTTAGGACTCATTCTTTGACATTGGAAAGAAGTGACCACAAGATCATCGCCACGTTAACGTAACATGATGAACTGTGACTGATGGCTATCCCTCGCAATTATTGGTAGTGGATTCAGGCCCACCCTGACGCAAGACACGGAGTAGCTATCCCTTGCGTTGTGTCTCTGAATTTTGTCTAAAAATTAGAGCTTCTAAATAATTTTTTGTTTCATATTATATTTGATTTATTGAAATAAAATATGTAAAATAATTATTTTATCATAATATACATTTCTACATTTGATTACTAAAAAAATGGTAAAAAAATATATTACGTATGGAATCATTATTTATCATTGTGATGAAATAACCATTCTGTACAAAGGTTTAAAAATAACTATTCAATTTCATTTTAATAAAGCAAACATTATAGTTTTACTAAAAAATTTAAATAAAAAAAAAGACGAATTACACTAACAGTTCCTATAATTTGGGACTCGTGTCACTTTGATCTTTAACTTTTCAATTGTGATACATTTGATTTTGAATTTTGAATCTTATTTTAAATAAGAACAATTGAAGATAACATTGCTCAATTTCAAGAGCAAAATCGTTAATTTGATAAAATATAAACTAGTTTAACAAAAATAAATGTCAAAAAAATATTTTTAAATTTTTAAAAATTATTTCTGCCCCACCAAAAATAATTATGTAAATTTGATAAATCTTTTACACATTTATTTATTTATTTATTTTTATCAAATTAATTTTTATTATATGTTTGGATGATGATTATGTAATGATTAGTTGTTTATTTGATGCTTTTTGATAGTTATAGTGTAATAGATGGTTGTATTTGTTGTTAACAAATATTTTTAGATGATTCATGTAATGATAGTTATTAGGCTTTTAATGTGTAATAGATATATTGAACATATGAAATGTTTTTAATTTTGGATTTTTTTCATTTAATGGATTGGTTTAATTATGATATCAAAGTTGTCGCCATATTTGACTTTTGAAAAATAGAAACTAATTTGATGAAAATAAAAATAACCACCCATTATATGATCATTATTCAAACAGTAATTAAAAATTAATTTGTTAAAAATAAATAAATAAATATGTAAAAGATTTATCAATTTGATATAATTTTTTCTTTGGTGGGTATAAATAATTTTTAAAAATTAAAAAATAATTTTTTGATAGTTACTTTTGTCAAACTAGTTTATATTTTATCAAATTGACCATTTTGTCATTGAAATTGAGCAATGAATTTTCAATTGTCCTTATTTGAAACAAGATTTAAACTTAAGGGTTAAATGTGTTACAATTGAAAAATTAAGGACCAAAGTGACACAAACCCCAAACTATAAGGACTGTTAGTGTAATTCGCCAAAAAAAAAAAATTAAAGTCGTGAAATATTTAAATGTTGTGAATGGTTGTTTGTCAAATGTGTGGATTGATAATATTTTTACATTCAATCAGTCCTATAAAAAAAATGAATAAATAAATAATATTATCCATATTGAAGAGATCCAAGATCTATCTCAGTAATTTTGACAAAAATGTTTTGGAGTTCTAATTTGTGAGCTCTAATAGCTTTAATGTGTGGGGGGGGCATTTGATGTGATGTTTTGACAATTTTTTTATTTTTTTATTTTTTTATTTTCCACCTCCCAAGAACTCAATTAGAGATCTAGTTTTAAAGGGATGTATCATTGTTTTAATTTTGATCTACGTCTCTCGACAACTATAATTTATGTTAACAATAGAAATCATATGAAATTGCTCAGAAAATATAATATTATATTTATTGTAAAAAAAATTAGAGTTAATTACTTAAAAATCCTGTTTACAAATGTTATAGTAGCTCATGTCTTATCTAAGATTTTTTGAACTAAGAAGTCCTATTTATTAAAACTGGGAATATTGTCAATTTTTCCCAATTTTTAAAATTAAGAATATTATCAATTTTGCATAGTAATATTTCAGATAATTATTTCACTAACTAATGAAAAAAAACGAGCATGAAATTAAATATTTTTGCCCTTCTACTTATTGGTTTGAATCAACTATCCAATAAAACCGAGAACATTATCAGTTTTTTTATTTTTTATTTTTTTTCAGTTTTGCAAATTAATGTTCCATCATCATGCTCCTTTATAGACAAAAAATTTTTAATTTTGCACAAAAAAATTCAAAATTTTCAAATTTTTTTTTGCACATAATTTTATTTTATTTTTAGTTTTTTTAATTTGAAAATTGATATTTTAAAGTTTTGAAAATCAAAATAAATGTCAAATCATTATGTTCCTTTATAGATAATCATAAATGATGAACAATTATTATTTGAAGGGTAATTCCAACTAGGAAAATGTTTGGTAGCTCAAAATTTTGTGGCTCAAATAGCTCAAATCTGTCAAAATGACGTCGTTTTACACTCAAAACGACGTCATTTTAAGTGATTTGAGCCATTTGAACCACAAAATTTTGAGCTACCTAGCATTTTTGTTCCAACTATTAAAAATTTAATAAGATTTGAAGGTCTAAAAAAACCTTAGTTAGTACTTAATAGAGTATAAATTCATAAATTAAAATTTATATGTAAATGTCCTCAAAAATTATAATTGATTCACTCATTAATACAATATTTTTAAATATGATTTATTACCTAATATTTTAAGTAAAAAACTATTTATACATAAAGTCAAGTTTTATATTAGTAGAGAAGGGAAAAAAAAATTTACCTATATAAAGGCCTCATTGTTTTAAGCTCGCCCTCGGCTTCCTAGACGTCAGAACCGATCCTGAGTGTATTATTAGGGGTATTTGGTGAGACTTTTTTAAGCCAACTTATGGTGTTTAGTGGAACTTTTTTTGAGCCAATCAAAATTTTATAGAGCACGATGTGTACATATTTCGAAAATACTGAACAATCACCCTGCATTCCACTAATCTTAAAAAAAAAAAAAAAAGTGTTTCAAAAAAAAGGAAAAAAATTAATAAAAAATGACAAATATAACCCTGTCTTTTATGCATGGCAAGTAGGCCCTGCTTCCTCCAATTCAATACCCACCTCAGCAAGCCTCTTTTCCTTGTACACATACCATTTAGCACTAACCAAATACAATATCAAGTTCACCACACTCAATATTGCCAACAACCAATAAAAATTATAGAGCCTCCCTTGGTTTAGATTATCAGCCAACCATGGCTTTTTGTTCCAAGTCAATTTATGCACCATACTAACCAAAATAGAGCTGGTGAAAAACCCTAGTGAAAGTGTGCTCAAGAATAACCCTGTGCTCATTGTCTTCATCCCTTTAGGGCACTCCCTTAAAAAAAAATCTAGCTGCCCAATATACGTAAATGCCTCGCCGGACCCCACTAATAAGAACTGTGGGACTAACCAGAATACGCTTAGGGGAACCACGGCTGTTGGATCGTTTGTCAAGCTATGCAATTGAGCCACGTGTAACCGCTTGATTTCGCCTAGAGCTGCAGCCACCATGGCAAATATTGATAGAACTAGACCTACCCCGATGCGTTGCAATGGGGTGAGGCCTTGTGGGTTCTTAAGCAATTTTCCAGCGATCGGGTTGATGATCCGGTCGTATACTGGAACGGTGAGGAGAATACTGCTGACGAAGAAAACAGTCAGTGAGGCTGGCGGGATTTGAAATGATTTGCCGATGTGGCGGTCCATGGTGGTAGCTTGTGAGACTGAAAATGTAGTCATTTGAGCATAGATTGTCCAGAACATAATAGTCGTGGCCCAAATAGGAAGCATTCTAATCACCAACTTTACTTCCTCCACATCTGTTAAAGTTGAAATGTACCATTTATTCATCGCAGTGAAGTCACTAGACATTTCAGAGTCCCTGATGGCTGCTTTGTCTAAGAAACTGTCAAAAAAAATAAAAAATAAAAAAAGCCATAAGAGATCATGAGAATTTGACAAAAATCAAACCATTATGATTGAGATTACTAAAAAAATCAACCACTAATAACTTTAATGAGTTGAAAAATGTAAAAAAAAAAATAATAATGATAGAGACAACCATTACATCAACGAGGAGCTAACTTATTAATACTCTCCCTAATGGTCTCTTTTTAGTGCTCCCAAGCATTAATCAAAATCAAAAGGCATGAGAGATTATGACAATTTGACAGTTACAATTCATCACAGTGCTGTGATCAACTTTTTCTAATTATAGACTGTGATGACATGGGTTTGCAAGATAAAAAGAGTCAGTACAAAGGCATGAACTGGTTTTGGGAGTTGTGAAAGGGGGAGGTGGCAAGTGAATAATGCACAAAGACAAAAAAACAAAGTGATTGGCTGACAGACGGACACATACAGACTGTGGTTCACTGTCTCTCGTGATCTTTTATTCGTTTGGGTCACATTGATTCATATGACTTCATATCCACACTCATATCATATATAATTATTTGTTTTTTTTAATTATTTTAACTTGATTAAAATAATTATATTTAAAAAGTTTATTAATTTTTTTAATTAATTTAATAATTATAAATTAAATGTGATATTTTATTTTATTAATTATTTTAATTTATTTTATTTTTTAATAAATTATTTTAATCAAACTGTCTTCCCACACACTACGTAACATTATCACTTGTATCTCTTCTGTATATGTCAGACACTGCTCTCTTGTTTTTATACTTTATGGTTTGTGATGATTTAAATAAAAATGTATTTTTTTTACTTTTTATAAAAAGATGTATAAAAAAATAAAGAGGTGATGTAGTTCAAAAATGATAAAAAGATAAAAAGTGTGTGCTTATTAGGTTACCTCAAACAACCTAGTTGATTTTTGTGTATAGCTCAGACTGTTCAGTACAATCTTGCTTATAATTTGAAATCTTATATATCATGAAATAAATATTATAAAATTAATTTAAAAATAATTGTATAATATATAATAGAATATTTAAATCAATTTAATGATAAATTTTTTTTTATGAAAGTTTTTCATAATAATTTCTTCATAATATCTAATATTACTGATAGCTTATTAGACGAGCTTCAGGCACTATTTGATGTCCCATATAAAAGTATATATTTTTTTAAATTTTTTTTAAGTCGCATTACATCTCTATTTTTTTTTATACATATCTTTTCATAAAAAGTTAAAAAGAATATTTATTTAAATCATCCCAAATACTCTCTAAATAAATTAAAAAAATACTCTCTAAATAAATTTAAAAAAAAACTAATTTCTAAAAATTGGGTGAAAAATGTTTTTTTTTTTTTTCAATCAACTTCTAATTTTATAATAAATTGTGTCAAACAATATCAAAGTAAGTAATTATTCTATCGATATGTGGGTATGAAAATCTCAAGGGGTTTGGTTTAGTGGGAGAAAAGACAACTAAAAGGACTCACCACCTAAGAGTTCACATGATCGAATTCTAAAAAGGCTAAACATCCCAAACTTTGTAGTCATTGGGTTCGTTTGGGATGTGGGTTGACTTCTGGTTATTTTAGTCTGTGGCTAAAAAGTCTCGTTTGTGATCGACTTTTTAGTTTTTTTAACTTTTGTGAGAGAAAAAATAAAATGATTATGGGTTGAATGTGATATTTTGTCTTATTGGACTAAAAAATCATTTGTTTTTTTGTGGCTATTTTAACCAAAAAGTCTTTTGGCTTCTTTATGCCAAACAAGCTCATTGAAAATTTGTATGATTGTTAATTTCAAGATTCTGAAATTAGTTGAAGTGTGCGTAAATTAATCTGGACGTTCGATTATAAAAAAAATAAAATAAAATCATGGTATGAATATGGGCATGTGAGTGGTTGGAAAAATTATTACAAGATAAACTGATCTGGACACCCGATTATAAAAATAAAAAATAAAATCATGGTAATAATATGGGCATGTGAGTGGTTAGAAAAATTATCACATAATTGCGCCATATATCCTACATAGTATGCTCTTGTAATCCTACTAGTTACATATTCACTAATTTTTATTTTTTTCTTATATATTACATAAAACAATCAATATAATTAAAAGGACACACGATTTAAGGGCGATTTGGGATGATCTAAATCAGTACACTTTTTGAATTTTTATAAAATATGGATTAGGTATAGATTGGGTTTGAAGTGATGTGTTAGAGAGGTGATGTGACTCAAATAGGATAGTAACTTTTTGACTTTTTTAGATCATGCCAAACAAGGCTTTAATTAAAATTTCTAAAAGACATAATTCTTGGAGTGGTTGATTGAGGCTAGGAATGGCAACGGGGCGGGGCGGGGCCGGGGATCACCCTCCCCGTCCCCGATCCCCGATGGTGGAAACTCCCCCCGTCCCCGGTCCCGACCCCGACGGGGAGCTCATCACTGCCCCCGCCCCCGCCCCTTAACGGGGATCGGGTTTCCCCGTCCCCGAAAAGCCCCCGACCAAAAGAAAAGAAAAAAAATCAGTTCCTTCCAAATTTCTTCAACAACAACAACAATCAGATCTAACATCAACAACAACAACAATCAGATCTAACATCAACAACAACAACAATCTGATGAGCTTAAAAAAAAAAATTCAGATCTAACATATATATATAACAGATCTAACATATATATATATAACAAATCAAAAAAATAGATCTGTGTATCTGGACGAAGGAGTGGCGATGGACGACGTCGCGACAGTGGCTGTGGTGTGGCTGTGGCTGCGTCGCGATGGGCTGTGGCTGTGATTGATGATCGACATCGCGGATACTGATGATCGACATCGCGAACAGGCTGAGAGTGAGAGAGAGAGTAGAGGGAAGAGAGTGAGAGAGTAGAGGGAGGCGACGAGACGAGAGGCGGAGAGCGGATCTGGAGAGTTACAGATCTGTAAACAATAAACATATATATATAATATAATAAACAAACATATAAATATATATATAATAATAAACAAACATATAAACATATATATAATAATATAATATAATATTGAAAGACACCGTGTGTAACCAAACCAAACATATATATATATAATACATAAATCGGGGAATGACCGGGGCGGGGAGCGGGGCCGGGGCCGGGCCGGGGCCGGGGATGAAATATGTATCACCGTCCCCGGCCCGAATGTCACCGGGGATTTAATTTTGAATACCATCCCCGTCCCCACGGGGGTATTTTTCGGGGAAAAACCATTCTTATCGGGGACGGGGGGTCGGGTCCCCGTCGGGCCGGGTTCAAATTGCCATCCCTAATTGAGGCCTCATTTGTCAATTATATATTTTAGTCAAAAAATCAAAAAATTATTATAAATTATCACATCACTCTCTATTTTTTTGTATTTTTTTTATAAATAATTAAAAAATTATTAAAATATTATATTTCCAAATGAGTCCTACCAATAAGTTAGCCATCTTCAACATGGCCCCACCATATTTGATCAACCTTCCCAGTGACCATTGTTTAACAGCTGCCCTAAAAGCAGCTCTAGTAAGCTGTCAATTTACTAAATAATAATAATAATAATAATAATAATAATGTTTAAGAATTTTAATTTGACAGCTTTAATAGAGCTTTAATGATGCGAAGAGTGTCTATTCTCATCATCTAGGTTGAAGAGTCGCTGTTGAAATTTGTGAGACTTGTTACGAGTCTTGTTTTAATTAGTCAATTCTTTTATTTTTTAGAATTATTTTAAAAATATGCTTGCAATTTATTATTTTAGAGACAAATACGAAGAAATTTTATATATTTTAAATTTTGAAAACTTTTTTAAAATTTATTTGAGGTAGGTACATAATATTGATGATATATAACTTCATTGTTTAATAAGTATCATTTTGTTAGGGGTGTTTGATAATTGATTTAAAAACTCACATTTCCAAAAGTAATAACTTTTGACTAAAAACCCATATTTCCAAACAAAACCTAAGTAAATGAGTTGAACAAAAAAATAAAATTCTAATTTAACTGTTGTATGTCATAGTGTATGTAATTATTTATGGAGTGGGCTCGTCTTCAATTGAAGTTTTCACTTGGACGGTATTGTCAGTCCTTTGTGGATCCTCACGAGATTTATTTTAATGATTTAAATTATTTATCTTGTAATATTTTTTGAAAATATGATTCATGCAAAAAAAATTATATTGATCTGATAACTGCAACTATATGATCCAGTTACTTTATTTTAAAGATCTACTCTAAAAATTATATATTTTGTTTATTTCATTTTAAGATAGAATCTTATTTGATTATGTAATTGTGATCATTCAATTAACGTAATTTTTTAAATAGATGATGTTCTCGAAAGACAGTGTAAGATGAATAATTCAGATAATTGAAATGAATCCCATGATGGGTCTATGGTGGGTCGACAGCACCGTCCAATTGAAAACTTCAACCGGAGAGGAGCAACCTCCATTATTTATTTGTTTCTAAGTTTGCGTATATATTGACTGTGGTTATTAGCTTTGGGAAAGGTTTCTCTCCAGTTCACATAGTGGACTGTGGTGTACTGTTGGGCCTGTAAGGCCTACCACGAGTCTCATTTTGATAATCTGAACCGTTTAATGTGTCAATCTCGTTGAGTAAATGGGAAGTGGTGAAGAAAAAATGAAAGAGATGGTGGGCAAGGTTCAACGACAATAATAAACAAAGAGAGATAGGCGCATCTTTTGTCTCCTCAACATCTAATGCCTTTGATGTTCTTGAGTCGTGTGATATGGGAGAGTTAGAGAATGGAGAAATAAGTCAAGAGTTGTTGTGCCAAATGAAGAGCCTAAAAAATGGAGGGAGTCCATCTCTAAGTGACCCCAGTAATGAAGAGAGTACAAAAGAGGATAACAGAAAAAAAACTCAAAGCGAAACTTTATAACTTGAAGAATATTAGAGGGAAATTTTGAATTCTTTTTGTTGTGAATGTTGTGTTTGTCTTCTAAAGGCTTAGTTTGTTATTTTTAATAGAGTAGTTTGTTTTCGTTTATTTTTGTTCTCCCTATAAAAGATGTTTCTTTTTTGGTTATAGCATGACTTAATTATCTCAAAAAAAACAAAAATAAATAAAAATAAAAATATCGTTGAGTACTTTATACTTGGAAAAATCCACGTTAATCACATATCGGTAACCCATTGATCAGAACATATTTTTGTTAATGATAAATATGATTTTAAAAATAAATTGTTAATAAAAATGTATTCCAACTAAAGAGTTATAGATATCTGATCAATGTGATTTTTTGTAAGCATAAAGTACTGAACGAACTCTACCCATAGAATTGTTCAGATTATCAAAACAAGATTTGTAATGCACTCCATAAGTTCATTCCAATCCACCATATAAATTGGAGAGAAGGCAACTCCATTAGCTTTTTAACTACAGTTAAACTTTAATTGCTTAATTAGATGTAAAACTTTATTTGTAATTAATCTTTGATAAAAAAAAAAAATATTAAAAATTAGAAAGAAAAAAAAAAGGAAAAAGAAAAAAAAGACTTAAATAGAAAACTAACCGGAATTGCTTGGTATGAGGTAATTTTTGCTTCTTCTCGTTACCTTCACTCACAACATCATCCACATTAAACAGCAACGACGAGTCCGACGGCAGCTCCAAATGTCTCCTCCTCCACGCCGCCACGAACGCGGCGGCAATTTGGGTCAACGGACTCCCCACCAGTTTCTTAAACCGGTACCACCTCGTACCGTAGAGAAAAACCACCAATCCGATCACAATTGCGCACACACAAATCCCATAACCCCATTGCCTCCCCAAATTGTCCTGTATGTAGACAAGCACTGTCACTGCAGCAAGTGATCCAATGCTTATGAAGAAGAAGAACCAGTTGAAGAAATTGGTCATTTGGGTTCTCTCTTCTTTGTCAGTGTCATCAAATTGGTCGGAACCGAACCCCGAAACACTCGATTTGAGGCCGCCGGTGCCGAGGGCGGTGAGATATAGAGCTCCGTAGAGGACCGTTAGCTGTGTGGCGGTGGCGGGGACGCATGATGGGCTGTTGAGAGTGCATTTGGGCGGTTGGAGGGTGGGGATTATGGTGGAGATTGTTAAGATTGCAACTCCCTAACCACCAAAACAGTTCATTAAAATTGTACATCTCAAGAAAACTATAATAGAATTTTTGAAAATGAAATATGTGGTTGAGATTCATTTTAAGTCATACTCACACTAATGTATTACATTTGTTTTAGGAAATTTTTTTTTTTTTTTTAAGAAGTTAAAAAATTTTAAATCGTTTTTGTTCAATAATACTTACAGCTATTGAATTATATCAAAAATTCAATTATATTTTTATGACTGTAATGCTGTGCTTGGTTGGGGGACTTAGGGAGAAATTTGGAAAGAGAAAGGGAAAAGGTGTGTGAAATTAGGTAAAATATAGGTATATTTTATTCATATTTTATCTACTTTTTCCATTTTCCTTTCCAAATCCCTCCACAAATTCCCCCACCAAACACAGTATAGTGTTTTAGAATAGTGGGATTGAAAGATTTGAGGACCAAAGATTCACGGCTATTCCTCAAATTGTGTGCTCCTTGTCATTTTGAGATCTAGATATTTTATTTGTGTTAATTTGAGAACCATACTGTATTAATTTAACCCAAGATTCAATTAAAGGCATGAGGAACTCACAGTAGCTTGAACAGAGACAAACATGATAATAGTTCGATACCTGAAAGAAATTTAATTCAATCCAACAAGCAAAAAGTATCTCAGTAATAACACAAATTATTAGCTGAGGAGTTAATTAACATCAAAGAAAGGAAAGGAAAAGAAGAGAATGAAGAAAGTAGTAGTTTTTACCTGCCAAGGAAAGTATCGGCAACGAAGCCGCCGAGAAGGCAGAGCATGAAAGAGGTGCCAAGGAAGTTGGTAACAGTGTTGGCTGAGTTAGCATTGCCCAAGTGCATCGTACCAGTCAAGTATGTCACCAAGTTCACCGCTATTCCAAGTGTGGTTAACCTCTCACATGCCTCTACCCCTGTATATACATGTTTGTTTCTCAACAATACATAACTCAGACTCTTACTAATTTGAAGAATTGAGAGAGAGAGAGAGAGAGAGAGAGAGAGAGAGACCTAGAATCATGGCGGCACGGGTCCAGCCACCGCTGGTGGATCTGTGGGCGGGGTGGCCTTTGAAGTCCCAGGCATCTGGGAGGGTCTTAGAGCCTCCTTGTGTTTCAGGGAGTGCCATTGGTTGCATAGGCTTTGGGGGTTATCAAACTTTACTAGTAGTTGGGTAGTAGTGAATGAATGAATAAAAGGGGGCCTAAACTGCCACAAAATTGAGCTATGGGCAATGTCCTTTTATATACTCAGCAACGCACAAAATGTGCGTCCTTATTTGCATCACCTTAAAAAAGTTACTTTTTATTATTATTATTTATTTATGGATTATTTACATCAAAATTCTCTTAATTATTAGTGATTGAAAAATACTATAAACCCCACTTTAAGTATCCTGAATTTATTCCGAATGAGTGTTGTGTGATTGAGATTGAATATGTATAGTGTAGAGTTCATGTGTAGAATAAATCTTAACCACAAAATGACAATTCTAGATAATTTTTGAGTAGTTAAGTCTAGTTTATAGTATTACTGTTAACGATTAAATTTTACTTTATCATTTGTTAACTTATATATATTGACCTTCTCAACTATCAAAATTGTACAGATATTTTTCACTTTCTATGTAGTCTGGAGGGGGTCTAGTTGAGAGGGTTAATATGTACGAGTTCATAGATGAGGGGATAAAGTGATATTTACTAGTAGCTAAGAGGTCTTAATGTAATTAACCCTTTATTTATTAAATGGCATTAATTTTATTTTTACCTCTTAAATTATTATATTTTTTCTATTTCATCTCCAAAATTATCAATTTCCTCTATTTAGTTCTTAAAATTTTGAGTCTAATTGGAGACGGTTATATAAATCAATGACTGTTGAAGTAAAAGGGCAATTTTATAATTTGGATAACTTAAATCATATATACAAATACCCATTAAATTGGAAGGATGTAAAGTGTAATTTGTTTAAAAAAAAAAAAAAAAAACAATTGAGTGCTTCATTGTATTGTTTAAATTGTTCAAATTTTAAAATAATATTTATTTTCATTAAAATAGGTTTTTATAGTTATTGACTTATACAGTCATTTCTTATTTAGACCACATGAACAAAACTTAGATACTTTAGGGATTTAAGGAATGAAAGTATAAAAGATGGTTATAGTTTAGAAAATAAAAGTGAAATTATTCCTTTTAAACAAGTGAAAAAAGCAAAAACTTAAGTGTTAAACCTAACTTAAAAAAGAAAAAAATATTCATCTTTTCTACTAATAAAAAAAAAGGAAATTAATTAATAAGTCCTATATTTTGGACTTATAATTTATATAGTTTCATATTTTTTTTCTAGTGATCCATTTAGTCCATTTTGATATGTAATGACTCATTTACCCATCATATTAGAGTGTTACATTTGAAAAAAGTATACTAATGAGTTTTTTAATGTCATATCATACCTGCTACGTTGAAATGTCACATTTGGAAAAAGTATACTAAAGGGTTTTTAATTTTTTACAGTGTCATATCATACTCGCCATGTTAGAATGCCATATGTCACGTTTGGAAAAAGTATACTAATGAATTTTTAGTTTTTTTTTAGTGTCACACCATACCTGCTACGTTCTCACATTTGAAAAAAGTATACTAATGAGTCTTTAATTTTTTTGAAGTGTCGCATCATACTCGTTACGTTATCACATTTGGAAAAAATACACTAATGAGTTTTTCGATTTTTTTAGAGTGTCATATCATATCCGTCACGTTGTCACATTTGGGCCACGTTGTCACATTTAGAAAAAGTACACTAATAAGTTTTTCATTTTTTTTGGAGTGTCACATTATACTTGTCACATTATTACATTTGAAAAAAATACACGAAGAGATTTTTAATTTTTTTGGAGTGTTACATTATACCCTCCACGTTGTCACATTTGGAAAAAGTACACTAAAGAGTTTTTAGTTTTTTTTGAGTAAAAGATTTAGAGTGTTACATCATACCCGCTATATTGGAGTGTCACAATAATACGTGTCACATTGGAATAACACATTATAACTGCCACATTAATAAAAGGGTATAGTCGTCCACCAAAATACTACCAAAATCGAAAATAAGACTAGCATGGAAAGAAACTCTCTACTAATAGGACTTAACAGATTAATAGAAAAAACTTGAAACTAATTAGAACACTTGTTCATGAGATGAAACTTATTGATAAATATCCATCAATTGACAATTCTCAAATACATCAATTTTTTAAAATTTAAAATAATTAAAAAAAGATAATGTCAAAACTCCTTGTAATAAAACCATCGTTAAGTTGAAATCCACTTATATCATAACACTTTCTATGACTCATTCTATATTTTTAACATTGTTATCTCCGAAAAAAAAAAAATAAAAAAATAACATGATGCAATTAAAAAATTCGTACAAAATTTTAAATATATTATATTTTCAAAATTTCTTACTTTGTACTCACTAAAGACTGAAAATTCTTTGAAAAAAAAAAAAAAGGGTGTCTCGTAGAAAAGTGACTTTTCTTTATTTTGTTTTGTTTTTTTTTTAAATCAACTTTTATCTTTTGTTGTAGGATTTGATTGAATTGAATTTTGAGGTAATTATCAATTAGTCTCATTAACTCTTACAACTCTTATCTCTCTCTCTCCATTTTTTCAAAAGCTTTATATCACCATTGTTTACTGCCGCTACCGCAATCATCGTCCACTCGCCATTTTTTAGATACCATTACTGTTTATTAGCTATCTTTACCATCACCAATCTACGAACCACCATCATAGTTCACTAACCATCTCCATCGTTGCATATCCACCACTATCATCGCAGATCTATACTCTATTGTCACTGATCTACACTTTATCGTTGTAAATTTACACTCTATCGTCGCCGATCTACACAATCACCATATCACTATCGCCTCATTTTTTGCTGCCACTATTCTCTATCACCATCGTCTTTGTTAGCCACTATTTTCCGACGACCTCATTTAGATCTATATTGATGTAGTTGATCAGATTGTAAAATTGACACTAAATGACTTTAAATAATGGAGATTCTCTCTCTCTCTCTCTCTCTTTTAAACCAGATCTATTGCAAACTAGATTCAAACTCAAATTTATATTTTAGTGATAAATTTGTTAGGCTCTCTTGTTCTTTGTGTATGTGGAAGAGGATAGTAGATTCTTATAAGTGAGTAAGTATGAGTAAGAATGATAGATATTAATGAATAAATTCACAGTAGTAAATTTATCAGTCTTACTCTTCTTCTTTTTGTGTGTGTGTTAAAGTTTATTGGTGTGTTTCTGTGAATGAATAAGTGAGTGAGTGTACATGTATGTGAGTGTGAGTGTAAGAGTGAAATGTAGTAATTGATCAAGTGGTATGAAAAAAATTAAGTGTTATCAGTGATTATTTATTATTGATATTTATCATCTTCTTTCTGCTATTTCCTTTCTTTTTTCACCACAAGATCTAAGGAGATGGTGGAAGTGGTGACGTAGTAGAGAATGATATTGTTTTTTCCTAAAAAAAATGGTTAGATAATTGTCAAAAATCATTGCTGAAAAAATATTGTCGGAGGTCAGAAGTGGTAGCTAGAGATTTGCTAACAGTCACAGACGGTGACTGGAGATGGTCACCGGTGATCGGAGCTGGCGACCAGACATGGTTGTTGGAGAAAGGGTGGACTCATTGCAAAAATTCAAGGGATACTTATGGGCCGCACATAGCTCTCAAGTTCATTTGGGATGAAGAATGAGAGGGTATTTTGGATATATTAATAGATAAAAAAAGAAGTAAGGCTCATAAGTAAATAAGTTTAGTCAATAAAATCAATCCATAAATACCCCTTGAATTTTTTACTCCAATGACTTGACAACAATCCATGAGGCCCAGTTCGACCCAATTATATAGGAATTGGTTTTTTTTTTTTTTGCAAGTATAATGTGGAATAGACCACTCAATTTTTTTCAGGATAAATTATCAACAGGTCCTAATAATTGGACTAAATTCCTATCAAGTCCTATTGAAAATAAATATTAATAAAATCATTGCTACAAATAATTTTTTGTGACGATTTTTTACATGTCGCTAAAAATTGACAATTAGTGAAATTTTTTTTATTAAGATTTTTATAAATTGTCGCTAAAACTTACAATTACTGACTTTTTCTGTGACAATTTTCAAATCGTCATTGAAAGTTGAAAATTAGCGACATTTTTTGTGACATTTTTTAAATTGTCACTAAAACTTGCAATTAGTGACATTTTTTGTGATAAAATTTTCAAACTATCATTGAAAATTAACAATTAGTGACATTTTTTAGTAGTATTGGATAAAAAACGCTAATAATTCTTAGAGAACCTATTAGATAATAAATCTATCTGTTAGGACCTAAAAGTAAGTTCTAAAAAAAAGTAAAATCTTATTTCCTCCTAGCTCAAATAAACAAAATCAACCTCTTACTCTTATTTTTAATGATGATTTTATTAGGATTTATCTTTAATAAGACTTGATGAAAATTAAGTTTAATTATTAAGACGTATTGGTAATTTGTCCTTAAATCAACCTCCTAATCTTATCTCATCTACTAAGGACAAATCTGTTGAATACAAATGCAAAGAAAGATACAGAGATATAATTAAGTCGGCATGAATAAAAAGAAGTTTTCGTTTGGTTAGTAATGGCCATAGGATTCAGGTATCCTTTTTTCTTTTTTTTTTTCGAGACAATTCTGTCAAATTTGTATTCAATGGATATGAGAGAGAGAGAGAGAGAGAGAGAGAGAGAGAGAGATTCGTAGCACTCAGTATAGGAGGATATCGGCTTCCCATATCGGAAGTTTGGGTGTATGTGTGTGGTGTTATGAGGGTCATGTAGGACCTCCCTAGTCAGCAATTGCCTAGGTGAGGTTTCTTTGTGGGGTCTCCCTTGTTTTTTCCTCACTCAAAAAGTATAAGAGGATATTTTATTTAAAAAAATAACATATAAGTTTATTTTATAGATTTATTTTTTAAACCGAATAATATGCGAGAGAGATTATTCTCTAATAATTTAAGAAGATATGAGAGAAAAAATTATCCTAAATAATCTAATTAATTACAATATCATTAAATTTGAAAATTAAAACCAACTTTTAAATTTAAATAACAATGCTCATCCTATCACATAGACCTCACCTTCACTTTTGTATTGTAGCACTCGGAAAAAAACGAACAGAGTACTACAACACAAAAATGTAGCATTCTGTCCGTTAACATCATGCTCATGGTTGTCGTATAGATATTTTAATTATTTTTTTGGACGGGAGAGTGTGGCATTGTGTCATGTTTCTAGAATGGGTTATTAGGCACAACGAACAAAAATAATATAAAAATAAAATATAAGATTTTAAAATAGTTTTTATTAATTTCAATATATTTTTTAATATAAATTTTAATATTAAACAATGTTCTAATACAATTGTTAACATTTGTTTTAAAAAATAGTTATTTATGATGATGATACAGTGTGTTCCAGATGGAACGGGTCGGACTGATCCACACTTCCCAAATTGGCGTCCGAGGTACCAAGCCCATAGAGAGACCTGCACAAGAGTTCAACGGGGAATGGGGAGTCCCCCAACGAATCCTCCGACGAGCAAGTTAGAAAGAGAGATGGAATGTAAAGATAGATTAGTGATAGAAAAGCTTAACCTTCTCATTGTCTTCGATGCCTGCTTATATCCTCTGCTAATGATTTCGTTGTCCCTTCCGACCTGTCACCTTGGCCGAAAGTCTATGCTCTAACTTACCTTGTTCATGGTGAGGCTGTTCTGTCTCGACAGGGAGGGGTTATCGCAATAAATGCTGTAAGGAACTCCATTAATGGCTGATGTACAGTGCAATAACTTTGTAGGATCTTTATCTGCTTATGTGGCTTGTCCTTCTCTTGTCACGTGTTTAGATGTCATTGGTTCTTAGTGCCATGTTGAGCTCCAGCAACGTTGGGCTTTAGTATTTGAATTATCTATTGGGCCCTAAGTGGTGGGCTATATCCTTTATGGGCTTACCCGTGTCAGTAATCCCCATTCCCAAGTGTAGCTTTAGTCCAACGAAGGGAATAAAGAAGAAAACAGTAGTGGCGGGAGATCGACGGGGCGAAGACCGACCGGAAGGTGGGCCGACAACGGGGGGTGACCGAGCGGAGGGACCGACCGTGAGGATGGCCGACCGCGAATGGTGACCGAGGGGAGGGACAGACCGTGAGGAGGGCTGACTGCAAAGGGTGAGTGGCAGTGCGCGGGGCTCGAGGGGCGGCGGGGCAGGTGGTGAAGTGAAGTGGAATAGACAGGGAAGGGGAAAGGGGCAGTGGATCGCGGTTGTACATGTAGCGGAATCCTGTAATGGGGGAGGTTAGGCGTTGGCCAAGAAACGAAGGGGTAGGTTAACATAGGGCGTTGAAAAGCCGGTTTTGGCAGATTTTTGAAAATTTTCAAACTGGCAAAATTTAATTGTGACCCTTGGAATACAGGCAAGCCTTGGGCTTTTGGTGTTATCCGCTTTACCTATCTTTTTGCAAAAAACCAAAACGTTCCAGAAGTAAATTCTTTTGTGTCGAGTGATACACCTTTGCAATATTTTGCGAATTACCTTGTACCAGCGTCTGAAGCTATACGCAGGCATACCAGAGAGATGGCTCGAGAGGATGTGCCCACTATGAGACTAGATGCATTGGGGGACGAGGACGAAGTGGATCTGGCAGAGCAATACAGGACGGAGAAACGAGTAGGAAGTGAGGGGGAGCAGGCAGGGCGACCCCGCTCGTCCACACTGATAGTGGCGGTGAAGCCAATCAGTCAAGTAGAGCCAGACCATTGGCACAAGAAGGTCGACAAATCGACCTTTACAGCGGAGGAGTTGGAGGAGATGCGCGGGAAGTATCAGATTCTCGCGGAGATAGAGTTGAAATTGCCGACGGTGAAAGAGAGGCCATCTGACGCCCGACCGGGGGAGTTTGCCCTCTATGAAGAGGCGTTAAAGGGGGGGTTGAGGTTGCCGCTTCCCGGGATAGTAGTGGACGTGTTGAATTGGCTGGAGGTGGCTCCGGGCCAACTGATGCCCAATGCGTGGAAGATTTTATTGGCCTGTGCAAATGCGTGGCTGAGGGCGAACGAGGGGGCTGCAATGACGGTGGACGAGTTTTTTGCATGCTACAAGGCTTCAGTCCAGCAAGAGACTTGGGTCACTTTACAAGCGGCAGCAGGGAAAGGTCTGGTAGTGGGGTTGCCGTTGTTAGTGAAGAGGTGGAGGCCGCGGTGGTTCTATATGTCCGCCAACGGGGGAGTAGGAGTGCGCACGGTGTGGAGGGTGCCAACCAAGTCGGTTGAGCCAAGGTTGGAGGCGGAGGCAGAGGAGAGGGTGAAAAAGGTGAAGGCATGGAAGGAGAAGGAGGGCGCCAAGTGGGATGACCTTGTTCAGCCCTTAGCCTTGTTTGCCTCAAGGCTGGGCCCTCAGCCGACCGATGGAGATCTTGTGCCGGCAGAACTAGAGGTGAAGAGGAAGAGGCAAGAGGCGGAGGATAGAACCACCTTCGCCAAGGCCGATCAGTACAAAGAGGCGAAGTTAGGCTGCCCGCCCAAACTAATCATGAGGGAATGAGTACGACCGCGCCCTAAGCCGCTGGGGGAGAAGGACCTGAGCGGTTTTGAGCCACGACCACCTTCAGTGGATCCTCTGAAGGAAAAGAGCAAAAGGAGGTGGAGGCTGTGCTGAAGAAGAAGAAGAGAGTAAGCGAAAGGGAGGAGGGGCCAGCCTTGAAGAGGATGAAGGAGGAGATGGCAGAGGGAACCCTTGAAGTGGAGTTGGAGGGAACAGTAAACGAGATGGGGAGTGCCTTGGGCCCTGAAACACAAGTGGAAAGTGGGCCGACTGACCCTAAGCAAGGGACAGAGCAACAGCCCAAGGGGGTTCTTGTGCCCCAAGGGAAAGGGGGGAGGGCCAAGTTGAAGACCGCCATTTACCACGCTCCAGCAGTGTCCGGGCGACTGGAGGGAGAAGGAGGTGAAGCTAGGACTACTACAGATCGGCTCTTGGGAGTAGTGGAGGACGTGGCCATGCGTTCGATGGCAAGTTTCACAGAGGCCGAACTGCTAAGGGGGTTGTGCTCAGCCCAGATGGAGGTGACGGCCTTAGCAAGAGCCTTACTGAATGAAGCGGCGTGCGCAAAAGGCAAAGTTAGGCTGCTGAAGGCAAAGCTGGAGGAGGTAGAGGCCCAGCTTGAAAGTTTAAGGAGGGAGACTGGGGGCTGGAGGAGAGCCGCGTGGAGTACGTGTGTTAGGGGGTTGGAAAAGGCCCAGAAAGCCAAGAAGATGGAGGTGTTGGTGATGGTGCAGGGCTATTCAGCAGACCGTGCTAATGCTGAGCTGCTCGCGACCAAGTTAGAGCTGGAGACGGAACGCTGCAAGGTGGTGTCACTCGAGTTCCAGTTGGCTGGTGAGTAGAAGAAGCTGGACGAGGCCCAGAAAGCCTGAACTGTCGCCAATGAAAGATGGGATGAGGCCATGGTCTGTAATGAAGATCTGCACACTCAGTCGATCAAAGAAAAGGAAGAAGCCGATCAGAAGATCGCTGAGTTGGAGGGGGCGCTGGCGAACGAGCGGGCTAAGTCAGTGGCGGAGAAGGCAGGGTTGGAAAAGATCTTGGAAGAGGAGAGGGCCAAGTTGGCATCTGAGAGGGCGGCGTACCTCGACCTATGTGTTGTAGCGGTAGAGCAGTTCAAGGGGTCCGCCGACTTCCAGATGGCCATTGATGCTGCCATCGTTAGCAGCTTAGCGAGAGAGGGGGATAGGGGGGGCTGGCCAGTTGGGAGCGACCGTTGGAAGTAGGAGTGAAGAGGAAGTGATCCAGAGCTTTCAGCGGTCGGACTTCTACAAGCATGAGATGGCTGAGTTCTGGGATAGTGGCTGGAAGACTTTTAAGCGTAAAGCAGAAGAGTTGTTCCCAGACTTAGACTTCAACAATGTGAGAATAGATGAAGACGATGTGGCCCAGACCCCTCTAGACGAGGGGGTTGACGAAGAAGACCTTGCCTCTAGCGAGGATGAATGATTGATGTAAATAAAATTTGTAAATAAAATTTTTGTTGTTGTTGTTGTTATTGTTTTTTTTTTTTGGTCGTGTAATTTCTGTAGTGAATTTATTTGTAAATAAAATAATGAGTTGTGCTTTTTCATGCTGTTGTCTTTATTTCTTATAGAGCTGAAAAGAATGAGAATGGACATGTAAATAAGGCTTGTGTATAAATCGTAGTAAAAGTTGAGAAGTAGGGAGCCAATCTAACTTGTGAGAAAACCATGACGCAAAGAATGTTAACAATAAAAACGTTGAAATGTAAAGGTATTAAAGTGTAAAAGCATGGACCTGGATTTTAACTAAGTATGGAAACTATACTATGCTACAATCATGAAGTTGCAAGAATGGCCTTGGCCGAGGCATCAAGTGACTCAGTCTGGTTGAGCCCTTCATGCTTAGTCTGGCTGAGGCTTTAAGTAACTCAGTCTGGTTGAGCCCTTCGTGCTCAGTCTGGATGAGGCTTTAAGTAACTGAGTTTGGCTGAGCCCTTCGTGCTCCGTCTGGCTGAGACTTCAAGTAACTCATTTGAGTGAGGCTGTAAGCAGGGTGTTAGTTGAAATACCACGCAGATAACTGAGAGATAAGATCGTTGTCATTTAAAGCGTAGCCTATTGATCACAAGTTTACACCATGTGAGAAAAGGACAAAAACATCCAAGTGTGTAGATTGTCAAAAAGAACATACAGCAATTGATCAATACAAAAATAGGGCATTATTGAAAATAACGCTTTAAGTGCTCGGCGTTCCATGGATGGGGGAGACCTCGATCTTCCATGTCCTGAAGTCGGTAAGTGCCTGGACGAGGTCTGGCCTTAACAACGTAAGGTCCCCTCCCACTTGGCTGCCAGCTTGCCCTCAGCCGGATTTTTGGTGGCAAGAGTTGCTTCGCGCAAAACAAGGTCCCCCACGGCGAACTCCCTCGGTCGGACTTTGCGGTTGTAGTGTGTTCTCATTTTCTGTTGATATGAGGCCCGCCTGACAGCAGTGGTCTCTTGGAGCTCTTCAATTAGGTCTAAGTCTGCCCGACGCAGTTCTTCAGTTAGTTCTGGACTCGGATGCAGAACCCTCGGGGTAGGTAGACCGATTTTCCCTGGGATGACCACCTCAGTGCCGTATGTTAAGCGAAAGGGGGTCTCCCCAATGGGGGTTCGGACGGTAGTGTAGTAGGCCCAGAGTACGTTGGTAATTCCTCAGCCCAGAGTCCTTTAGCAGCTTTCAACTTAGTTTTGATGATCTTCAGAAGAGAACGGTTGATAACCTCAACTTGGCTATTGGCTTGGGGATGACCTGGGGAAGAGAAACATGGCTGGATTTGAAGTTCTGCACAGAATTTCTTGAACTTGGCATTGTCGAATTGTTTGCCATTGTCGGAGACGATGGCTTGAGGGATGCCAAACCAGCAGACGATCGACTGCCAGATGAATCTGGTTGTGTTCTGCTCGGTAATTGTGGCGAGGGGTTCCACCTCCACCCATTTAGTGAAGTAATCAATGGCGACGATTGTGAATTTGGTTTGGCCGCGGCCGGTGGGCAATGGGCCAACTAAGTCGATCCCCCATTTGGCGAATGGGTAACGACTGCAAAGTGTGATCAATTCTGTAGGAGGAGCATGAGGGATGTTAGCAAAGCGTTGACACTTACCACATTTAAGCACGAATTCAGTGGCATCTTGATTGAGAGTAGGCCAGAAGTAACCAGTGTGAAGTATTTTGTGGGCTAGTGACCTGGCACCTGAATGATTACCACATACACCCTCATGGACTTCCCTCATCACGTAGGTCGCTTAAGCAAGATTGAGGCATCTCAGATATAGGCGTGAAAAGCCCTGTTTGTACAAGAGGTTGCTGATAAGAATGTAGTTGGACGACCGGGCCCTGATCTTGGCGGTCTGGTGTTTGTCGGCGGGCAATTCCCCATTTGTCAAAAATAGCAGGATATCTGCCGCCCATGGAATAGGTTCATTTTGGAGGAAGTGGACTTGCTACTGTTGTGGGGAAATCGCAGGGTGGGCCAGGTATTCAAGGCGGACGCCATGGCTAAGGTCTAACTGGTCGGCAGAAGCTAATTGAGCCATTTCATCTGCCTTGGAGTTTTCCGTCCAAGGGATGTGCTTGATGTGGAAAGTGTTGAAGAGGCGAGCAAAGGGGAGTGTAATATCCCTATAAGCCCGCATTGTGTCTTCCTTTGCATCGAATTCCCCCGTGATTTGTCCGACAATGAGTTGGGAATCGCTAAACATCTGTATATGGCTGACACCAATGTCTCTGGCTAGGCGGAGACCTGCTATGAATGCCTCATATTCAGCCTCATTATTGCTTGCGTCGAACAAGAAGCGGAGAACATACTTGAAATAACCACCCTCGAGGGTGGTGAGGATGAGACCAGCCTCACTGCCTTCTTTGCAGGATGATCCGTCGACGTTGAGGGTCCAAGAATGGGGGGTCTTCTGCCTCAGTGTGGGATTGTGGGGGCGGGGAGGCCATGGTTGGAGTGGGATTAGTGAATTTCAGGATAAAATCAGTAACAACTTGCCCTTTGATCGCCGTTCGAGGTCGGTAGGAGATGTCAAATTGGCTGAGCTCGACCGACCATTGCATAAGTCTACCGGACAGCTCTGGTTGTTGCATTATCTTCTTCAAAGGTTGGTCAGTGAGGACCACTATGGAGTGGGCTTGGAAGTAAGGACGGAGTCGTCTTGACGCGGTGACCAAGGGCAAGGACATTTTTTCTAGCAATGGGTAGTTCTGTTCTATGCCTTTGAGAGCCCGACTAATGTAATAAACCGGGCGCTGTATTGAAACGTCTTCCCTGATGAGGGCCGCACTGACTGCGGTGCTCGATTCGGCTAAGTAGAGAAAAAGGGGCTCACCCATGAGCGCCTGGGAGAGTAAGGGAGGGTTGGCCATGCACTGCTTCAATTGTTGGAAAGCCTCTTCGGATTCGGTTGTCCACACGAAAGTCTGCCGAAAAACTTTGAAGAAAGGGAGGCACTTGTCTGTTGCGCGGGAAATGAAGCGATTGAGGGCGGCGACTCTGCTAGTGAGCCTCTGAACCTCCTTAACCGTTCTGGGTGACTGTATTTCTATCAAGGCCTTGATCTTTTCGGGGTTAGCCTTGATGCCCCGCTGATTGACCATGAAACCTAAGAACTTCCTAGATCCTACGCCGAAGGCACATTTCTTCGGATTGAGCTTCATTTGATACTTTCGTAGGGTGTCGAAGGTCTCTCGCAGGTCGGCCAGATGATCAGTGGAGAGTCTTCTCTTGACTAGCATGTCATCGACGTATACTTCCATGTTCTGGCCTATCTGATGATGAAAGATGGCGTTGACCAACCGTTGGTAAGTGGCTTTGGCATTTTTCAACCCAAATGGCATGACACGATAATGGTAGGTTCCCCGGTCGGTGATGAAGGAGGTGTGTTCTTAGTCAGACGGGTGCATTAGATTTGGTTGTACCTAGAGAAGGCATCCATGAAGTTGAGCATTTGATGACCGACCGTGGCGTCAACAAGCAGATCTATGCAAGGAAGGGGATAACTGTCTTTGGGGCAAGCTCGATTGAGGTCGGAGTAATCGACGCAGAGTCGTCATTTACCGTTGTTTTTACGGACCAAGACCACATTCGACAGCCACATGGGGTAGTCCACGTTCTTGACAAACTGTGCCGCCAGTAGCTTATCCACCTTAGAGGCAATAAGAGCGTTGCGTTCCGGGTGGAAGATGCGCTGTTTCTGGCGGAAGGGTTGGAAATGGGGGTCGATACTCAAACGATGAGTGATGAAGGAGGGATCGATACTCGGCATGTCGGAATGGGTCCAGGCAAACACATCATTGTGTTTAGTTAGGAGGGTTGTAAGATCGGCCTTGGCTTGAGGGGATAGTTGGCTGCCAATCTTGGCTATTTTTGTCGGGTTGGTGGGATCGATGAGGACCTCGACAAGCTCTTCCACTGGTTCCCCTCTGACCAGCTCGTCTTCATCTCTGACGTTGAGTCCTTCAATGATCATAGCCTCCTTTAGCTTGACCTCTTTAAGTGAAGCGACGTAACATTCTCTGACCACGGTCTGCTCTCCCCTCACCGTGCCGACCCCAAGGTCGGTGGGGACTTTGACGGCAAGATGGAAAGTGGATGTGACAGCTTAGAAAGCATTTAGGGTGGTACGGCCGAGGATAATGTTATAAGCAGAGGGACAGTCAACGACGAGGAAGGTGAGCAACTTTGTGGTCTACTGTGGGTATTCTCCGATTGTGATGGGAAGATCGATGGAGCCTATGGAGGTCACCCGATCTCCAGTAAAACCGACCAATGGAGTTTGGAGAGGGAACAGACTTTCTTCCCCGACCTTGAGCTGGCGAAAGGCATTTAGGAAGATGATGTCTGAAGAACTGACGTTGTCGATGAGAACCCGTTTGACTTTGTAGTTGGAGAGGAGGGCAGATATGGCGAGGGGGTCGTCATGGGGGTAACGGATCCCTGTGTAGTCGGCCTCCGTAAAGGTGATGGGCTCCATTCACTACTTGGGCTGTTTGGAAGGGCGGTCCAATGTGGCAACTTCTTTGTTTGAGCCTTGCCTTATTTTTCTGAGTTTTGCCCATTGAGCCGAGCGGGATGGTCCTCCAGAAGCAAGCCCGCCAGCAATAACTCTGCTCTCTCCAACAGGGGGGGGCAGGGTTACCTTGTGCCCGGGATTGCTGTGGAGGGCGATCATGACCTTGGTTAGGTTGTGCGAGTTGTCGAGGAGGGGTGCGCCGGCGGTTGTTTCTGATTGGTTCAGTCCTTTGTCTTTGCTGAGGGCGGGCTTCCGTGAACCGACTGAGACGTCCCTGACGTATCAAGCCCTCGACTTGATCTTCGAGGTTAACACACTCCTCCGTATTATGACGTGGTCCTGATGAAAGCGAGAGTATTTGGACTGGTCTCGCCGGTTGAAAAAAGACCGTGACGGTTGGTGCCATTTTAGGGGATAATCTAGTTGGATCTGGTTCAGGACTTGTTCCATGGGGAAAGTGAGGGGTGTGTATCATTTGAACCGGCCGGACGGTCGGGTTGGTGCCGACCGGTCGGCTCGGGCTAGTCGGTCGGTATACTGGGGTGTTTGGTGAGTGTACTGGGTGTTTCTGGTTTCAAAGTCCTTTCTCTTCTCTCTAGGGGTCGGGTTTTTGGCTGTAGGATCTTGTCGGGCAGCTAAGGAATCTTCGGCTTTCATGTATTTTTGGGCTTTGAAAAGTAGGGTTGCCATAGAGGTCGGGGGGTTTTTGGAGAGGGAAAAAAAGAAATCAGATGATCGCAGATCGGCCATGAAAGCCGTGAGGATGACCTTGTCGTCGTTTTCCGCTACCTGCAGGGCTTCGGTGCTGAAGCGGGTGACGAAGCCGCGCAGCGACTCCCCCTCGGTCTGTCGGATGTTGAGGAGCTGGGTTGCCGGATGCCGCTTATAACGCCCTCAAAATAATACATATAAACCCATATTCTTGACATGCATAGACATAAGAGAATAAAGCATATTTCCATTCATCAGAGTGTTTAGTACAAAAGTATTACATGTTGACAACAAAAGTAAATGCCCTACGGGCTTACAACTTTCCAAGTCAACACTTGGGTTTAACAAAAGAAGAGTTCTAACTCTTTATACAAATAAGCCCTTGGCTTGAATCTGCATGTAATACACAAAAATATAACAACAAAAGTTCCTCCGCCTTTAAGCCTCCCAAGCTACGTCCTTGGAGGTGGCATATCACCTGTACCTGAAAATGATGTCCCATATAGGGTGAGCCAATGCCCAGTAGAGATATACTAAACCAATTATGAGAAATGACTAAAACATTAGCATTCGGTAAATGATCAACACTTGTGAACCAACTTACAACCCAATACAGTTCCATGACAATTATGTACATGTTTCAGTCCACTATCCTTTACTTAACCAATTTAATTCATAAACATGGCTCAGAACCTGGCCAAACAATTAGATGAGATAACAACTCATATAATAACACTTCCAATAACCACAATTCAATGAGACTACAGCTCATATAAAAACACTTCAATACTTCAATTAATACACATATTTGCTGTATTAATGGAGTCCATCCCCTATCTCCTCCCAAACAGGTTTGAGAGTCCATCCCCTATCTCCTCTCAAACTATGGAGTATATCCCTTGTCTCCTCCCAAACAATATACATAGACAATGTATTTAAACACTTATCATACACAATGATCAATCAATACACATATTCGATGTATTATTCCAACCGTCATATTCAATGACATATTCCAGATGATTAGTTTCAGTTTTCCTTAATCAACATACAGTGTCTACAACAATCAAGACTATCCTCCACCGATAGCCCAAATCAGTTATTTCTAGCAGATAATAAATGCATCAAACAGATATAATATCAACATTCTCATAGGTGAGTGATTAATTAATCCAACTACACCATTCAATCTCATAATTTCCCAATTTCATGAATTTCAACTCAATTTCATATTTCCACAAATTAATTATTCAACACAATTAGGGCATTT
This sequence comes from Camellia granthamiana, assembly GCA_036172215.1. Classification (NCBI taxonomy): domain Eukaryota; kingdom Viridiplantae; phylum Streptophyta; class Magnoliopsida; order Ericales; family Theaceae; genus Camellia; species Camellia granthamiana. Next base: position 47,314,798 of record CM069916.1, on the reverse strand, counting down.
TCCCCCTTTTCTCAAATATTGATCCTAAGACCAAATTCCACCAATTTGACTCACAAACTCATATTCCCAAAGTCTTATATGCACATGGAGCTTCAAAACACAAAACCCCTCTTTATATAATTACAAATCAAACCCTAACTTTTCCCAAAATTACCAAACAACACCATTTAATCAAAATGGCTAAAATTTACAAAACTCATAAGATGGAGTAGGATATCCCTACCTTAATTTTCGGAGCTCAAAGGAGGAGAGAGGTGAAACTCAAAGTGCTCCAAATCCACAAATTTTCAGATTAAAGTGAAGCCCACACCACACTCTATCTTTCTTACAAAGAGATTAGGGTAGAAACACTCTAGAAGTAGATGAAACCTTAGAGAGAAGGTGTATATAGAGAGAGAGAGAGAGCCGAATCTAGGGTTTGAAATGTAAAGTGTATCAAAAAGTGATAAAGGAGACTGCTGCTGCCAATTGATATAATCGAGGCTCGCTCGAGCGAATGAGTGGTCGCTCGAGCGACCAGACACAAAAGATCCTCTCTCGAGCGTAGAAAGTCTCACTCGAGCTAACAATTCGAAGCTTTAGGTCTGTAATCCAGAAGCACGCTCGAGCGAAGAAAAGCTCGCTTGAGCGAAGGAAAGCTCGCTCGAGCCAAGAAACACAACCTTCAGGTCCAGAACCAGACGCAGACGCATGCTTGACCGCAAGACTCCTCACTCGAGCCACTAGACACACCACTCAACTCTTGCTCGAGCGAAGGAACCTTGGCTCGAGCGACAAAAGTCTTGCTCGAGCGAAGACACCAAAATCTGGGCAGCAACCATTTGTTCCCAAACACAACCAACCTGTTACAAACCTGCCCAACACATCCTAAAACTCAAATACGAGGAATTAAAGGATGGAAAAGAAACATATACAATAATAGACATCCACGGAACCTAGTCCGGAATACAACAACCAAAGGAGAGAAAACCGGGATCTCTTTACCGCTGGCACTGGGCACCAATGAAATGGCTGAGAAAGGAGTCACTTAGGTGCTGGAAAGTGGAGACAAAGTTTGTTGGCAGTTGACTAAACCAGAGTTGAGCCGACCCCTTAAGTGTTACGGGGAAAGCCCGACACATGATCTCGTCAGGGAATGCATGGAGGACCATGAGGGTCCTGTAAGTTTCCAAATGGTCGACCTGGTCCGTTATGCCGTCGAAAGAGTCGAGTGAGGGCATTTTGAACTTAGGAGGTAAGGGTTTGTCCTTGATGGAGGCAACGAATGGTGAGTTGGTTGTGGTAGATGGTTTATTCTGTATGTTTTGCATGACTCCTTGGAGTTGGAGCTTCATGGCTCGGAGTTCTGTATCCCGGAGAGAAACCTTGTCACCACCGGAATGCAGCGGAGGCTGGACACTACTGGCCTCTCCCTCAGGGGTGGGTGCTTGGACCGATAGATATGGGACCCGGGGTGGTGGGTTCATATCTGGGGGAGGGGGTCGCAAGCCTTCGAAGTTGGGTGGATGGAGCTGCTGGATAGTATGGCTCGGGGCTCGTTTTTGGTTGGGTGGGATATCTGGAGGTGGTGGAGGAGGCATAGGAGGGTTTCTTTGGAGTAGAGCATTAATCAGGGCTTGGTTTTGCTCGGCCAGGCAGTTAATGCTGTTGGTGAGCTCGGTGAAATATTGCGGTGGGTTGTTTGGGTTAGGGGGGTCGGCTTGGGGATCGGCAACGTTGTATTGAGAAGCCATGGATCTAGTTGTGACCATCTACCTTGGTGGGTGGCAGGTAAGGATTATCAGGAGTGGGTCTCCGGCGACAATGAACACAGTTGCCAGACGGAGCAAAAAGGTTTCCTACAGACGACGCCAACTGATGATACAGTGTGTTCCAGATGAAACGGGTCGAACTGATCCACGCTTTCCAAACTAGCGTTCAAGGTACCAAGCCCACAGAGAGACCTGCACAAGAGTTCAATGGGGAACGGGGAGTCCCCCAGCGAACCCTTCGACGAACAAGTTAGAAAGAGAGATGGAATGTAGAAATAGATTAGTGATAAAAAAGCTTAATCTTCTCCTTGTCTTCAATGCCTGCTTATATCCTCTGCTAATCATTTCGTTATCCCTTCCGACCTGTCACCTTGGGCGAAAGTCTATGCTCTAGCTTACCTTGTTCACGGTGAGGCCGTTCTGTCCCGACGAAGAGGGTTTATCGCAATAAATGCTGTAAGGAACTCCATTAATGGCTGATGTGCAGTGCAATAACTTTGTAGGATCTTTGTCTGCTTATGTGGCTTGTCTTTTTCTTGCCATGTGTTTAGATGTCATTGGTTCTTAGTGCCATGTTAAGCTCCAGCAACGTTGGGCTTTAGTATTTGAATTATGTATTGAGCCCTAAGTGGTGGGCTATATCCTTTATGGGCTTACCTGTGTCATATGATAATTGAGGACATCACAATAATTTTTCCACAAAACCATTATTCATCACTCTATTTAGACAGTATAGCCAAGTTACTTTCTAGTTTTCCTTATAGCCAACCTCTGTCTTTTTGAGTTGCTCACTATTGTTAATAAGATTTATTTATTTATTTATTTATTTTTGGCACTTACATGTAAATCCTAATAGATGAATTTATTGTCTAATAGGTTGTATGAAAATTAATGGCATTTTTCATTAAACACTATTAAAAAATGTCAATAACTGATAATTTTCAGTGACAGTTTGAAAATTTTGTCACAAAAAATGTCACTAATTATAAGTTTTTGTAACAGTTTAAAAAAATTGTCACAAAAAAATTACTAATTTTCAACTTTCAACAATGGTTTGAAAAATTTATCACAGAAAAATATCACTAATTGTAAGTGTTAGCGACAATTTATAAAAATCATGACAAAAAAGTTACTAATTGTCAATTTTCAGCGATATGCAAAAATATAGTTACAAAAAATTATTTTTAGCAATGATTTTACTAGTATTTATCTTCAATAGGATTTTATGGGAATTAAATCAAACTATTAAAACCTATTGGTACATTACTCTAGATACATCATTTTGACCGGCCCTAAGACTTGGGCACTTTCTTTTGATTACCTGATGATAAAAATAAGAATGTGTTCCCCACAAAATTCTCGATAAGAAAGATGGAATTCTAGCTTTCTTCCTAACCCTAAACCTGTTTTGGCCAAGTGTTTAAGCCTCGTTCAAAACCCTCTTTCGATACTTTCTTTTCGCACCTTGTGTTAGTAATATAATATAATGCCTAAATATAGTGCCCCTTTCGGCTAATATAATATGTAATACAGTGCATTGCTTTTAGATTGTTTTTCGGCTCTTTTCATCATGAGCCATCATTGTCCATTGTCTGTAAGGATTGTATCTTCTCCTATATAAGGAGCCCCTCACCATTTGTAATATATAACATTCAATACAGATTATATCAATCAATTGAATACATACAATTTATTCTCTGTATTTCTTTTTTATACATTGAATTTATCATGGTATCAGAGCTAGGTTAAGAACCTAGTCATTCTGCTTCACCGGCGGGCGGCAGCCTCGCCTTAGCCATCCGCCGGACCTCTACCCATACCTTCACTCCGCTGCCACAAATTATTCTTCTTAATCTTGATCTTGATCTTGTTGTTGCTGCTGCTACAGTAGTTTCTAACAAATTCTATGGCAGAACTTCACCTTTAAGATCAGAGCATCATCACCATCATCACCATCATCCATCTTGAACAACCCCGGGTCGGACCTCGCCGGCGAGACCGCCGCCGCTATGGCCACGGCCTCCGTCGTCTTCCGCCACCACAGACCCACCAGCTTCTCGATCCTTCCGCCGTGCACGGCCTCACCAAGTTCTCCGATCTCACTCCGGCAATAGGAATCCATCGCTGCCGTCGCTTCATCGGCTTTGGAACACGACGGCCCTACGGCGTCGCCGCCATCATCAGCCCACGCAATCGCCGGCAACGACAAGGCCTTGAGCGAGATCCTCCTTCGCACCCCCGTGAAGTCTCTGGTTTTGTTGCTGCATGTTGGCACAAATGATCATTCTAGTTGAACCATCAATGGAGTCACCACCACAAGCTGGACTCAGCCTCAACATCGTCTCTCAGAAATTAATCAACCCATTTCTTGGCTCATCATCAAGTGCAGAGAGCTTCCCACGAACAGTGGTTCGTTCCAGCACACTTGGCTCATGATCAACGATGGTCTCCACTGTCTCGAGCTCTCCATTTTGGACAGCACTAAAGAAGCTATTGTAATGGGATTCTCTGCAACTCAGTCCCTGACCCATACACGTGCCTGCATGAACGTGCGCTCCATCTCTGTAGCATGTGCGCTCCTCAATAAATTATTCTTCTTTCCCATAAATCTCACCAACCTTCTCTCCACTATCTTCTTATTATTATAATATATTACCCACACTATTATCCTCTACTCACCCTACATCTACTGATTCAGGGGACAAAGCATATATATATATATATATTTTATTATTATAATATATTACCCACACTATTATCCTTCACTCACCCTATATATGCTGATTTTTCACAAACCTTTATTTTATTTTTATTTATATTTTTTCTATCTTTCTTTTTCATCAATATTTCAATATTCTACAACTCAGTTGGTGAGCATCATCCTTTTTCCATTCTCTTATTATTTTATTTTATTTTTAGTCCCAAAAAAAAAAAAAAAAAAATTCCATTCACAACCAACTCGTTTTCATTCCACAAACTTGTCATTTCTTCATGCTGGGATCAACCCCGATCACAATTTTACACCACAACCAAAAACAAAAAAAAAAAAAAAAAAATGCCATCCCAAACACCGGTCTTACTTTTTTGCCTCTTCTACTACTCTCTTCCTCTTACCTCGGTCTTGGGCGTCTCTTGACGGCACTGCCTCCGTGTTTCCCACGCCGTCGAGCACGTTCACTTCCCGTTGCTCCTCAAATGCCACATATGGCGGACCTCCGAAACGGAACATAACGGTGGCTTTCCGCTTCAGCTCTTTGTTTTTTGCCTTCAGAACACATATCTCTGCCCGTGCATCCTTATACATGCGCTGGAGCAGAGCCAATTGGGCGTTAAACTACTGCACCTCATTTGTCCTACTCTGAAGCCGGTGCGACAAGTTTGTGACCGCAGTCATGGTTTCTACGCATGACTTCAATGTATAATGATTGGCCTCAATATTCGATTGCGCTGCCATTATTTGCTCCACAGACAGCATAGGAAAGTTCAATGGAGCAAAACCAGGGGCGCTTGGTTGAGGTTCAAGGGCAACCGCATCGGTTATCTCTCTTGTGGATTCGTTGAAGTCTGGAAAGAGAGTGAGCAGACCACGGGAAGAAGAGGCCATGTTCTCGGTTGCTGAACGGGAAGAATAGGCCATATTCTGGGTTGCTGAGTGTTTTAGAGAAGCAGCAATTTCAGACTGGTAATTTCAGAAAGGGTTGGTTGCAGAGTGTTTCAGAACAAAGATATTCAGAGGTTTCAGACTAGTTTGGTTTGCATAGCCTCCGCCTCGGTTTATATAGACAATGACGAAGAGGACGACATGACGCTCTGTTAGTCACGTGCATCCCCGCGTGTCCGACGCGACTTTTGATGGCTCGCCGCTCGACAATTTCTGTCGGGCACGACTTTTGATGATTTGGGCGCGCTTTTTGAGGGCGCGACTTTTGAGGGCTCGATATATATATACATGTATATCTTTTGGGCAGCCTCTATACACAAACATACAGTGTATTCTACAAGGGTCCGGCAAGACTCTGTAAACTGTCCCGACATTGATTCCGGTTAGCTTCTACAAGGGTTCGGCAAGACTTTGTAAACTGTCCTGACATTGATTCTGGTTGGCTTCTACATGGGTCCGGTAAGACTCCGTAAACTGTCCCGACATTGATTCCGGTTGGCTTCTACATGGGTCCGGCAAGACTCCGTAAACTGTCCCGACATTGATTCCGGTTAGCTGCTACAAGGGTCCGGCACGACCATACAGTGTCTTCACCAACGGTCTGACACGACCATACAGTGTCTCCTATCCACTTTTATTTTATTTGTCAGTTTATTTTTACGTTTTGTTACTCTCTTCAAACTCAAGTTGATTGGTTCCTATCCTCCTTGAGTTTGAGGGGGGCTGTTAGTAATATAATATAATGCCTAAATATAGTGCCCCTTTCGGCTAATATAATATGTAATACAGTGCATTGCTTTTAGATTATTTTTCGGCTCTTTTCATCATGAGCCATCATTGTCCATTGTCTGTAAGGATTGTATCTTCTCCTATATAAGGAGCCCCTCACCATTTGTAATAGATAACATTCAATACAGATTATATCAATCAATTGAATACATACAATTTATTCTCTGTATTTCTTTTTTATACATTGAATTTATCACCTTGTTCCGAGTATTTTTGCAGTGTTCCAAGACTCATTTTTATACTTCAAAATGAAACATTTTCAAAAGGAAATTGAGCAAGGGACTGTCACGACCCTAACCCGCCCCCGTGGGTTAAGGACGTAACCGGCCAGTAATCGTGAGATTACCTACGGCCTCAAACTGTTCTAAATGTATTTAACAGAGTTAATGGGGGCTAAGCGGAAGTCAAAATTTAAAACTTTGTCCATAGAGCCGTGCTTATATGCACCTCAAACAACCATACTCAGATACGTTAATAACCCACATTAAAAGTACTGTAACACAAAGTTCATTACAGACAGGATCATACAAAACGAGTCAACCTATGACAGACTATGTACAGACATACACAAGGCCCTTGCCAACCAGACAAAACATAAGTACATAATAGAAGGGCAAGGATGGTCTCATGCGTGAGACACAAGGCTGACTCTCCAAAACTCATGTTGTTCCTGGCAGACTTCACTAGGGCTGGGTTTGTGCTTCTCTTGGCTCACCTACAAACACATGAATGAGCGTGAGCGATAGCCCAATGAATAATATCAAATACAAAATATTCATAACAAGGTAGATCAACGTGTTCCAAACGGCCTTGGGCCCAATTCATAATTTTAATAGATATATATATAACTATACGAAGTTTCAAACATTCCGGCCCTTGGCCCCTTTAGATTTCCATTCATGTCAAAACGACCTTTGGCCCATTCACTTATGTCAAAACGGCCTTTGGCCCATTTATTCATGTCAAAACGGCCTTTGGCCCATTCATTCCTGTCAAAACGGCCTTTGGCCCACTCATTCATGTCAGAACGGCCTTTGGCCCATTCATTCCTGTCAAAACAGCCTTTGGCCCACTCATTCATGTCAGAACGGCCTTTGGCCCATTCATTCCTGTCAAAACGGCCTTTGGCCCACTCATTCATGTCAGAACGGCCTTCGGCCCATACATTCGTAGCAAAACGACCTTTGGTCCATTCATGTGTAACAAAACGACCTTGGGTCCATTTATGCTCATCAAAACGACCTTTGGTCCATTTATGCATTCATATCAGACTTACGTCCACAATCCCAATTAGCAATTCGTAAGCTTATAAGGGAATAAATAATTGGACATTTAGAAGCATTCATACATCGATATTACTCACAGTGATCGGCTTGCGGATTTGCCCTGGAGCTGGACCCTACACATTTCATGAACACAAAAGGGTCACTAACAGTTCAATCCGTTATTCAATTCTCATATTCCTCTTTAGGCTTAATTCTTATCTCATTAACTCATTTACAATGCTTAACACATGCCTAAGAGTGCTTACACATGAAAGAGAATGGAAAACAGAGCACAGAATGTAAAAACAGAATTTCAAAAAACAGGGTCTCCGCTCGAGCGTAAACTTCCCCGCTCGAGCGGACCCTTAAGGCCTGCAAAAGTACTGGTTGCATGAAAATTACGCTCGAGCGTGGAGTACAGCGCTCGAGCGGAAGGCCTGTCTACAAAAGCTCCCCGCTCGAGCGGACACCAACCCTGCAAAAAGTGCTGGGAGCACGATTTTCCCGCTCGAGCGGCCATTACCTCGCTCGAGCGGACATCAAAATTCTGGAAAACCCAGATTGTGTTCTTGAGCTCCCTTCAACCATTCCAGCCACATTCCTTGCATACAAAGGCTCAAATACTACATATACACATACTAACACGATACCAATACCAATTTACAACATTAGAAAGCTCAATTTCTCAAAATAAATACATCCATGACTCAAATTGCACCAAACTCATTACTAACACAACCATTTCATGCATTCAACTCTTGTACCCTCATAATCTGTACATGCATGTGGTACATTATTCTCAATCTCAACTTATGTGATGAAGAGATGATCAAGAACATGATCTTCAACTAAAAACTCACATAGATCATGCATTTGGTGCTCAAATATGAAAATTCAAAGCAATTATATACATGCATGCAAACATTGACCTTCAATCCAACACATACAACTCAAATTCCTTTCAATTCTCACTTTTGACCATAAATCAACTTTGAATACACAAAATTGCCCATTAAACTCATGAATTACTCACCTAGCAGCTTTGATCTTCTAAGCTCTAGTCAATTCTTGAGCTAAATCTTCAAATTCCAAGGGTTGAGCCAACAATTACACAATTCTCTCCTTCCCTCTCTCTACAGCTGGCTCTCTCTATGTTTTGAGCCCCCAAGTTCAGTCAAATGAAGTGAATAAGAGAGAATAGGGAGTGTGGAGACTTACAACAAAACCCACTAAGGCCAAATAATATTAATAAGGTAATTGGGCTCTAATTTATCAATTAAATCAATTAATCTGGCCCGAATCAATTTTTCAATTAAATTTCACCGTAGGCTCTAAAAATTATGCCAATCACAATGGCGTAATCTATTTCGGGTTCTGTGGCCGATAAGGCCCTCAATTTAATTTCCAAAGCAGATTATTCAAACAGATTTTCCTACGATGAACAGATAGAGTTCCAAAATCACATATATCCACATAATGGCACATAAAATCATGTCAAAACATATAATCACATACGTATTAGGGACCAATTAACATAATATAGAACAGGGGTATCACAGGGACAGTGTGGAAATAGGAGGAAATGATGACAATTCTGTCGAAAAATTCTGTTTCGTGCAAAATAGTCAAGCCATGGCCAACATTTTGGTCGGCCAGCCAATTCATTGGCCGGCCAGTCAACTTTTTCTTCGGCCAACCAATTAGTTGACCAGTTAGCTAAGGAATTGGCCGGCCAACTAATTTATCTAGAAACAGAGCAGTTTCCGTATAATTCTTATTTAGTGCGTGTAGGTCATTCCACTATCCCATGTTTTGAGCCACCTATGCACAAAATGCAAATACACTCTATCTCCACCATCAATATAGTTGGCCTCTTCACAAAAAAAATGGCTAGAGCATAGGCTAAAGGCTTTATCCTTGTCACCCCATGATCCATTGCCTTCCACATTGTCTTCCACCTTCTTCTCCACTAAGTCCTCTACCATTGCCTATACAAACAAGATCAGATTATTGGAGTAGGGGTTGAGATTGTAGTTGAGAGAGAATTTTGAGCATTGAAAGAAAACTTCCCTAGCAGAGAGAATACTTGGCCAAAATTGTGAAACTTCCATACATTGTTTCACATCACCAACATATTGTTGTCTTGTCTTCCATTTTGAAAAATTAGCAAAAGTACATCATTGTAATCAAACTGTAAAGCTTTGAAAAAAGAAAGAGTGATTATCGATTGAAAGTGAGAATCAGAGAGTTAATCAATTCCCCCTACACAGACTATTAAACAACCCGATGAACACCATTTCCAGCAAGAATTCCGGATTTTTGAATTGAGGATTGGGAACATGTTTCATACACTTGGGGATGACAAATAAAGAGTTTGGAAATCAAGAAGTTCATCATTCCTTTGAAAGGTGAAATTTTAATTTCTTTCATTTTCTTGTGCTTTTCTTTCTTATAATGATCTTCTTACTTTAATTTCATATTACGTTGAGTCTCTTGCTTTAATTTCATATTGTAAGTCTCTTGTAAACTAACTAGGAGTGGTTAGTTGAGCCACATACATATTCCTTGCTTGCTCTTTCTCTGTTTCTGCAACAAAATAGGTTTTCTGCCACGCTTAATTGGCCGCCGGCCAACCAACTCATTCTGGGACAGAATCGTGCAGCCTTTTGATGTTGAGCAGAATAGATTCGATGGTTTCCAAGGCACCTGAAGCTTCTGTTTTTGCTTTATTTTGAGATATTTGTGAGGTTTCCTTATATTGTAATATTTTTCTTCCTCTCATCCTTTATTTGGATATGTAATAATTGAAAATGTTGTAATAATTCTCTCATCCCGCTTCCTTCTATCATGTTCTTTTACTTGCTTTCCTTATTTGTACATATGTAGTATATTTTGTTTTATCATCATATCCATGTTTTGCATTCATGTTTTATGCCTTAAGATTTGGCTAAATGTACATTTGTCGATTTAATCAATTCATATGTGATTATATACGCTACTTCATGTCTTGAGATGATTCACATGTCATATATTAGAAGTCGGATCTTTAGTTACATTTCATGAGTGATTCGCATTAGGATCTTGTATATGGGATCATGCATGTGGTTTTACTAATTTTGTTTTGTACCTATTTGTGAGACATCAGTAAATATGCAAGTTTTTTATGTGAGAATTAAAATAATATTAATTCAGAAAGAAGAATACCTCTTGCCATGATGTTTAAGTCTTTGAATCTTGTTCTTGAATGGTCAAATCTTAAATGTATAAACAAAACTCACTCACTGAACACTTTTACAGAACCATATGGGAAAAGTGGAAGGAACAGAGTTTCAAACCTATTCTATTCACAAAACAACGTCTGTGTTTGATGGCTATCACTGACATATATATAGATAGGCTTGGACCCATATCCAAGTGTAACTCCTTATAACTTCCCACCATCAGGGAAGTTGTAACGTCCTATGAAACCACCATATGGGATAGTGAACAGACATTAGTTACCCATTAACCATTAAACTAATTAAATAAATATAATAAATACATACATAAATAAATAAAACAAACATGTGGCATATGGGCCACTTTATGGATATTCTAACATTCTCCCACTTGGCACATATAACACATGTTGTTGACTGTCAAGTAACTAACAAACTGATTATGGCCATTAAATAAAAATACCCAAACCTTAGAGTTATAATACACGAATCATGGCGGTTATACTCTATCAATAGAGTATTTCTTTCCATGTATTACATTGTCTCACACTCGATTGTGAGAATTAAAATAATTTTAATTCAGAAAGAAGAATACCTCCTACCATGATGTTCAAGCCTTTGAATCTTTATCCTTGAATGATCAAATCTTGAATGTATAAATAAAACCCACTCATAGAACACTTTTACAGAACCATATGGGAAAAGTGGAAGGAACAGAGTTTCAAGCCTATTCTATTCACAAAAAAACGCTTGTGTTTGATGGCTATCACAGGCATATATATAGATAGGCTTGGACCCATATCCAAGTGTAACTCCTTATAACTTCCCACCATCAGGGAAGTTGTAACGTCCCATGAAACCACCATATGGAGTAGTGAACAGACGTTAGTTACCCATTAACCATTAAACTAATGAAATATATATAATAAATATAAATAAATACCATTAAACTAATTAAATATATATAATAAATATATACATAAATAAATAAAACAAACATGTGGCATATGGGCCACTTTATGGATATTTTTACATTCTCCCACTTGGCACATGTAACACATTTTGTTGACTGTCGGTTAACTAACAAACTGATTATGGTCATTAAATAAAAATACCCAAACCTTAGAGTTATAACACACGAATTATGGCGGTTATACTCTATCAATAGAGTATTTCCTTCCATGTATTACATTGTATCACACTCTCAACTTTATGTGGTGTCATGCTTTATGAATAACTTCTAATAAGTTATTCTGGGTCCAATGATCCCTATGGATCAATAGTCACAATGAACTGCATAGCATCACAAATACTTTAGGTGCACAAAATGATGCTTGTCACTAATAATAATCAAAATGCCATGACAACTAGAAAAATTAGTGGGCTAGCCAATCAGTCCCATGCCCTCAACGTATTTTGAAAACACCTTTACAGAAAGACCTTTGGTCATGGGATCTGTAACCATCATATCGGTACTAATATGCTCAATGCTGACTTCTTGCTTTTTAACACGGTCTTGAACAACAAGATACTTTATGTCAATATGCTTGCTTCGGTTATCACTTTTGTTATTGTTAGAGAAGAAAACAGCAGCCGAATTATCACAATAACCTTTAATGGCCTAGAAATTGAATCCACAATTCGAAGCCCTATGATAAAATTCCTTAACCAAATAGCCTGTGATGTTGCTTCAAAGCATGCTATAAACTCTGCTTCCATTGTTGATGATGTGATTATCGTCTCTTTGGCACTTTTCCATGAAATAACACCGCCTGCTAGCAGATAGACATATCCTAAAGTGGATTTTCTGGAATCTTGAAAACCCGCAAAATCTGATTCTGAATATCCAACCACCTCAAGACAGTCAACATGCTTGTAAGTAAGCATGTAGTCCTTGGTTCCCTTTAAGTACCTCATGATTTTCTTTGCAGCCTTCCAATGTTCCATTCCTGGATTAGTTTGGTATTTTCCAAGCATCCCAACTGCAAATGCACTGTCAGGTCGTGTACAAACCAGAGCATGCATGAAATTGCCTACGGCAGACGCATAGGAAATGCTAACCAGTTGTTCATTTTCCAAATCATTTTTTGGACATTGATTTAAATTGAATTTGTCACCCTTTAAAATGGGCGCTGCACTAGGAGTGCAATCACTCATCTTGAATTTCTCCAAAACTCTTTCATTGTAGGCTTTATGAGATAGTCCTAATGTCCTTTTGTACCTATCTCTGTGAATCTCTATGCCAATGACATAAGAAGCTTCACCCATATCCTTCATTTCAAAATATTGGAAAAGAAATTGTTTAATATCATGCAACAATCCCAAATCATTAGATGCAAGTAAAATGTCATCCACATATAGAACTAGAAAAATGTATTTGCTCCCACTAACCTTAAGGTATATACAGTTGTCCACAACATTCTCCGTAAAACCATATGAATATCCATAAAGTGGCCCATATGCCACATGTTTGTTTTATTTATTTATGTTTATATTTATTCTATATATTTAATGGTTAATGGGTAACTAACATCTGTTCACTATCCCATATGGTGGTTTCATGGGATCTTACAACTTCCCTGATGGTGGGAAATTATAAGGAGTTACACTTGGATATGGGTTCAAGCCTATCTATATATATGCCTATGATAGCTATCAAATACAGACGTTGTTTTGTGAAGGACAATAACATCTGTAACCCTTGGAGTTTTCCGCATAGCCTATGAAAAAACCACTAACTGTGATCAAAATACTGAGAATCACATCTTTATGTCTTAAGATGTTGTGGCTACTTTTAAAACAGAATAAAATTTTTAAATATGGCATAATTTATTAATGTGAGCAAACCCTTATAGTCACAATCATAGTAATATCACATGAAAAATCCCAAGACCAAACACATGTAATTCAATCTTATACTAGATTTTGCTTAAAAATTGGACCAAAATAAATTCCATAAGCCCAACACATAGTGTATACATGCTCTTATTTCACATGATTTTTTAATGCATAAATAATTACCTTAATGCATGTAATATAATATTACATTATTTTAGATAACAAGCCAATGAATCTCAAAAATTATAAAAATTGTAAAAGAACATGTTATAATTCACTGTATAAAATTCAATTAAATTTGCTCGCTACTTTCACATGCAACTACAATAAAATGTTTTTCATAACATGTCATTCCTACTATAATATTGAACAATAAATTAAATTGGCGTAGGTTTCAAAAGTTCAGGCTAAATATTGATCTACTCATAACCACATATACAGGACTAATTGTCTAATGCATATAAAGTTATCAGAATGCATAATATTTGATCAACAGTAAAACCATAATCACAAAAGTCCAAATATAAAGGAAGCAATTATAAATCAATGTGATCTCCACAAGTAAAACCCAATATAAGTTGATAATCTGCTACTTTCCATGTTTATTATACATATAAATGCACTAAATTAATGGAAAGAAAAATAGATTTTTAAAGAATAAAATTTAGATTTTAATAAAGTTGATCCCACTAGAAATCTATTATTAGAGATGATGAATAAAAACTAGAAACAATTTGGTGATTCAATCCTTCCGTCCTCTCCTTTTTTTTTTTTTTTTCTTTTTTTTTTATTTTTAATTACATAGCAAGATATGCTTTATACCCATATAGATATTAACCAATCTAAATTCCCCAAACCATTACACACTTGCAGAATCAATTTCGAACAGTAGAATTAAAATAAACAAGTTTCATAAATTCTCAAAGTTGAGAATAATAATTGAAAACAATTTTGGTTCTCTGATTCCTTATGCCATAGTAGTGTGCTAATGATCAGGCCATTATATTATATGGATAGCATAAACGAAAACAAAATAAAAGATGATCTAACAAGATTTGGCCTCCATAAATTACAGTAATGCTGAACAACAAACAGAAGGAGGCTCTAATACCAATTGTGAGAATTAAAATAATTTTAATTCAGAAAGAAGAATACCTCCTGCCATGATGTTCAAACCTTTGAATCTTCATCCTTGAATGATCAAATCTTGAATGTATAAACAAAACCCACTCACAGAACACTTTTATAGAACCATATGGGAAAAGTGGAAGGAACAGAGTCTCAAGCCTATTTTATTCACAAAACAACGTCTGTGTTTGACGGCTATCATAGGCATACATATAGATAGGCTTGGACCCATATCCAAGTGTAACTCCTTATAACTTCCCACCATTAGGGAAGTTGTAACGTCCCATGAAACTACCATATGGGATAGTGAACAGACGTTAGTTACCCATTAACCATTAAACTAATTAAATATATATAATAAATATAAATAAATGCCATTAAACTAATTAAATAAATATGTATATAATAAATATATACATAAATAAATAAAACAAAAATGTGGCATATTACATTCTCCCACTTGGCACATATAACACACGTTAATGACTGTCGGGTAACTAACAAATTGATTATGGTCATTAAATAAAAATACCCAAACCTTAGAGTTATAACACACGAATCATGGCGGTTATACTCTATCAATAGAGTATTTCCTTCCATGTATTACATTGAATCACACTCTCAACTTTATGTTGTGTCATGCTTTATGAATAACTTCTAATAAGTTATTCTGGGTCCAATGATCCCTATGGATCAATAGTCACAATGGACTGCATAGCATCACAAATACTTTAGGTGCACAAAATGATGCTTGTCACTAATAATAATCAACATGTCATGACAACTAGAAAAATTAGTGAGCTAACTAATCAGTCTCATGCCCTCAACGTGTTTTGAAAACATCTTTACAGAAAGACCTTTGGTCATGGGATCTGTAACCATCATATCGGTACTAATATGTTCAATGCTAACTTCTTGCTTTTTAACACGGTCACGAATAGCAAGATACTTTATGTCAACATGCTTGCTTCGGTTACCATTTTTGTTATTGTTAGAGAAGAAAACAGCTGCCGAATTATCACAATAACCTTTAATGGCCTAGAAATTGAATCCACAATTCGAAGCCCTATGATAAAATTCCTTAACCAAATAGCTTGTGATGTTGCTTCAAAGCATGCTATAAACTCTGCTTCCATTGTTGACGATGCGATTATCGTCTCTTTGGCGCTTTTCTATGAAATAGCACTGCCTGCTAGCAGATAGACATATCCTAAAGTGGATTTTCTGGAATCTTGAAAACTCGCAAAATCTGATTCTGAATATCCAACCACCTTAAGACAGTCAACATGCTTGTAAGTAAGCATGTAGTCCTTGGTTCCCTTTAAGTACCTCATGATTTTCTTTGCACCCTTCCAATGTTCCATTCCTGGATTACTTTGGTATTTTCCAAGCATCCCAACTGCAAATGCAATGTCAGGTCGTGTACAAACCAGAGCATGCATGAAACTGCCTACGGTAGATGCATAGGGAATGCTAACCATTTATTCCTTTTCCAAATCATTTTTCGGACATTAATTTAAATTGAATTTGTCACCCTTTAAAATGGGCGCTGTACTATGAGTGCAATCACTCATCTTGAATTTCTCCAAAACTCTTTCAATGTAGGCTTTATGAGACAGTCCTAATGTCCTTTTGGACCTATCTCTGTTAATCTCTATGCCAATGACATAAGAAGCTTCACCCATATCCTTTATTTCAAAATTTTGGGAAAGAAATTGTTTAGTATCATGCAACAATCCCAAATCATTAGATGCAAGTAAAATGTCATCCACATATAGAACTAGAAAAATGTATTTGCTCCCATTAACCTTAAGGTATATACAGTTGTCCACAACATTCTTCGTAAAACCATATGAAGTAATAACATTGTGGAACTTTATATACCACCGTCGGGAAGCTTGTTTTAGTCCATATATGGATTTCTTGAGCTTGCAAACTAAGTGACTATCTTTATCAGAACAAAAACCTTCAGGTTGGTTCATGCATACTTCTTTCTCAAGACCCCATTTAAAAATGCCATTTTCACATCCATTTGATGTAGCTCTAAATCAAAATGAGCTACTAATCCTATGATAATTCAAAATGAATCCATCTTAGAAACCGGAGAAAATGTATTATGATAATCGATGCCTTTTCTTTGAGTGAAACCTTTAGCTACGAGTTTGGCTTTATATCGTTCGACATTGCCATTTGAGTCTTTCTTGGTCTTATAGACCCATTTATAGCCAACCGCCTTAACTCTTTTAGGCAACTCGACAATTTCCCAAACTTGATTCTTAGCTATAGATTCCAACTCTTCCTTCATGGCATCATACCATAATTTAGAATCATCCCTATTCATGGCATTGGAAAATGAAATAGGATCATCTTTAGGTCTGATGTCAAAATCAGACTCCATTGAGTATACAAAATAATCACTAGAAATTGCTGACTTTCTAGCTCATGAGGATCTCCTTAATTCTATAGTCTCAATTGGGACTTGAGCTACAGGCTCTATGTTCACTTGTTCCTCTTGTGGTGAAAGTTCTTAAATTGGTTGATTTTCAAGAATATCGGGTTGATTATTTGGAAAGACAACTAATTCACCTATATTCATGGGTGTTATATCCGGATTCCGTGATTCTTTCCACTCTATCTTTCAAGGGTAACTCTTACTTTAGTATTTCTGGCTTCAATAATTCTAAGTGAATTTGAAGGACAATAACATCTGTAACCCTTAGAGTTTTCCGCATAGCCTATGAAAAAACCACTAACTGTTCTGGGGTCCAATTTCTTTAAATGTGGGTTATACACCCTCACTTCAATTGGGCAACCCCAAACATGTAAGTGTCTTAAACTTGGCTTCCATCCTTTCCATAACTCAAACGGTGTTTTGGGAACAACCTTGGATGGAATCCTGTTTAAGATATACACAGCAGTTTTCAAAGCTTCACTCCATAAATTTATAGACACATTAGAATAACTAAGCATGCTCTTTACCATGTCCATAAGTGTTCGGTTCCTTCTTTCAGCAACACCATTTTGTTGTGGTGTGCCAGGTATTGAATATTGTGCAATAATGCCTTCTTCCTTAAGGAACTTAGCAAATGGACCTGGTAATTGTCCCAATTCTGTGTACCTCCCATAATATTCTCCACCCCTGTTTGACCTCACAATTTTAATTTTCTTTTCTGTTTGTTTCTCTACCTTTGCTTAATAATCTTTAAAGGCATCAAGTGCCTCGGCCTTATCAAACAAGAGGTAGACATACATGTATCGTGTGAAGTCATCAATAAATGAGATAAAATATCTCTGACCATTCAGACAAGGTGGAGTAAATGGTCCACAAATATTAGTGTGTATGATTCCAAGAATTTCCTCACTCCTTTTGGCACATTTACTGGTCTTGTTGGTCTGCTTTCCCTTTATGTAGTCCACACTAGTACCAAAGTTAGTAAAATCAAGAGTCGGAAGGACTTCATCATTAACCAACTTCTTTATTCTCTCAATGGAGATATGTCCCAATCTCTTATGCCAAAGAATAGAGAAGGACTCATCAAAAATATTACGCTTAATGCCAATATCACCATGCAAGGTTAAAAGATTTTGTTCAAAAAGTAGGATCCAAATTTAATTTGTACAAACCATTAATTAAAGTACCAAAGCCTACAAAAACAGAGTCTTTAAACAAATTAAAATTTGCACCAACAAACTGAAATTCAAATCCAAACGGTATTAGTCTAGAAACAGAAATTAAATTTTTTTTTTTTGTTGAAAAAGATGGAATGTAAAATGCGTTTTCAAGATCCAAAACAAAGCCATTTTTTAAAACAAGTCTAAAAGTTCCAACAGCTTCGACGTGCGAACGCATCCCATTGCCCAAATAGATGCCTTGTTCACTTCCCGTCGGTTTCCTTAGGCTGAGGAAGCCTTGCGTGGTATTAGCAATGTGAATTGTAGAACCTGAATCAATCCACCACTCATATTGATGAGTATTAACAAAATTAGATTCATAACACACAAAGCAAATCCAAGAATGGAACATTGGACGGCTGCAGAGAAAATCGTAAGGTACTTAAAGGGAACCAAGGACTACATGCTTACTTACAAGCATGTTGACTGTCTTGAGGTGGTTGGATATTCAGACTAGGATTTTGAGGGTTGTCAAGCTTCCAGAAAATCCACTTTAGGATATGTCTATCTACTAGCAGGCGGTACTGTTTCATGGAAAAGCGCCAAAGAGACGATAATTGCATCGTCAACAACGGAAGCAGAGTTTATAGCATGCTTTGAAGCAACATCACAGGCTATTTGGTTAAGGAATTTTATCACAGGGCTTCGAATTGTGGATTCAATTTCTAGGCCATTAAAGGTTTACTGTGATAATTCGGCTGCGGTTTTCTTCTCTTACAACAACAAAAGTGGTAGCCACAGCAAGCATATTGACATAAAGTATCTCGCTGTTCGAGACCGTGTTAAGAAGCAAGAAGTCAGCATTGAGCATATTAGTACCGATATGATGGTTGCAGATCCCATGACCAAAGGTCTTCCTGTAAAGGTGTTTTCAAAACACGTTGAGGGCATGAGACTGATTGGTTAGCTCAATAATTTTTCTAGTTGTTATTTTATTTTGTTTTGTTATGACATTTTGATTATTATTAGTGAAAAACATCATTTTGTGCACCTAAAGTATTTGTGATGCTATGCAGTCCATTGGGACTATTGATCCATAGGGATCATTGGACCCAGAATAACTTATTAGAAGTTATTCATAAAGAATGACACCACATAAAGTTGAGAGTGTGATACAATGTAATACATGGAAGGAAATACTTAATTGATAGAGTATAACCGCCATGATTCGTGTATGATAACTCTAAGGTTTGGGTACTTTTATTTAATGGCCATAATCAGTTTGTCAGTTACTCGATAGTCGACAACATGTGTTATATGTGCCAAGTGGGAGAATGCAAGAATATCCATAAAGTGGCCCATATGCCACATGTTTTATTTATTTATTTATATTATATATATATATATTTATTATATATATTTAATTAGTTTAATGGTTAATAGGTAATTGACGTCTGTTCACAATCCCATATGGTGGTTTCATGGGACCTTACAACTTTCCTGATGGTGGGAAGTTATAAGGAGTTACACTTGGATATGGGTCTAAGCCTATCTATCTATATGCCTGTGATAGCCATCAAACACAGACGTTGTTTTGTGAATAGAATAGGCTTAAAATTCTGTTCCTTCCACTTTTCCCATATGGTTATGTAAAAGTGTTCAGTGAGTGGGTTTTGTTTGTACATTCAAGATTTGATCATTCAAGGATAAAGATTCAAAGGCTTGAACATCATGACAGGAGGTATTCTTCTTTCTGAATTGAAATTATTTTAATTCTCACAATATTCAAAGGCTTGAACGTCATGGCAGGATGTATTCTTCTTTCTGAATTAAAATCGATGCAATTATCGTCTTTTTGGCGCTCTTCCATGAAACAACATCGCCTGCTAGCAGATAGACATATCCTAAAGTGGATTTTCTGGAATCTTGACAACCCGCAAAATCCGAGTCTGAATATCCAACCACCTCAAGACAGTCAACATGCTTGTAAGTATGCATGTAGTCCTTGGTTCCCTTTAAGTATCTCATGCTTTTCTTTGCAGCCTTCCAATGTTCCATTCCTGGATTACTTTGGTATTTTCCAAGCATCCCAACTGCAAATGCAGTGTCAGGTCGTGTACAAGCCGGAGCATGCATTAAACTGCCTATGGCTGACGCATAGGGAATGCTTACCATTTGTTCATTTTCCAAATCATTTTTCGGACATTGATTTAAACTGAATTTGTCACCCTTTAAAATGGGCGCTACATTAGGAGTGCAATCACTCATCTTGAATTTCTCCAAAACTCTTTCAATGTAGGCTTTATGAGACAATCCTAATGTCCTTTTGGACCTATCTCTGTGAATCTCTATGCCAATGACATAAGAAGCTTCACCCATATCCTTCATTTCAAAATTTTGAGAAAGAAATTGTTTAGAATCATGCAACAATCCAAAATCATTAGATGCAAGTAAAATGTCATCCACATATAGAACTAGAAAAATGTATTTGCTCTCACTAACCTTAAGGTATATACAGTTGTCCACAACATTCTCCATAAAACCATATGAAGTAATAACATTGTGGAATATTAAATACCACTGTCGAGAAGCTTGTTTTAGTCCATATATGGAGTTCTTGAACTTGCAAACTAAGTGACTATTTTTATCAGAACAAAAACCTTCACGTTGGTTCATGTATACTTCTTCCCCAAGATCCCCATTTAAAAATGCCGTTTTCATATCCATTTGATGTAGCTCTAAATCAAAATGAGCTACTAATGTCATGATAATTCGAAATGAATCCTTTTTAGAAACTGGAGAAAATGTATTATGATAATCGATGCCTTCTCTTTGAGTAAAACCCTTGGCTAGAAGTCTGGCCTTATATCGTTCGACATTACCATTTGAGTCTTTCTTGGTCTTATAGACCCATTTACAACCAACAGCTTTAACTCCTTTAGGCTACTCGACAATTTCCCAAACTTGATTCGTAGCCATAGATTCCAACTCTTCCTTCATGGCATCATACCATAATTTAGAATCATCCCTATTCATGGCATTGGAAAATGAAATAGGATCATCTTTAGGTCCGATGTCAAAATCAGACTCCATTGAGTATACAAAATAATCACTAGAAATTGCTGACTTTCTAGCTCGTGAGGATCTCTTTAATTCTGTAGTCTCAACTGGGACTTGAGCTACAAGCTCTATGGTGACTTGTTCCTCTTGTGGTGAAAGTTCTTGAATTTGTTGATTTTCAAGACTATCCGGTTGATTATCTTGAAAGACAACCAATTCATCTATATTTATGGGTGTTGTATCCGAATTCCGTGATTCCTTCCACTTGATCTTTCGAGGGTAACTCCCACTAGGGTCAACTTCCTCAATAAACTTAGCATTTCTGGCTTCAACAATTCTAAGTGAATTTAAAGGACAATAAAATCTATAACCCTTGGAGTTTTCCGAATAGCCTATGAAAAAACCACTAACTGTTCTGGGGTCCAATTTCTTTAAATGTGGGTTATACACCCTCATTTCAACCGGACAACCCCAAACGTGTAAGTGTCTTAAACTTGGCTTCTATCCTTTCCATAACTCAAACGGTGTTTTGGAAACAACTTTGGATGGAACCTTGTTTAAGATATACACAACGGTTTTCAAAGCTTCACTCCATAAATTTATAGACATATTAGAATAACTAAGTATGCTCCTTACCATGTCTATAAGTGTTCGGTTCCTTCTTTCAGCAACACCATTTTGTTGTGGTGTGCCAGGCATTGAATATGGTGCAATAATGCTTTCTTCCTTAAGGAACTTAGCAAATGGACCTGGTAATTGTCCCAATTCTGTGTACCTCCCATAATATTCTCCACCCCTGTCTGACCTCACAATTTTAATTTTCTTTTCTGTTTGTTTCTCTACCTCTGCTTTATAATCTTTAAAGGCATCAAGTGCCTCGGCCTTACCAAACAAGAGGTAGAGATACATGTATCATGTGAAGTCATCAATAAATGTGATAAAATATCTCTGACCATTTAGACAAGGTGGAGTAAATGGTCCACAAATATCAGTGTGTCTGATTCCAAGAATTTCCTCACTCATTTTGGCACCTTTACTGGTCTTGATGGTCTGCTTTCCCTTTATGCAGTCAACACAAATACCAAATTTGGTAAAATCAAGAGTCGGAAGGACTTCATCATTAACCAACCTCTTTATTCTCTCAATGGAGATATGTCCCAATCTTCTATGCCAAAGAATAGAGGAGGACTCATCAACAATATTACACTTAATGCCAATATCACCATGCAAGGTTAAAAGATTTTGTTCAAAAACATGATCCAGATTTAATTTGTACAAACCATTAATTAAAGTACCAAATCCTACAGAAACAGAGTCTTTAAACAAACTAAAATTTACACCAACAAACTGAAATTCAAATCCAAACGGTACTAGTCTAGAAACAGAAATTAAGTTTTTTGAAAAGATGGAATGCAAAATGCATTTTCAAGATCCAAAACAAAGCCATTTTTTAAAACAAGTCTGAAACTTCCAACAGCTTCGACGTGCGAACGCATCCCATTGCCTGAATAGATGCCTGGTTCACTTCCCGTCGGTTTCCTATGCTGAGGAAGCCCTGCATGGTATTAGCAATGTGAATTGTAGAACCCAAATCAATCCACCAATTATATTGATGAGTATTAACAAAATTAGATTCATAACACACAAGAGATACGAGATTACCTTTCTTCTCAAGCCATTTCTTATACTTGGGGCAGTTTTTCTTCATGTGACTCTTTTTCTTGCAGAAGAAGCATGCATCCTTATTGCTATGATTTTTAAATGGCACTTTACCAAGCTTATTCCATTTCTGATCACCTTTGCCCTTTTTCCATTGCCCTCTTTTATGTGTTGCTAAATGAGCACTTTCCACTTTTCCATGCTTCAATCTCTCCTCCTTTTGAACACACATGGTCAAAAGTTCACTGATAGACCATTTTTCCTTCTGTGTGTTGTAAGAAATTTGGAATGCTCCATATTCCACAGGAAGAGAATTGAGTATGAAATTGACAAGGAATGACTAAGAAATCTCAATCTCTAAGGACTTAAGACAAGCTGCAATGTCCCTCATTTCCATAATGTGCTCACGCACACTCCTAGAATTGTTATGCTTCATTCCTGATAGTTTGTTCATTAGGGTGCTTGCCAATGCTTTGTCAGAACTAACAAATTGCTCTTCAATAGCCCTTATGTAGTTCTTGACCTATCAGATGGTGGGATTGAGCCCCTAATGCTCTGGCTGATATGTGACTTTATGAGCATTAGGCTTAAGCGATTAGATCGCTCCCACTTATCATAAGAACTCTTTTCTGCAGTGGAACTCTCGACCGTGGGTTCAGGAAATTCATCCACACGGAGTGCTAGATCGAGGTCCGTGCACCCTAATGTTAGAAGGATTTTGTCCTTCCAGTCCGAAAAATTATCATCGTTCAAGAATGGAATACGAGAAGACTCATTAGACAGTATAGAGGTAGAAATCATTACAATTACCAAGAACATCATTAATGCTTTGAAACAATAACTATAGTCTGAATCAACTAATGTCAAATTCAGTAACAAATCTAAACCTTCTTGTGGATAGAGGTCACTAAACTGTATTAGATTTGCTATTACTTTATAATAAGACTAATGGGTTCCAAAATATTTAAGGAAAAGAAAACTCATACCTGTGGGTTTAGAGTGTTCAATCCCTTTAATACCCAATCCATTATCTTATTCCAATTAAATTTCATAAATAATTACTTACTGTGGGACCAAGAAATTATTTATAAAACATAATTGCAATGTAAAAATGTCAAATTAATTTTTAACTTTATGTGATCAAAAAACTGAGGATCACATCTTTATGTCTTAAGATACTGTGGCTACTCTTAAAACAAAATAAATTTTTTAAATATGGCATAATTTATTAATGTGAGCAAATCCTTATAGTCACAATAAATACATAATTTTTTAATGCACATAATGTATAATACATACAATCAGAGTAATATCACATGAAAAATCCCAAGACCAAACATATGTAATTCAACCTTATACTAGATTTTGCTTAAAAATTGGACCAAAATAAATTCCATAAGCCCAACACATAGTGTATTCATGCTCTTATTTCACATGAATTTTCAATGCATAAATAATTACCTTAATGCATGTAATATAATATTACATTATTTTAGATAACATGCCAATGAATCTCAAAAATTATAAAAACTAAAAGAACATGTTATAATTCACTGTATGAAATTCAATTGAATTTGCTTACTATTTAAACATGCCACTATAATAAACAAAATATCCTTAACAGCATGTTAAAATTTCTTTATGAAAATTCTAGAAATAAATTTAAGTCTTTCATGCATTTTAAAATAAACCAAATAAATCCAAATAAAACATGATAATTTCTAGAATTTATACAAAATAAGAGGACGCAGTTTTTATTTTATTTTAATGATTGTCAATAAATAAAAATCAATACTTAATGATATACACTAATTTTCCAAGATGAAATAGATTCAGAACAGGAGTAATTTTAGATGCAAATACTACAATCACATAACAGAATGAATTCTACTAATCCCTTTAAGTAATTCATCATGCAATAATTCATCTTTGATAGACATCAAATTAATATTTTAATCCATCAAGTTTCATATACATATATATATATATATATTAAGATGAATCAAACAATGAATATTTATTCTGATAATTTAAACTTTAAATAATGTTAAACTGTATGGCACAATCACAAGTCATGTATAATGATGGCACCATGTTGACTGAAACTTCACTATTAAGTATTAGACTATCAATTTTATATTCAAAAGTATGATGGCCTGCAAGTTCCAAAACCTTCTTGACAGAAGAAACTAAACAAACGGCTAAAAGCAGAGACGTGATGTACTTAGATTGATCAAAATATTAGGAAGGGTAAACCAAAATAATATATTATAGCCAACAAAACAAATCGAACACACGAAGAAAACTATCATGTCGAAATCATAACGGAACAGAGGCCTAGCAAGTGTATAAAACAGAACGCAATAAGATTTGGTCTCTATGACATACAATAATGCTAAACAACAAGGACAGAAGGTGGCTCCGATACCAATTGTGAGAATTAAAATAATATTAATTCAAAAAGAAGAATACCTCCTGCCATGATGTTCAAGTCTTTGAATCTTGTTCTTGAATGGTCAAATCTTAAATGTATAAACAAAACCCACTCACTGAATACTTTTACAGAACCATATGTGAAAAGTGGAAGGAACAGAGTTTCAAGCCTATTCTATTCACAAAACAACGTCTGTGTTTGATGGCTATCACATGCATATATATATAGATAGGCTTGGACCCATATCCAAGTGTAACTCCTTATAACTTCCCACCATCAGGGAAGTTGTAACGTCTCATGAAACCACCATATGGGATAGTGAACAGACATTAGTTACCCATTAACCATTAAACTAATTAAATATATATAATAAATATATACATAAATAAATAAAACAAACATGTGGCATATGGGCCATTTTATGGATATTCTTACATTTTATGCTTTAGCATTCCGCTTGTGTGTGTTTTTCTTACTATGTTTAGCATTCTATCATAAGGCTATTTTCTTTCTTGATATAACTATATGAATGCCGGTAGATAGGGGTTGTGTTGGTTAATTTGGAATGATATTGACTTTCATGTTTATAAACTCTATTTCTTTGAGTTGTACATCTTCAAAACCTTTTCAAAATACATGAAATCGAATTGTTCCAAAATGAGTGACATGATTTATACTTGTTTGCTTTGCATAGTAATTTTTAGGATTTATTAAATAATCAGAATATGAACATATAAAGATAATAAAACTCATATCATGTTTAGTAGAGTCTGATCTTTTGATCAGGTGAGTGGGAGTGCTCAATTAATGACCTTCTCCCCCATTATACCTAAGGTTCTGAGTGAGCCAAGCATCTTTGGTTATGACAAACAGTGGCCTTGGCACGAGTCATGGGTTTCCTAATTTTCCAAAATATTGGGTGGCGATTCTAAAAGCTGATAACGCAGTCCATCTTTGGCTAAGGTTTTGCAATAAAATGAATTTTTTTATAAAATTTGCCGGATTTGGACTCTCATCTATGTTTCACATTGCACTAGTGAAACTAGATCAAAGAAGTCAATGGTTCGAACTTCTTAATGCGCGCAGGTATCCCCCGGACATGTTACCCTTACCCTTATATTCATCTTTGAAATTGTAAGAAAATACAATTAATCATATATCTTTGAGTAAGGTTGAAGTGAAAGGACCAAAACTAATGCAAATAATGAGTAGATATTGAAATAAATGAAAATATATATACATTTGAGTAGAAAATGGATGATAACATTATTTTTTCATTTATGTGATAAATAAATTATTGATGAAAAATGGCTAATGTGAATTAAAACATAAAAGTAGACTAATGTAATTATGTCAAAAATATAAAACATATTGTAGTTCCGTTTGGCAAATTGTGTAGGGGTTAAAATAGCCAGTAAATGAAAACACTAAATCACTGGCTTATTGTTGTGTTTTTTTTTTTAATTTTGTTGTTGCTTGGTTGTTTGTTGGTTTCTTACCAACCTTGGGGATGGTGCTAGCGAATGATTGGGTAGCTCTTCTGGTGAAAAAAATTATTGGTTGATCCTGAGACACCACGTGGCCATGCCCTAGGACAATCACAAACCGCCATGTCCCCTCATGTTCTCCAATCAACTAATACAAAAATTGTGAGACCCACCCCCTCTACCAATTAGAACCCACCTAGGGCACCACGTCGCTGTGTCCTAGGATCAATGAATAACTTCTATACTCGTGGTGCTAACCTAGTTGGGATGGTATAGGTTTACTGTGATACTTTTTGTGCTTCCTCCAATTTATTGATGTCTCTCCATCGTTTGTATGATTATTCATCAATAAAGATCCTGTTTTTGGTTGATTAAAAAAAAAAAAAAATCACTCTTTCTATTTTTTTGTAATTCTTTTTGAAAAAAATTAAAAAGTCAACTAAAATAATCTATTCCCAAACACCTTAATTTCAAGAGAAGTGACTCTAATTTTCCCAATCAAATAAAACTTGGCTGACCACTCCTTCAAGTTGGCTTGGTCATCACTATAATATATAAGAGTTTTAGAGACTAGTTTTTTTGTCTCTAGAAATATAAATCTTGTTGCAAAAAATATTTAGGGATTAATTTTAGTTGTTGCTGTTGGAAAAATGGTTTATTATAGGCATATTTTTGAGCCCAAATTTGAGTGGGCCCCAAACGTTGTTTGGGGTGGGTCCGAAGAGGTGAAGACAGAATATCAAAACCATTTATGAGTGAATGGGAAGTTGACGTCGTTTTCGGGTCTAACATTAATTTTTTAGATAAAATTCATTTGAATTTTTTCAATAAAATTATTGTGGGAATTTAATTTAATTCTAAATTCAAATTTTGGGTTCTTGAGTGGTTTCCTAAAGTTTGTAATTGAGGGAATTTAATTTAATTCTAAATTTAAATTTTGGGTTCCTAAGTGGTTTCTTAAAATTTATACCTCTTTTCTTTATTTATTAAACTATTCAATTTGTTATATATATATATATATTTCAAATAGTTTAATAAATAATGTACCAATAACTTTTTTAAACTTTGACCAACGGTTGCTTTTTCAAAAGTTTGAATAAAAGACCAACGGTTGCTTTTCCAAAAGTATGAATAAATATTGTTCATTGGCATACGGTCAGAATCTATTTATAACAGGTCGCACCTTTTTGGACCTCTATATTTTGTCTATAAATACAAATCCCTTTCCAGCAGTCCAGTGTGATCCCAAAAATCAGTTTGTTCCTTTGTTACTGTCCAGTTTGTTATCTTTGGTGCATTGGTGCATTATTCTTCATTTTAGTATTAGAATAAAATTCAGAGAGTTAGAAGACAGGTTTGGTTCACCGAACAAATTGTTTGGAATACTACTATAATTTGTGAAGATCATTATATTCTGGGAGATAGACGCCACTCAACCGTAAGTACCGTAGCGGGGCGAATTTGTCTTAAGGACAGAGTGTCACACACTTGACTTGGTCTTAATTTTAATTCGGTTCGATAAATAAATCTGGTGTGTTATTTATTTATTTTGTTTGAATTTATTTCAAGTTATTTTATATACACAGAAGATTGTTCAAAAAAATCTTAAGACAGATTCGAATTATTCTGTTTACAGAATTTTTCGTTTGTTTCCTTTTCTCTTTCTTCTTTTAAGTAAATTATTTTCTGTGGATTTACAAAATAATATTCTAGTTTGAAAAACAAATAGTCTTTTCTTTGACAACTAGTAGTACGATACTAGTGTCATTAACAATTCAGAATATATTTTTGTGGAATTTTGTCAGAAAATTAATTTTAGTTTTTAGAATTTATTTTCTGAGTTTTCATTAATTAAAATTCTGTTTCAGTATTTTAATTATTGGAGTGTAACAAGAGATTTAAATTTCTTGTGTGGAAATAATTTGGTTAAATAAAATTTTATTTTATTTCCAAATTAATTGAAAAATAAAAGTTATATTCTTATTTCTTTTATTTTACAGAATTTAATTTTCTGTGTGGAATTATTTTGGTTAAATAAAATTTTATTTTATTTCCAAATTAATTGAAAAATAAAAGTTATAGTTTTATTTCTTTTATTTTACAGAATTTAATTTTTGGAAAATTTACCCATTAGTCCTAGTTTCTGAAAAGTTGAACCATTTAGTCCTAAAAGTTTTCTTATGCTCCATTTAGTCCCATTTTATACATCATCATGATGTTCATGATGTAAATGAACATTGGAACATTGTAATCTGATGAACATTGGATGTTTGAAATCTAATGTTTGTAACATTAATCTGATGTTTAAAACATTGTAATGAGACCTTTCAGTCTATAAGAAAACATTTAGGACTAAACAGTGTATAAGTTATTAATTTGGGATTTATTGGTACATTCCCCTTAAAATTTTGTGTGGAATTAATTTGTTTAAATAAAATTTTATTTTATTTTCAAATTAATTGGAAAATAAAAGTTATATTCTTGTTTCTTTTATTTTTACAGAATTTAATTCTGTGAATTTGGTTTAATTTTCTGTGTAGTGTAAATTCTAATTATAATTTTGTTTTATATATTAGAATTGATGGCTACTGAAACTAATGCCCAAACAAATACTACTGTGGTGGCTGCAATGACGCCAACCCCCTCTCCTGTTGTAACAGTACCGGTAAATCACGGTGAAAAGCCAGAGAAGTTCTCAGGAACTGACTTTAAAAGATGGCAACAGAAAATGTTGTTCTATCTTACAACTCTGAACCTGGCTCGTTTCCTTCGTGAAGGTGCTCCTATCCTGAAAGAGGATGAAACCGACCGGCAAGTGGTTGCTGCGGTTGATGCCTGGAAACATGTTGATTTCCTTTGCTGGAATTACGTCTTGAACGGACTTGACAACACATTATACAATGTCTACAGTCCAATCAAGACAGCAAAGGAACTTTGGGAATCGTTGGAGAAAAAGTACAAAACGGAAGATGCCGGCTCAAAGAAATTTGTAGTTGACAGATTCCTGGATTTTGTAATAGTTGATTCAAAAACTGTGATCAGCCAAGCTCAAGATTTCCAACTCATTCTGCATGACATTCACGCAGAAGGTATGTCTCTCAGTGAATCCTTCCAAGTTGCAGCCTTAATTGAAAAATTACCAAAAGGCTAGAAAGAATTCAAGAACTACCTCAAACACAAGCACAAAGAAATTTCTATGGACGAGTTAATTGTGCGTTTGAGGATTGAGGAGGACAACCGCAATTCTGAAAAGCGGGCTGGTAAGCTTCCTATGGAGTCTAAGGCAAATGTGGTGGAACATGTTTTAAAAACCAAGAAACGAAAGTCTTTTGGAGAAAGTTCATCACAAGGCTCTAAAGGGGGAAAAATAAAAAGTACAAGTTTAATGGCAAATGTTACATCTGTGACAAAGAGGGACATCGGGCCAAAGATTGCTGTAGCAAAGGCAAAAACAAAAGAAGAACAAGCAAGAAGCCTGCTCAAGCTCATATAACCGAAGTGGACAATATTTCCAATGGTGTCGATGACATCAATCTTTCTGCAGTTGTTTCCGAGGTAAATCTTGTCGGAAATCCTAAAGAATGGTGGGGGACACTGGTGCTACTCGTCATATTTGTGTCGACAAAAAGATGTTCACATCTTATTCTATAGTGGACAATGGTGAACAACTCTTTATGGGCAACTCCTCAACTTCCAAAGTTGAAGGACAAGGAAAGATTGTACTCATGATGACATCTGGAAAGGAACTCACTCTCAACAATGTGTTGCATGTACCGGACATTCGCAAGAATCTTGTTTCCGGATCTTTGTTGAGTAAGAATGGGTTTAGGTTAGTTTTTGAAAGTGACAAGTTTGTACTTACCAAA
This sequence comes from Camellia granthamiana, assembly GCA_036172215.1. Taxonomy (NCBI): domain Eukaryota; kingdom Viridiplantae; phylum Streptophyta; class Magnoliopsida; order Ericales; family Theaceae; genus Camellia; species Camellia granthamiana. Next base: position 47,284,030 of record CM069916.1, on the reverse strand, counting down.
AACGGGATGTATGTAGGAAAAGGTTACATGTCTGATGGCCTTTTCAAGTTAAATGTAATGACCGTTATACCCTCAGTTATTAATAATACTACATCTTCTTCTTATTTGCTTGAGTCTTCAAATTTATGGCATGGTAGATTAGGACATGTTAATTATGGATCTTTACGTAGATTAATTAATATGGAATGTTTACCTAAATTTGATATTGATTCAAATCATAAATGTGAAATTTGCGTTGAGGCAAAATTATCCAAAACTCCTTTCCATTCAATTGAAAGAAGTTTGAAACCACTTGAATTAATTCATAGTGACATTTGTGATTTTAAGTCAATTCAAACAAGAGGTGGGAAAAAGTATTTTATCACTTTTATAGATGACTATACTAGATATAGTTATGTTTATTTAATTCGAACTAAGGATGAAGCTTTGGAAACTTTTATTCAATATAAGAATGAAGTTGAAAATCAACTTGGTAAGAAAATCAAAAAAATAAGAAGTGATAGAGGTGGAGAATATGAATCACCTTTTGGTGAGTTTTGTAAAGAACATGGAATAATTCATCAAACCACCGCTCCTTACTCACCTCAGCAAAATGGAATTGCTGAAAGGAAAATAGGACTTTAAAAGAAATGATGAATGCCTTGTTAATAAGTTCTGGTTTACCTCAGAACTTGTGAGGGGAAGCAATACTTTCTGCTAATTATATACTTAATAAAGTACCCCGAAAGAAAGTGAATCAAACACCTTATGAATTGTGGCATGGAAGAGTACCATCCTACAAATATTTAAAAGTGTGGGGGTGTTTGGCTAAAGTGGCTATTCCTAGTCCTAAAAAGACTAAGATAGGTCCTAAGACCATTGATTGCATTTTCATTGGTTATGCCAAGAATAGTAGTGCATATCAGTTTTTGATTCATAAATCAGAACATTCCGAAATGCATGTAAATACTATTATTGAGTCTCGGAATGCATCATTCTTTGAACATGTATTTCCAAATAAGACTGGACAAGAGACTAGTAATGATAAGAGATCTTTTGATGCTATTACTAGTAATGATCAAGAACATGATCAAGAGCAAGAGTTAGACCAAAATGAGGAAGAAGAACATAGGTGTAGTAAACGTGCTAGAACCTCAAAATCTTTTGGTCCAGATTTTCTAACATTTTTGTTAGAAAATGAGCCTTTAACTTTTAAAGAGGCTATGTCCAATCCTGAAGCTCCTTTATGGAAAGAAGCTGTCAATAGTAAAGTTGAATCCATCTTGCAAAATCACACTTGGAAATTAGTGGACTTGCCACCAGGTTGTAAACCTCTTAGGTACAAGTGGATTTTCAAAAGAAAATTGAAAGCAGATGGATCAATAGACAAATACAAGGCAAGACTTGTAGTCAAAGGTTTTAGACAAAAAGAAGGTCTAGATTACTTTGACACATACTCACCGGTTACTAGAATAACATCCATTAGAATGCTAATTGCCATTGCATCTCTATACAATCTAGAAATTCATCAAATGGATGTTAAAACCGCTTTCTTAAATGGTGAGTTAGATGAAGAAATTTACATGGAACAACCAGAAGGGTTTTCTGTTCCAGGGAAAGAAAAGAAAGTGTGTAAATTGGTTAAATCATTATATGGTTTGAAACAAGTGCCAAAGCAATGGCATGAGAAATTTGACAAGGCAATGATGTCAAATGAATTTAAAATTAATGAGTGTGACAAATGTGTTTATATTAAAAACACAGATAACGGTTATGTCATTGTATGTCTTTATGTAGATGATATGCTCATCATTGGTAGTAAAAATGACATGATTAAAACTACCAAGAAAATGTTGAATAAACATTTTGACATGAAGGACATGGGCATTGTTGATGTAATTCTTGGTATGAAAATTACCAAAACATCAGAAGGTTATGTTTTGTCACAATCTCATTACATTGAGAAAATACTTGACAAATTCAGCAAAGATGATGATCATCTTGCTAGAACACCTGTAGATGTTAATTTGTATCTTTTTGAGAATGTACAGGAAAGTATTTCTCAATTAGAGTATGCCCAAATTATTGGAAGCTTAATGTACTTGATGAACTGCACTCGCCCAGATATAGCTTATGCAGTAAGTAAATTAAGTAGATATACGAGTAATCCGGGAGTAGAACACTGGAAAGCAATTATAAGGGTTCTTAGATATCTCCGATTTACTCGTAACATTGGGCTGAATTATACTAGATATCCAGCAGTACTTGAAGGATACTGTGATGCAAATTGGATATCGGATACAAGAGACTCAAAGTCCACCAGTGGGTATGTCTTTACTCTTGGTGGGGCGGCTGTACCTTGGAAATCTTCCAAACAGACTTGCATTGCTAGGTCTACTATGGAATCAGAATTCATAGCCTTAGACAAAGCAGGGGAAGAGGCAGAATGGCTTCGCCACTTCCTTGAAGATATTCCAATTTGGCCAAAACCGGTGCCTACTATATGCATACATTGCGATAGTCAATCAGCTATAGGTAGAGCACAGAGTCATATGTATAATGGTAAGTCACGACACATTCGTCGTCGACATAACACCGTGAGACAACTACTCTCTAATGGAATTATTTCCATAGAATATGTTAAGTCTAAAGATAACATAGCGGATCCACTAACCAAAGGGTTAGCAAGAGAGTTAGTTGAGAATTCATCGAGGGGAATAGGACTTAAGCCTATTAAATAAGAGTTACTACAACGGCAACCCAACCTAGTTGACTGGAGATCCCAAGATCTAGGTTCAAAGGGACAACTGAGTTGTGAATGGCTCAGAAAGATCATTGGGGAGTCTAACTCCTACCCATTTCTTTGATGAAATAGTGTGATGTCTGTAGCGTTAAAGGTTAAGTAAAATTTTAATGATTCTTATATCTAGGTAAACCTCGTAAAGTATGGCAGGATACTCTTCATAAAAATCACCTATGTGAGTGTGAACTGGCTGGTTCTATGAGATTTGTGAAGGGTTACAATTCTCTAGAGCACTCATGAAGACCAGGTTGTTCAGGGCCAAAATGAACACAATAATGAGAACTAAACTGTGTCTGGGAATATACTGTGTGAGTTCTATTGTCTTGATTTACACAAACGGCTGAACAGTTCAAGATATCATGTTCACTGCTTAGCTAGTAAATCGATAGTGCTCACAAGGGAAGGTTCAAAGCCAAAAGCTACCTATCCTTTGCAGAATATTTCCAATTTCTATACTCTCTGTATTTAGATCATGTTGTTGCATTTTTTCTCCGTCAAATTCCATTCATGTGGGGGATTGTTGGAAAAATGGTTTATTATAGGCATATTTTTTAGCCCAAATTTGAGTGGGCCCCAAACGTTGTTTGGGATGGGTCCAAAGAGGTGAAGACAGAACGTCAAAACCATTTATGAGTGAATAAGAAGTTGACATCGTTTTTGGATCTAACATTAATTTTTTAGATAAAATTTCATTTGAATTTTTTCAATAAAATTATTGTGGGAATTTAATTTAATTTTAAATTCAAATTTTGGGTTCTTGAGTGGTTTCCTAAAGTTTGTAATTGAGGGAATTTAATTTAATTCTAAATTTAAATTTTGGGTTCCTAATTAGTTTCCTAAAATTTATACCTCTTTTCTTTATTTATTAAACTATTCAATTTGTTATATATATATATATATATTTCAAATAGTTTAATAACTAATGTACCAATAGCTTTTTTAAACTTTGACCAACAGTTGCTTTTCAAAAGTTTGAATAAAAGACCAACGGCTGCTTTTCCAAAAGTATGAATAAATAGTGTTCATTGGCATACGGTCAGAATCTATTTATAACAGGTCGCACCTGTTTGGACCTCTATATTTTGTCTATAAATACAAATCCCTTTCCAGCAGTCCAGTGTGATCCCAAAATCAGTTTGTTCCTTTGTTACTGTCCAGTTTGTTATCTTTGGTGCATTGGTGCATTATTCTTCATTTTAGTATTAGAATAAAATTCAGAGAGTTAGAACACAGGTTTGGTTCGCCGAACAAATTGTTTGGAGTACTACTACAATTTGTGAAGATCATTGTATCATGGGAGATAGACGCCACTCAACCGTAAGTACCGTAGCGGGGCGAATCTGTTTTAAGGAAAGAGTGCCACATACTTAACTTGGTCTTAATTTTAATTCAGTTCGATAAATAAATCTAGTATGTTATTTATTTATTTTGTTTGAATTTATTTCAAGTTATTTTATATACACAGAAGATTGTTCCAACAGTTGCAAGGACAGTCGCTAAAAGGTTGTCTCAAAAAATAAAAAAAGAGCTTTTAGGGACAAAATTTTGAAAATGTCGCTAATAAAGGTATTTTTAGGGACAAAATAACTTGGTCCAAAAAAGGTTTATTTTTTGAGACAACACTTTTGGTCCCAAAAGGTTAGTAATTCATTACTAAACGTCTAATTTTGTCGCTAAAAATAAAATAATAATACTTTTGAAGATAGAAATATTTTAACCCTAAATTTTTATCTTTAAAATTTTAATTTCTTATGATGCATTCTAAATGTCTTTATTATCTTGAATGAATGGCTACTTTTACTGTTGAAAAAAAAAAAATAGAACCATTTGTAAATTAATTTCACCACATTAATTAGATTCTACATGCAATATAAAACACATAGACCACTGTGTTTTTTAATGTTGGTTTTGCTTCAACAGATTGATACCTCACAAGTCATGACTGAGCATCTTATGATTGCAACCTTTGCTTCTCTCGCAGAGCCAACTCTCAATTGCTTGCAAAACTAAAACTTTCCCTTTGGATTGAGTGGTTTGGTGAGGAAAAAACAAAAGAGAAAGAGAAAAAAGAAATGAAAAGAATGAGATTTCTCATTACGTATTAGATAATTAGATAATGAGGTGAGTAATGGTACAAAAAAAAGAAAAAGAAAAAAAGAAATAGTGAGAAAGACAAATCACACAAAACTTAAATTTTGTTTCTCATCAGACGTGATGAGAAATCAAAATTACTCTTTACAAATTTTTTTTTATAATACCTAAATTATCCCGCTAAATACAAAATAAATAAAATAAAAAGCCGCATATTCCCTTTTAGTTATTGTCCATTAAAACAAAAAGATGAGAAACAAACTCCAATCATTTATTTTATTTTCACACCTTATATGATCCAAGCGGATAGAACTATTTGGGACCACCAATTAAAATTCCTAACCAATGATGTGATCAAGGCTTGGGAGGTGTTATGACGTAATTGAATTGATTACAAACATGCTTATTGATAGTAATCTTAAAGAAATTAACCGATTAGTTGAACATAACTTAGGTTTGTTTTGGAAAGTAAGTTAAAAATTAATTTTTTAACTTCTTCTTGATTTTTTATAAAAGAATATATAAAAAAATAGAGAAAAAATATGACCCTAAAAAAGTCAAAAAAATACTTTTAACCATGTTCTCAAACTTGTAAAATGGCTTAAAGGGACAACTATGATCAAATGATTTATAAATCTTCTGCCACGTGGTACAATATAATGTGTATTCTGGTAAACAAAGAGAATATTACAAAAATAATGCATTACTTTTGCATTCCAAGCATGATTTATTCTAATTAAGGGCGGCCAAGTTTGGGATTTTTCAAAAAAGATAAAAAGATAAAAAGTTACTCAAAAAGTTAAAAAGTTAACACTATTCACCAAAAGTCAACAATTACGACTGCACAACTCCCAATTCGAATTTTTTCCTACAAATCAATTTTTATAATTTTTTATTACACATTTTTTCATAAAAAGTCAAAAAGTTAACCCAAACATCCATATTTTCAACCTCAATTTTTTAGTCCAAAAAGACAAAAAGTGCGCTTATTTAGGACACTCCAAACAACCCTGCCGTTGGTATCAAAGTGGATATATACGATACTTCTTCCATGACCTCCAAGAGTTATAGCGTCTCTAATGGTATTTGTTATAATAGGATTATTATTATAATTTGGCAATAAATAATAATAAATTGTCAAATTATAATGCTCCAATGGCCAGATGCTATTTTGACAAATCTCAACTAACTTTCCGTCTAATTTTGTAAGTATTATTTGGATATAGGTTTTTTAGTGATTTTTATTATTATCTTTTGTGACCTTTTCTAAAAAGAAAAAATTAAATATTTACATTGAATCCGACTAGACAAATATAAAAGATTAAAAATATTTAAAAAATTGATTTTTTTTATTATGTAATCTACCCTACCCAAAAAAACATATGACTACAAATTAATAAAAAAAACCCAATTATTAACTACATTAAAATTACATGGACCACTACATTACATTGCGAAATAAAAATTATATTTAAAAGAAATAATAAAAATTACATTGACAAATAAATGACATTGCAAAATTAAAATATACATTCTCCCGTAATTATTCATTAGGAGGCAGGGAAAAATAGTAATTTGGGTTGGTGACATGTGCGGACCACTTGGCGAAAATTTCATTTTTACATATTATGTAATACGCTTTCGTTTGAGGGTCCAAATGAGAAATGTTCGTAGTCATTATTAAATGTTCTTCCTTTTTGATCTCAAGTTCTCTCATCTCCTATAATGTTTGAACCCTTTTTTTTTTTTTTTTTCCTTCTATCTCTTTTTTTTTTTTATGTTGGTTAAATGCCTCCAACAAATTGTTAAATTTGTGGATTTCAGCTTGAACAACTTGAATTTTTCAAAGCAATTCTTTCATAGATTTCCTATCCATAGGCCTTTTACCTATTGCAGAGACACTACCCTCACCGATTGAATTATTACCAACAATTGGACTATTGTCGTCTTCAAGAAAAAACGGTGTATGTATCTTTGACTTGTTCGAGGAGTTACATCTTGTCACCTGATATTATTTTGCAAGATTGACCAACAATGTTCAAAAGCAAAATGTTTGTTTTTATCTTGATGGTATAAAAGTTTTGCTTGAACCATCTGTATCAATAAAATATTAAATTAATTAATTAGTTAATTTTTGTATGAGATAAAATAAAAAAAATTAACATAATAAAAGAAAATGAAATCTTACTATACCAATTTGAGACATTCCACTTGGATATAGATTTTCAACTCGCACTAAACACCCACAAAATTTGTTGCAACATTTTCTGATTACACCCCATCGAGATGAGATAGACACTTGTGTTCTTGAGTAATCATTTTGCAGTGAGTAATAATTTTCAAAAATTCTTCCCAAAAAATGAGCATGAGATTGCGAATTCTTAACAATTGGGTCTTCAGTAATGTGATGCCAAGCTTTACAAATTGCCACATCTTCTTGAGTGGTGAATGATTTTTCTCTTTTTGTTTCTGATGAAGCTTCCATGCTAATAGTGTAAACCAAAAAAAAAAAATAAAATTATGTAGATTGAAAGTTGTGTATTCGAATTGAGATTGGTTGTTTATATTTACATGGAGTAAAAATATGACTGTTTTTTTTTATCTGTTTAATTTATAGCCGTTAAAAAGAGCCATTTCAAACTTTTCTAAATTGGAGAAAGAAAAAGAGTCGTTGCTTAATTTGTACATTCGAATGACAAAATAACACCATTGGATTATTTATAATCCAACGGTTCAGCACTACCTTCTGATTCTGTCTACCCAGTTCATCTCCCAAGTCTACTTTCTCTCTCTCTCTCTCTCTCTCTCTATATATATATATATATATATCTATATATCTCTCTGTTTCTCTGTCTCTCTTCATTACAGAACCAGTCTTCATCTCTCTCACTTTCTCTCATTGTCTCCATTCTTCCTCCCTTACTCACTCACTCACTCCTTCTGTGTCTCATCTTCTTCATTACCACAACAACCACCACAACCACATGAAACACCACCACTACAACCAATAGAACCACTACAACACCCACTGTTGATCTCCAACCCTTAAACCTCAAATTTCTTTCTCTCTTCTCCAACCCTCATCTCTCTTTGTCTCTCATCTTCTTCATTACCACAACCACCACCACATCCATAACCACAACCACAGGAACCACCACCACCAGAACCAGAACCACCACCACACCTATCGCCGATTTCTAACCCTCAAACCCTAAATTTCCTTATCTCTTCTCCAACCATCTTCTTTACTACAACCCCCTATCTCTCACCTTCTTCTCACTGTCTTCCTTTTCGATCTCTCTTGCTTTCCTTCCGTTCTAAACCCTCTTCTTCAACTATTGAAACCCTAACCCTAACCAAAATGATCATCTCTTTTCCTCTTCGATTTATCTCTCCCTCTGTTCTAAGCCTCTTCTCCAACGATTCCTCTCTCTAAAAAATGATCTAAATCCGAAAAGAAGACGAAGAAGATCAACCCAAAACTGTAATGAAGATGATCCAAACACGGAGACAAAGCAGATAAAGCTAAATTACTCTTCAAATTGCAAGTATTTTTTATGATTATGAAATCTTGCTGAAATTCAATTTTTTTTTTTAATTCATTGCTTGAAATTGCTAAAATTGATTGGTTGAAATTTCTGAAATTGATTCATTCATATTGCTTGAAATTCTTGAAATTCAAATTATTATTATTATTATTATTATTTGCTTTAGATTGATTTATTATTAATTCTGAAATAAAAATGCTTCAAAATTTATTTATTTTTTGGTGGATTTTTGGTGAATTTTGCTTTTGTTTTGGAATTGTTTGCTAGGAAGGGTGATGAGAAAGGGATAGAAGGAGGGAGGGAGGCAATAGTTGGTTTTGGTGACTTGGTAGCTGCCAAAGCTTGTGCCATATTTGACATAAGTTTTGGCATTTGCTAAAGATAGCTGCTCCCAAAACTTATCATTGGAGGAGGATTTCTATGAATTGCTGCCATAATTTGACAATAACAACTCCAATAACTTGCCATTGGAGATGCTCTTAACCAACTTAAAATTACAAATGGCTAAATCATACTTTATTTATTATATATATACGTACACGTATATACACAAACTTGTTAGGTTTAGCAAATTTGGCTAGTTGACTTTCTCTAATAAGATTGTCCATAATTGAAGAGAGAGATAGATCAGGGAGATACTACCAGGCAAAAAATAATGCTGAGAGTTTCACTAAAAACAAAATATTTAATGTGACTTGGGTCATGTTGGTTGAACAGATGTGATATTGGGATTAGATTAATAATTTTGCAAAATGCTTAATCTGATATTTGGCGAAGGAAATTGAGATCTTAAGAAATAGTCCATTCGGACATAATATCAACTATATAGGAGACTATTACAGAGAAAAGGTGAGATACAAAATAAAGGACTAAAAAAAAATTTGAACTAATTAATTAAATTATAAAATTGATAGGATCTTATCATTCTTTTTTCATAATCTAAAGTTAATCCAAACGTGAGATAAGATTCATAATTCAAATAATTGATAATCCTAAAACTAATCATCCTAAACATACTAATCACATCTAATCCAATTTGTCTTGATTCCTGATGAGTTTGTTAGAAATGGGTTTTGGAAGTTTTGGGAAAAATAGTTTTTTCCTTAAACTTTGGTCTATTTTTTAGGTGGGATCCATGCGCCAAAGTTGACGGGTTTAAGTGGTAACGCGTTCTATGCTGCTTTGTGATTCACGTAGTATATTTGGTTGCTCAAAACCATTATCGGGTGAATGGGAAATTGAAGCCAAAGAGAGCTCCATGAAAATGGTGTTTTTGGTGAAATTTCTTAAAGGTTTGGTTTAAGGCTTGTCCCACATTAATTTGGTAGGCATACTTTGAGTGGGTTAATAAGGCTTGAGTTTGGAACTTGGGGTAGGCCCCAAGGGTACCCAAGTTTTGTAGAGGGGGAGGTTGTGGGCAAAGTGGGCTAGACCCATTGGACCCAAAATAAACACACATGCGCTCGCCGCTCGTCCAGTCGGTTGGGTGGGCTAGGCTGGGCTTGGGTGTGGGTGTGTGGTTGGGTTGGGCTTGTTTGGCCCAATACCTATCTTTTTGGGCCAAAAACATTTGAATTTTATTTTTCTAAAATTAAATTCTAATTTTTTGGAATTTGAATTTCAAAAATTAATTTCAAAATTGGCTCCGATTTTTTCCCCACCTGAACAGATGAATATCTGTTTGAATTTTAAGTAAACAGATTCATATTTGTTTGAATTTAAACCTAACAGCCACATTACCTGTTCATTCAAACCGAACATATATAATACTTGTTCAAACAGGTTTTGCACCTGTTTAATTCAAACTGTACAACCACTTTTACATCTATAAATAGGCAGTCCCTCACTTGGTTTTTTCACTCCAATTTTCATCCCAAATCCTGCCTGCTCTGTCTACATTTTGTTGCATTATTTTCATTGTGAGAAAAAGTGTAAACACTTAGTGTGTTCGTTGTGTGAATAGTGTGTAATGCTGCTACTATTCACTGTTAATCATTTTATCTTGGGAGATAGACATCCACAATATGAAAGCACTATGGAAAGGACAAATCTGTCTTAAGGATACAGTGTTAAACAGTAGACTGTTCGAGAAATTAATAAATACACAAACAAAATTTATTTTTTAAATATAGTGAAGATTGTCCAACAATCTTAAGACAGAGTATTTTTTTTTTTTTTTTTGTGTCTTCATTGTATTTATTTTTCCGTGCTTTTACAAAGTGATATTCTGGTTGAAAAATACAAATAGTAGTAATATACTGTTTGACAAAAAATAGTAATATACTGTTTATTTTCTTTGACAACTAGTAGTAATATACTGGTGTTATTAACAATTGCAGAATATTAATTTGTGTTACAGAAAATTATTGTGGTATTTTATTTTTCTAGTTTTAGTAACAAGAAAAGGAAAATTATTTTGTGTTATAATTTATTTTCTGGTTTTAGTAACTAGGAAATTAATTTGGTTTTGGTTTTTTCTGATTTTTTGTATTCAGATATTATGGTTGCTGAAAGTAGTACTCCAAATCCGATCGTTACATCGACTCTGGTCCTTATTCATAACCATGTTCAAGTTCCAATAAATCATGGAGAAAAATCAAAAAAATTTAACGGTACTGAGTTTAAGAGATGGCAGCAAAAAATGCTGTTTTATCTTACAACTCTAAATTTGGCTTGGTTTCTCCGTGAAGAGGCTCCGGTACTTAGAGAGGATGAAAGTGATTGGCAAGTTGTTGCCGCTGTAGACGCTTAGAAACATTCTGATTTTTTGTGCAGAAACTACATCCTCAATGTCCTTGACAACATGCTGTATAATGTTTACAATCCTCTGAAAACAGTAAAAGAATTG